>VZTX01016658.1:6400-142096 GCA_013400915.1 Pardalotus punctatus
CTACTGTAGCGTCTCCCCCCAAAGAGTTCCACTGGAGCATCCCCCCAGAGATGCCACCAGGTCAGGGAGCTGCCCCTGTCCCACTCCCGTCCCTCCAGACCCTGCTGGGAAACCAGGAGCTTCTCACCGGAGCAACCTGTCTCCTTTGCCTTTCATGGATCTCATTATTAATTGAAGAATCATTTAGTTTGCATAATTGTCCTCTGCCATACATAATTCCAACCTTTCCCTTTCAATCGGCTTATTAACTAAATACAGTCTTTTGGTTTTGTGGCTCCAGCTATCAAAACTTCTTAGATGGACACTCAGGGTAATGGGAAGAAAAAAACCCAAACTAATAATATTAGGGAGCATCCTTTTATGTACATTTATGAGATCTACCAGCAGGTGACTCCATTCTAAAATATCTGTATTTTCATAAAATTAAATGCTTTCTTTCCTGCACCCTGAGCATCATCACAGTGCCCCCCTCCATAAGATTTAGCACTCTGAAAAAAGCAGTGTTAAATAAATAGCACTTTTGCTTAAGCTATGAACTATTTCTTTTTGAATAACACATGAAATTGAATTAGAGAAATTCAGGGATTTCCAGAACAGCCTGATCTGTTCCTGTCTAATCAGACCTGATTAATTCAAATCAAACTGCAAACCTCAGTTTTATTTTGCTTTAAAAACTCCAGATCAACAACAAATCAGCAGTATGTAGATATCATAGAGGCAGTTAACAGGAAAGCCTACAGACACCGAGCCTCATAGAGTCAAATGGATATGATTAAACATGTGGCATCATTTATTAATATTTTATATATTCAAATATATACAGAGGGGATGGGACCAGGCAGGGAGATGCTCTTCACCAGGACAATTATATTTATGCCTAAGAAAAGCAGATCCAGCTCAGGTGCCATAGGGTGTTTCTTCAAAATAGAAAAATTATTAACAAGTAACAGGGTTATGTGGGAGGGTTTGTAACACAGAACTGCACTAAACCATGCAATGATCTACACAGATAATCAAAGTGTTCCTGCCATGCCGAGTGCAGCAGAATAAATTAAGTAAGATAAAACAAAATAAAAGCATCTCACAAATGCAAGATTGCAAATGCAAAAGAGGCGGCCGTGCAAGAGGTATTCCAGAGATTCACTGAGCCGTTATTTCTGTGCAGTGCACTCGGAGAGGTTCCCAGAGCTGACCAGTTTAATCCACATCAGAGCAGGGACACACAGGGTCGGGAGGCTGACTGTGGATTTGGGCACTGGGCACAGCTGTTTTCCTTAGGTGCAATCCACTTGTCACTGGTGGTGGCACTTTGCTTTGCTGTGTGGCAGCATATGTGTGTGCCGCATTGGGGACCCATTATATCCCTTCAGCCTCCGGCCACTTCCCTTCCCTTCTCGTTAGCGGCACGTCCGTACACACTGCTGTGCTGCTGCTGCATGGCACTGCCAGCTCTGGGCCCCTCTGCCTGCTCTGCCTGGACTAGAGACAAGCTCCATTATTAAAACCATCTGAATGTGGGGCACAATAATTACATATATTGCCAAATCTACATATATATATGCACATGTAAATATATACCACACGCACGCATGCTCTGTAAGCAGTCATGTCTATCCCATCACTTACCTGCTCAGAAATACTTTTGCTACCAGGGAGAGCACACAGAGACAAGGAAAAGTTGAAGAATATCCAAGGAAATCTTTCAAACATGGTGTGAACCCAAACTAAAAGTGAAGGTGAAAAAAGGGGAGGCGATAGACTCTATATTCATGTTTCAGGCTCTGCAATGAAACCCACAGTTCTGCCCTAGCACAGACCAATTAGTCCATGTGGAGATTTGGGCTTGCAGATGAAGCAGTACCGGCCCAGAGAGGCAATTCCAGGTTTTTGAGGCTTTGTACTCAGTGGCACCACCAGGACCGACTGCAGGACGCAGCCTGGCTCAGTGTGGGCTCACTGCACACGACAACAGCGAAGAAGAAATTTGGTTGAGATCTCGTTCGGAGGGGCTGTACTGCCGGACACATAGGGTTTCCGAGCAGGATGCTGGGACAGAGGAAAACCTGTCCAGTCTGGGGAGATGAGCTTGCCCAGCAAAGTTCCCAGTTAAGCAGTGCCCAAGGATGGTGGAGGCTCTTCCTTGGGCTCCCTGCAGCCAGCACAGGAGCAGTTCCAGATAAAAGAGCTTGCACTCTTAAAAAACATTTAAAATGTCACAACCTATGATTCACATTTTCATAGCTATAACAATGTCCTTGATGACCAGGGTTCAGATAATGCCAGATCTCCTCCTCATCCCTCTCCAAACAAGAGCATCCCATGGTTTGGGATATTCTCACCTGGATGCACAGAGATAAGCCAGTAGAGAGGCCTCTGGGAAATGTAGATCCATGATTGGTTTTTTATTTCCACATCTATCAGCAAATTTAAAATCAAAATTTCCACTCATAATAAACCTCCAAACTCTAACTAAACTGGTTTTTTAAAAAAACCAAACAAAAACTAAACAACAGAAGAGGAAAAACCATTTGGCTTTGATCTGCTTTTTCATTAAATACAATATTTTAGTATTTTCTAAAACTCCCAAGAAAGCAATCACAAACACCCATTAGGGTTATTTTTATACCATGGTGAGAACACTGAATTACCTTCCTGATGTAGCTCCTGTGTGGGTGAGTGACACAGCCAAGCTTGGATCTGCATGTCCCAAACGCCCGCTGGGTTTAGCTGCTCCTTGAAGGCAGCAGTTGGGAAAATGCTGTCCCAGCCATGGCTGGGGTGTGTTTCACCCCGGGGAACACTGTTCCTCTCAGCAGCTCAAACCCTCACCAGAAGATTGCCTTGCTCAGCAACAGGTCAGGCCAGCAAAATCCCTCACTTCCAGGCTCCCTAAGTACCAGTGATGGGGGACAAACCACCCCTGGCTTTCTCTGCAGCCCCATTACATTAATGAATGGCATTGCACAAAAAATCACTGCTGACAACTAAATCCTTTCACACGTCAGGATGCTTGTGGACATGTCCCTCCGTTCTCTCACCCTCTGCTACACACAAACAGGGCTTAGGAAGACCCAAAAATCAGGGTAAATTTGGTCTTTTCTCCGAGGCAACTCTTTGGGAATCAGCACAGGAAAACAGTCTGCTCACTTTTGGATGCACTTTTGAGGCAGTTGACTGGACAGAGAGAGAGAAAGAGAGAGAGAAAGAGATCTGCAGATCAGCCAGAGACAGGTTTTCCACTGGTACCTGTTGCTGCAGGAGAATTCACAGCTGGGTCAGGAGAGGTGAAAGGATAGAAAATGCCTGTCCATGTAACATAAATAGTTACACTATGCACATACATTTCATGCCATCCCACTGCCCTCAGCACCGCCAGGAATGTTAAGGAGGTGGGAGGCCCCTCTGAGCAGGGAGGTGTCCACAGCTCATGGCAAGGCTCCCAAGGAACAGCCTGGGGGGAAGATTCTGACTTTTGAACTGTGGCCATCCCTGACAGAGTGGATCCTCAGCATTGCAGTGGGGACAGAGCACACGGAGGTGGCGCAGGTCTCAGGGGGAATGAGCTGAGGATGCTGAGCTCTCCTCTCTGTGCTCTGCACATGTGAAACATTCTGCATTCCTTCTCAACAGAAAAGTTCCAACTTTTGGGAGAATTCTGTTCAGCATCCCGCAGCCACACCACAGGAACAAAAACTTTGCAAACTCCTTGGTACTGAAGCTACAACCTGTAACCTGGGTCGAGGTTTTATCAGCTGTCGAGACCAGAAGGGGAGCAGCACGTGTAGTACATGAATGGCCAGCTCAGCTGGTTGGAGAAAGGAGTTGATTCAGGCTGCCAACACCGGCTCTTACACAGATAATAAACTAGACTGGCCTTTCTCCTGACATCACATTTCAATCAAAAACTTTCTCGCAAAATGTCACTTTCAAAGTTGCAGCTTTAAAAAAAAAAAGAAAAAAAAAGTCTTTATAAAAAATTCATGGCCACAATGATCTGATAATGCAGCTTTCTGATACCAGCAGATGTTTTGTCTAACATGTTCCCTGAAGCTGTACTCTGTGCCTTCATATCTTTCATTTCCAGTTGCTATCTGCTGACTGTGGGATGTCATGTACGTACCCTATAGCGATGCACAGCCATCGCAGCTCACACCGCCGCGCGTAATGAGCTGCACAAGATGCTTGTCGCAATAACTCCGCACTTCCCCGACCATATGGAACACAACACTCCAAAGCCCACAGACACTTTTTTTTATTACAGTTCAGATCCTTAAAACATAATCTGTGTGATGTCTAGTGAATGTACGTGAAGAGCTGCTGAAAACAAAGTTAACACTTGTTCACATCATCTGTTACAAATGTCCAATTTGGGACAATAAATTTCCTCGGAACCTGTTCTTTTGCTGACTCGTTGCTTTATCTTTTTTCTCTTTCTCTCACGTCGTTTTTTTTATGAACTATGCATATGTATTAAATGGGATTTGTTGTCCCTAGATACCAATTTGCATAAAGTGCAAGCCATCATTGGTTGGAGAGAAGCAAATTACTTCTCCAGCAAGATCACACTTCTTTTTTTTTTCTTTTTCCCTTTTTTTTTTTTTTAATTTTAACAAACCGCAGGCAGAGGCTGTTAACAGCACTTAGCCAGATATGCAAAGTATCACTTTTCTCAAAAGCAGCTTGATCAATGAGCCAAAAAAAAAAAGGAAAGAAAGGAAGGGAAGGTATTATTCAGTTAAGTACAATGCAGAAATGTCCCAAGACTGAAGCTCTTCACCTGTAACTTGAGCTGCCTGATTCCCAGTAAAACACAACCCCAGCATGGCTGACACTCGGGACACAAAGCAGAAGAGCCCGACTGAGCAGAGCCTCTCAGGATCACCACCCCAGTGTCCCAGTGTGCTCCTGGAAGTCCCAGGTGTGCTGGCTCTTTCACGTGTTGCAGAAGCCCTTCCTACACATTTACTCAATTTGGACACTCCTGCAGGGCTGTGCAAACACAGGCTGGAAATGCCTGTCCAATGCCCTCCCCTCGTTTTCCTGGCTCCCTGGCACAGGGATGCTCCACAGGATGGCAGCTGCCATCCTAGCAGGCCTTGGACAAGGGCAATCTCCTTGTTTTCCTTCTGCTCTCCATTGCACACACCTGAGACACGCTGGCAAGAGCCTGGGCTAGGAGAACGTGACAGATTCCCATGTTCAGAGCAGCCCTGCAGGAGCCCTCTGCTTCTGGGGAGGAGGAGAGACAGAGGAATGGATTTCACCAATTCTTCGAGAATCAGATTATATAAGCAAAGCTGTGGTGCACAGGATGATGCACAAGAGTACCAGCCCACCACTAAAAGGATTTGGATGCCAGGAGCCAGGCTCAGTTAAAGAGTGTGAGTGAGTGAAATCACCAAAGGGAACAAATCAAAGAATGCTGAGCCGCAAAGTTTCCAGCTAGGTTTGAACTTCCCAAGAATTTAGTGCTGGGAAATTGCTGAGGGTGCTGGGAAGAAGGGGTTCTCTCTAAACATAATTTCTTCCACTGAGCTCTCTAAAAATGACTGCAGGATCTGTCTCTCCCTAAACATTTGCTCAGAATTCAATCCCAAATCCGTCAATGTGATGTGTTTGGATTATGTTACTTCTCAATTTAATGGACAGATGATACGCGCTTCAGAATGGTTCTTGGGATCCCATGGAACATTGGTAATTGATTGCAGACACAGCACAGTTAATCTGGGCACTGGTGGTGACTTGAGGCGTCTCTCAGGGAGCTGGGGGTGCCAGAAGAACAACTGAGGGCCTAGGGTGTGCAAATTCTCAAGAGAGAGTCTGTATTTCCTTCGCTGCCTTTAGCATCTATCCAAAGGCACACAAATAGCCACAGATTTTATGCTGTGTGATCATTTGAAGGCAGAAAAAATAGTTTCTGTCTGCAAAAACTGGCAACTTCCTGCAGCTCTTGTAAAAAGGCAAAAATGCCACAATTTCAGATATCTCTGCTATTAAGGTGTGCTGCTTTGTTTCCATGTTTATATTTGTCACATTTAAAAGGAATAAAATAGAGTTTAAAAGAAGATGCTGACTCCCAAATGAGCGCAAAAGCACAAAGAAGTCATGCAAAGATCATTGAGAAAAACTCACAAGAGGGAATTAAGTGGAGGCTTTGAAAATGGGGCTTTTTTTCACAACCAAGGGCACTGTCACTGTTAACCACCAGAATTGCCATGGGACCGGGAGAAATTCTGCTTGGGATGCTCCCTCAGATGGAGAGAAGTGTGTGGAGCTTGTCTCTCTAAACCTGCTGCAGGAAAGGCAGGAAGAATCCACAGCTTTTCCAGGCTCCTCTCGCTGGAACGTCCTGGAACACTCCCCTGGAAGCACAAAGGCTGCTGTGGGTGCCTCAGTGCAGGAGCATCCTCAGCCTGGGCTGGCCCTGTGGATTCAGAGGGAGCCAAAGGAATCCATTGCAGAGCTGAGCTGGGCCCTGCCTACGAGACCCAGAGCTCGGTAACACGCAATCTTGGGCTCCCACTTCAGCAATTCCACATAAACCCAGGCCTTTCAAAGAGGAGCAGCAAAAAGAGTGTTTTTTCCCTTCCTTATCTGTACCTACTCCATTTTACCTAAGGCTCACTATTAGCTCAGCTGGTGATGTCACTCCACTGGAACCTGTTATCATGGAAGATTCCTTACAGGATTTTCTGTTTTGCCAGTGTTGCTCTTTGTGCAGTGTTGTATTTCATTCCATTAGATAAAGGGTTAAGGAATTCACGTTTTACCCATATAGACTAAGTTATACTCCCTGTGGGTTGCTGCCTTCCCATTGGCTGGAACAATGACCTTGGAAACAGACAAAAATGATGCATTGTTGCAATAAATATTATAGCTTGCACCTGTTTCTAATTAAGTCTGCCAAACAATTTCAGAGATACTGAAAAGAGAAATGTGTTGGCTTCTAATCGGGTGTTCTTTGCTGTTTGATCTGGATTTTTCAGCCCCCCATATGACCTTGCCTTCTTGGTTCTTGTTTTTCTTTTCAGACTTGTAGAAAGCACTGGATTGAAAGAAGGCTTCTGAAAGAGGAACATCTCTGCCTAAAATCAATTGTAACTAAAATCCTGAAAATTGATGGATTTACACCAGGGCTGAAAGCAGTTTATGGCAGGATGCCTCAAAAATCTCTAGTATGGATTCTTGGTTTCATAGGTCTGTTCTGGTCTTCTCCTTTTCCTTCACCACCTCCTCCTCTCGCCTCTTTTAAATGTCAAAATTCAAAACAATCCCTATTAGCAATCGGGATCAGGATCACTGGGAAGCTGGGGATTTTTGCAACTGGACTTCAGCACATTGGAGAAATAGCTGAGGAAGGATTTTCCTGCATACACTCACCAAGGAAACGTAAAGGGAGCAGAAGTTACTTTGTCTTCCAGAGTCAAGGACACCTTGGGAAGACTCCGGCAGTTGCTGGTGTTTAATGCCTGCTCTAAGATCCAGCTCCATGGACAAATGCAAAGATGGGGCAAGTGCTGCCAGGTCTCCTTGACAGAAGTAAGCAAATAAGGAATTACTATTATCTCCCTTTGGTAAACAGGAATTGGAAGCCACAGCTCAGCCAACACTTCTGGCTGTCAGTGACAGAAGCGGCCCAGTCCCTTTGGTCCCTGTGGGGTCCCTTTCCTCACGCTGGGATAAGCATTTGTGCATCTGTATTTTGGAACTGATTGAGGAACTTATCCATCTGAAAACTAATCCAGAGAATAAAAAAACAAAACACAACAGTTTTGATTTCAGCCGCATCAAGTTCCTGATTTTGGGTTGCAGGCAGCCTGGCAGGGTGGGACTGAGCAGCCAGGACAGAGGGAGTGCAGCGCAGTAATAGTGGGTGGAATTACACAGAAGGGACACGTTGTGACATCAAGAAGACAATGTGGGTCTCCAAAATTCACAGATGCCTCTCTCTGTTGTAAATGCCACCAATTTCCCAACTCAGCAGACGTTTGTTGGCTGGGCACCCCTGCTTTGAGCCACACAAGGGTTCTTGTGTGTGGGCAACAGATCTCAGAAGTATCTGTCTGGTGGAATTAACTGACCCTCTGCCCAGCCAAAAGTGAATTATTTGGGGGTGGAGGCTGCAAGGGGATTGTTTCAGCAGCCTTACTAATGAAGGTGGGATCAGACAGGTTAAAAATAAGTGTAGACACAAGGTGTGGGAAGGGAACAGCTCAGCCTGGGCACTGGGATGACTCCCTGCATCAGTATCATGGCAAGAGCTTTTTCCAGGAGGAGAGATGGAACTACAGAGATATTTTGCAGGGTTAGCACATCTTCCTCTGTCTGATACACTCTCTCTTTTCCACTTTTCCCTCAGTGGCAGGTAATAAAATGCCTGCTGGTACCCCCCATGACTGGAGGTACCCAGAGTGGTTCAGCCCATCGTGAGTGCTGTGCCAATCATTTAACAATTCCCACAGCTGCCTTTGTGAGAAGCCTCTCTCTTAAGCCTCTGGTTTAAGAATTTAGAGTAATCATGTAAAAATGATACCCCTGTGCTCTATGATCCGCTGAATCTCACTAATGCCAGATCCCTGAAGAGGGCTTATTAATGAAAAGATGCAATGCCTCTCTCTCTGCTCATGTTTCACATGAATATCTCTCATGGATTCGGCAGTAAACCACACTGCTGATAAAGTGAGTATAATGAAGCTCCGTGCTCCACGAGAATGGAATCTCGGACTGCTGAAGTGGTTACCTGCTCCACTTCCCAGCACAATGGCAGGCTCCAGAGGCACAGGGAGAGGCACCCGGCTGCTGTGGGAACAGCAGCGCAGCACTGCCAGCTCCCAAATCCGGGCTCTGCTCTGCCATCGACGCCTTTGGCTGTGTGAAGAGATCAGGAGTCTGGAAAGGAGCAGTTCATAATTAGCTGAGAGAAATGAAATTGTGTTTTACTGTAAATCACTGAGTCAACAGACGGAGGTTTTTGAAGGGACAGCAGCACCTTGAGGCTACTCTGTGTCCTTCCAACATCACTCAGGAGTCAAAAACCCTGCCAGCTCTCGACACTTCCCCAGCTTTCCAGCAAGGACGGGCACCAAGTGTTCCGCAAACAGCAGGATCCTGTTTCCAGCCCCTGATATCTCACTAATTTTCAAGAAGTCACTGAAAATACTTTCAAGTAGTGCATCTGCCCTGAAGCTCCTCTGCTAACGGCAGTTCTGCCATTGAGAATTTCAAATTGTTAAAATCCTTTTGCTGTAGCTGTTTGAAAACAAACAAACAAACAAAGCAACCCCCCACACTAACAAGAAGAAAGGTGGATTCCATGGGAAAAGTGACTACCCAGAAAGCACTGTGAGGCAAAGAAAAGGAGCAGGTAAAACACAGTAAGCAGCAGGGCAATCAGGCTCTATATTTCTCTGAGGCCCTCTGTGATTTATGATTCCCATTAAAGGGAACACATGCCTTACAAATTACCCCTAATCTTAGCATCAGTTGGATGGTATAGGACAAGCAACAAGAGTCTGGAAGGTGTCACTCTGGAGTATCCCAAAACAACCACAGAGACCAGTGTCGAGTCCAACAACCACACTGTATCTGCTCAGTTTCTCACTGATACCTGGATCACATTTGCAAAGCCAGCCCACGCAGCCAAATCCTAACTTCCCAAACCTTCTGAACAAGGAAAACTATCACAGAGATCGCAGCACTGAAGAGAGAATATAATCCCATCTCAAACCCTAGCTGTCATCCTCTACATGTCACCAGTCCCTAGAAAAGCGAGCACTGTCCCTCACTTTGAGGGGATTCTCCGGTTAGAGCGAGCTCAAACACCCTAAAACTCGGCGGAGTATTTAAACCAAGGGTTGCATTTTGCATGAGCACAAGCTCCTGTATTATTCATTCCTAAATGCCCCATGTGTTGTCTTTAGAGAGGACGGCAGCCACACCACCTTTCCGTGTGTGCTTTCCTCCCTTGGCTTTTACATTTCTTCCACACGCAGAATGTACTTAACTCACTGCTTATTGAATGAAGGATTAGTATTATTTTCCTTCCTCCAGTGAACTTTGTTTCACTTCATCCTACATACATTTGGCTGGGCTGTGTTTTCCTGCCAGCACACTACTGTTCAGCAAACTACCGTGCTTAAGGCCAGCCAGCTAACACAGTGATTCCTTTTTCACTCCTGAGGAGTGTTTCCGTAATCACGGCTGTGCTGGGGATGAATGACAGCTTACACCAAGAAGCACAAAATGCACTTCCAGAAGCTTTGCCGAGCTGGGACAGAGCTAAAGCGGCTTCGAACTGCCAAGACATTGGAGATATCCAGGGGAAGACATGTTTGTAAATGGAGCCTGCTCCTTAGCTCCTCTGCTAGCACAGATGTTGACCAAGGAATGGGAAGGGAGCTACTTCCCCATTCTCCTTTTTCTGTGCTGTCACATCTCATGGTGAGCTAGACTAGGACTGTTGGAAAAATTAGTATAAAACTCGCAGGTAACAAATTTGCCATGGCTCCATATGGCATTTACAGCCTCTTTTGTTTTGTTGTTGTTGTTTTGGTTAAGACTGGTTGTGTTGCAAGGAGGAAAGAAGGGTTTCTTTCCACCTCTTGGAAAACCAGGTTGGAAGTTCCTGTTCACATCACTGCAGCAATGCAGACCTCTCTGGTGCAAGTGTTTTCTTTTTCTGGTGGAATTTACACCTCAAGTCCTGCTAGGTAGTTCCTCTCTTTGTTCCTATGAGCCAAGATCATGCTATGCCATGCTTATAATGTAACCTAGCACTAAAAAGGCGATTACAAAGGGGGCAAAATGCCCTAGAGGGTTCCCCTTTATCAGAACCTTCCCTGTCAGTTTGCCTTCTCATTTCCTGAGCTCTTGTCTGATTATTAGTGTACCGACAGAATAAAAATAACCTCATATTCCTACATGAATCATAAATAAAACCCTTTTATTTCATCAAAGAGGTTGGCAGGTTTATAGTCCTTTGCAATGCATGCACGATGTGAATGACATACCTTTAATTTTGCTGACAAGCTTGTCGGGGTCCTAATGAAAAAGAGTGAAAAGTGGGTGACTTCTCCAAAGGTTTTGCAGTTGCTTTTTGGTGAGGATATATATTTCACCTTGCCACTGTAATCAAGGAGCCAACTGATCTTGGTAATGAACTCTTCAATTACAGTTCACTCCTAACTCTTCAGAAATGCCTAGGCAACAATACCACAGTGATTATTGCTGATATTACAGATTAAAGCAACCTGGGGGGGAAAAAGAGGGGAAAAAGGGGGAAGAAAACCTGAGCAGTGTCTGTGGTAGAGCTACAGGTATCAGGGTGCATCAGCAATGATCACATTCCACACTTTGGTCATTCTAGATTTATATCCCTGCTTACACCAGCCAATAATAGAACCACCATTCCCACCTGGATTTTGACCGTACGTATTCCTCCCCATTTGTTCAACCAGACACTTTGCATTTAGAAACCAATATCAAGAATGGTAGAGGTTACCTTGGGACAGCTCCAACAAAAAGGAGAGAACAGTGCCAAGTATTCCTTTTGGTTTCTCTGACAAACAAGTTTCCTGACAAAGGTTGCACAAAGAAAGAATAGTCCAGGTACACAGAAAACAGACACTGACAAACAATCAGAAAACCTTTCCTATTTCCACTCCTCCATAGAGTGAAAAGGTTAATTGCTCGCAAAGAGGGAGGCAAACAGTTAAAAATATATATTTTTAGCAGTACTGAGAGTTCTCTCCTGTTCTTCAACACATCCTTTCTCATTTCTACTTTCCTTTTACTGTCTCCTATTTTGCTTATGTAGAAGTCATGAAGAACACAGAGCCCTAAGTTTGCTTTCTTACCACAAACAACTCGTCAAAACCACAAACATTTTCCCTTTCATAAAAATATTCCTGCTTTTTTGGAAGTCTCTCAGGTCTTCACTTAATAATTGTGAAAGAAATTAAGGGAATAGGATAGCTTTGTTTGATCTCTTGGAGCTTATCCTTCTTTTTTGGTGGTGATTCCCGTCTTTAGGAACACCTCAGCAGAGAAAGTTTGGGATTTGGCGACAGAAAATGAGGGCGACATAACTAAGATCATCTGACTGGAGAAAGAAACGGGGTGTGTGTTCAGGATTGTGCATACACGGGGAGATAGGGCAGAAAAAGGGAAAAATAATACAGACACTGGATTTCAGATTGCTATCGTGACAGGATTTTACTAGATTCCAGAGCTGCACTTTTAATTTTCATTACTCCATCTTCCTTTGATAAGCTCAGGAGCAGTATCTAATTTTATTAGGAGCTTTTCATCAAACATGGATATCTTCCTTCCTCCAGGGATTCCCTAGCCACAAAAACATCAGGTTCTGTGAAACATTAGCTAATCCCAGTTAGAGTTACTTGACCCTATCAAGCTAAGAAATAAATTCTACTCTTCATGAGAGTCCTACTGTTTACACTCCAGACAAAATTCTTAGATCTCAAAGTTTGCAGAGGAAAAGCATATTTCATAATGCCAGAAAACTGGCCTTGAAGACCTGGACCATACAAGCCTGAAACTGTTTCTTGTTTCAAATTAAATACGCTGACAGACTTCCTCCTGACTGTGGCTGACACCAGGGCCTGATTTTCTTGGCATAAAATCCAAATGGGTGAGGGCAGGACCACATCCAGTCCCACATCGCTGCCTCTGGCCCTCGACCTTCCTTGGGTAGCTGCTTACAGAGGCAACTGCTGAGAATCAAAGCCCTCCTCCCCACAAGCCCTCAACAGGAGGCTCAGGGTTTGGGGAACCTCTCAGAGCGAGTGTTTGGGTGCTGAGTGACTGCACCAGTGGGAAGGTGCTGCTGGCAACCAGCACAACCCCACTGCTTCAGAAAACAGGACCAGGCACTCTGGCTGTAGTGTTGTTACTTGTTCAGCTGCTTGCAGTGTAAGGTCTTGCTGGAAAAGGTTAAGAAAAGACTCATATACTCCAAAATTATCAGTTTGTTATCACTATTAATAATACTTTATAGTACTTAACATGCTACTTTTCATCTTCAAAGCACTTTGCAAATATTAATTAATCCTCACAATCTGCCTGTGGGGTAAGCAAGTGCTGCTGCTCCCAGAGCTGAGGCACAGGGTTAGCTGATGTTCCCAAGTCCACAGCATCAGGATCAGCCTCTGCACATCCGGCTCTGACGCCCAAAATATTTAAAAGATGGTGTTTCCCCTCCTCTTAGATGGGATGGTGAACATGCACCACTTATGCTGTACATGAGATACTTTCTTAAAGCGCTGGCTTGAACTGACAACTGCAACTCCAGCTGCTTTGACAAGGCCGCAGCTTTCTCCCTTTCCACGTATTTCTGCATTGATGGAAGAGATGGACAATTATTGCCAGCTGATTAAAGGACTAGGCTTATGGAGGAGTTCCTAGATGATTTCTAGAACTACTCCCCAAGCCCTGCTTTGCAGTGGAGAATTATGTGTGTACACAAAAGTGATCAGAGAGTCACAGCTTAAAGAAGGAGCAGATTTCTTTAAAGATTTACCAGGCCACCATCACCGGAGACATAACCAAAGGAAGTGCTTCACTGAAAGCAGCCTGTGTTTGTGAGGACTGATTAGCCTAATGTTTGGTTTTTCTTCACTTGTGGGTTTGGGTTTGTTTGTTTTGTTTTCAAACAACTTGCAACACTTTCAGTGCTAACAACCAAATGAAGGTTTAGAGTGAAGGAGGACAGGCCCATGATGTGGTTTTATTTGTCCATGCTTCTTTGAGTTGGTAAATCACACTGCATTGCTTTATTGAGTGTCCCTTTAGCAGTATATTGGAAAAAATTCTATCTGCCACAATTAATACAGTGCCTAGTGCATCACACGGCACAGCCCCGGCGTCGGAACTCGGCATTCTCCGGGAGCCCTTTGGTCCCACACTGGATGCCAGAAAGGATAGTGGCTGTGACATGTGATACAACTGCTGATAAATGATGGTGATAATGCAGAACAAAAAGGCTAATGAGTTCTCCCCAACACCATGCTACTTTCATGAAATGAATGTGATGATGGCCCTATTTGCTACTTTTTTTTCCCTTTTTTTTTGGCTAGTGAGTTACTTATCCCTTTACCTGCATGTTGGTTTTATCTTGTCTGCACAATGCCATGGAGAGACAGCCAAAATTAATGTCAGCATCTGCTGTCACTTTTAAACTATAAAAGAGCCTTTGAAGGTAGAGTAAACCAAAGAGGCCAGTAACTAATTATAACCCATTGTACTGGACTTCGGGAATAATGAATAGAAGCTATTCCCCGTGCACTTAGCAGAGACAGTGGTGCCTTTGTGGTGAGGGAGATCCCTTCACTGGACCAGAGAGAGGAGAAATGGGATTGTTAATGTATGTAAGAGGCAGGAGGATTTCTATGGTGCTATTTCACTGCAGAGGCAGAAGGGAGCAGAGCCAATCATGGGAAGCGTAAAGGTGTGAAGGCACAAAGATGGAGAGTTGATTAAAAGCACCGTGGGGAGCGCGGGCGAACAAATCAATGGTAATGATGGAATTATGCCCGAGCGGAACCCAACAGTCTGCGGTGTCCTGGTGACTCGGAGCTGGGGATTAAACGCTGCAGGAGCAGAGCCGGCCCTCGTCCAGCCTGTCAGCGCTCAGGGATGGGCTGATCGATGGGATGGGTTCTGCTGCACAACGGGGTGAGCTCTGGGGGGGAAAGCCCAAGCCCAACACAGGCACCTCTGCCCCCAGTGAGGTGTGAGGGCGGAACCCTGCCCAGGGTGCAGGAGCAGTGGGGTCGGGATGCCCACACAGCTGTCCTGCCTGCAGCGGGACAGGGCTCAGCTGGGGGAGCAGAAGCACGAAGTAAGAAAAGGTAAAAGATGAAGTGAGTGAGGGGCCCTGGGGGTGCTCGGGGACGTCAGAGGCAGCTCCTGGCAGGGTGGCAGAGCCACGGGGGATCCCGGTGGTGCTTGGACATGAGTGGCACTGGGGCAGCTGGGCAGGGGCTCGGAAGTGACGGCAGGAGCTGAGGGAGCACAGATCAGAGCTGGCTGCAAAGGCAGCAAGAGAAAAGCCTGGAGCAGCCTGCAGGGAGGTTAGAGGGGATTCAATGAAGGCCTGCCTGTAGCTGGGGCAGCACAGGCTGAGGGTGGGCTGCCCTCCCTGAGCTCGCCCTGCTGGCACTGACACCTCTACAAGCAGAATTACACAAACACAGCCTTGGTTCCCTTCTCTGTTACAGATTCCTCTGCTGGTTTGAGGCACATGTCTGTGTGTACATAAATATCCCAGAAGCCCCCACCCCTATGGCACAGTCACTAATCCTACCTGGCTTTGTGGTTGGTGACCTCAGGAGAAAGGACCTGGGGACTGTCTGCTGCCCAAGTTGGTCACACAGTGTTGCCAAGAGGGGAATGAAGATGGGTGCAGGATGAGCCCAGGAACAGAGCCTGTCAGGATAGAGGTCTATCCATTACGGATAACATCGTGAGGACATCTATGCCAGAACTCTGAGCAGCCCAGAAATTTTCTCTCTGATGGCCATCAGCCACACCAGCCCAGAGCCAGCTGCAAGGACAGCACTGCCCATGTGAGGAATGCAAGAGGACAGTTTGACCTCAGATTCTGCATGACAGGAGATCCTCCCACACTACACAGCCAGAGCCAGACCTTTAGCAAACATAAGGGCCATCATGCCTGGCCTTTTGGCACGAACTCAAGGCAAAATAAGTGAAAGCGAAACATTTTCAAAGTCAGACGTCTGCCCAGTGGTGAAACAGGCCACTACAGCCAGAGAGAAGCTGTTCCTAGGTGGCCTCAGCCTGTGCAGATCCTGCAGGACTGCTCTGGTGGTCTGTTAAGAGACCTTCAGATTGCTGGAGTCTACTTGTGCTCAGGCCAGCTGGGGAGGAGAGTGCCAATTTTAGTCATCCAGAGTCTCCAGAAATAAAATTCTCGAAAGGAAAAGACAAAGACTCACAAGTAGAAAACACACAGATTCTTTCCAAATGGTCTTAATGAAGATTATTTAAATATGGAGAGTTAAAATATCCCATATGTTAGCTCCCTTATGGATCTCTTATACAGACTCAAGCCTAAGCACAAACTAATAAACTCCTTATCGAGAGAGGAGCTCAATACCAAAAGCAACAATCTGGTGTTTGGCTGCTTCTTCGCTCTTTCCTAATAATAGTGTGTGAAAAGCCTAAAAGGAAAGTATAAGGCTCAGAACTGGGCTTGGGCACGTGCCCCTGAACAGGCCCATTCTTCAGATATGTTTCCTTCACTCTTGAAACAGCAAGCAGCAGAAATTGGAGAGGGAGACCCAGACACAGCACAAATATTAAAGGTAAATACAACACATTCCAGCACACACCCGTCACTGAAACAAGCCCTAGAGCAAAGCTCTCTCTTCCTGTTGGTGACAATGCAAAGGACTTCAGTATAATGGTATTTACTCGGTTAAATGAGAGCTGTAATGCACTTCAGCCTTAGAAACAAAACCCGAGCTATTTTAAGTGTCCCATTTTCAGACCTGATGGTTTATTTGCACGTGGCTGGTGACTTCAGTGGGAGTCACCACTGCCACCAAAGGCTCTGCTCTGAGAGCCTCCTCAGCAGGAGAAATGGAATAAAAAATGATGCCCTTTTGCTTTAGCTTAGCAGAACCCAGAGCAAGGAAGCACAGACTTAGTTCAGATACAAACAGAAGTCACTTCTCCATCTTTTACTTGCCTTTCCCCCAGTAAATTGGGAATAAATATATTCATTCTCTTGGAGATCTCTGGCTGAGAATTAAGTACTATGATTATTAGGTGATGCTAAAGGGTTTTGCAGACATGGTCAGTAATATGTCTCGTCTACTACAGAGCATTTTTTTGCACATGAAGGTGCTGGGAAGTTTTAATGAGCACCCTTTCTTACTGGTCAGAGTCACCTACTTGCTGAAAATGGATTTTGCTATTTATTTTTTAAAACACATGCTTCTTAAGCTTTTCAACCCAGCGTATGCACTTTTAGTTAAGCTCTTATGGTCATGTACACACTCAAAAAAACTGACTTCTCTCAGAATAAAATTTTCTTTAAAAGTATAATGTAGTAATTCTCTTTCTAATAAAAATTACACAACTGTCTTCATCTTTGGCCATGTATGGAAGGCACTTGGGAAAAAAAGCCCCACTTTTATTTTTGTAGATCCAGCAACTTGAGAAGACAGGAACGAGTGAACAGTGGGCTAATCATTCTGTCTCCACTGACAAGAAGGGAAGGAGTTAATTATCTGCTTCTTTTCACTAATTCTCTTACAGAGCTCGGTTGTGCATATTAAATGTCTAAGTTACCAGATTTAAAGAAAAACTTGATCTCAATCTGGCTTTTAGAAGTGCCATTCCCTGTTGTCCTACCTAGCACTGTTAATTGCATACATTTAGCCCTCTATTGGAGAATAATTTAGCTTCATATTGAAAAGAAACAGCCCTGGCCTTGGTTATTTTGGCATACAAGACTCCAGTATGACTCTGTTTTCTAAGCAGACATTAATGATTCTAAAACTAATATCGTTGTTTGAAGAGGCATAGCAGCCTTGGCATTTACTTAACCTTTTGTCTCATGTATGAGACTGAGTCAGCCTAAATCCTTTTCTTAATTAATATCTTTTTTTTTTCCTGTCCAACATTATTTATTAAACAATTTGCATGCAACAATTAAAAGTTGAGAGATTAGGGAAAAAACCCACTGTAGGAGCAAGCTCACTTGGTACAACAACCATGAAACTGGTTCTCTAGCTAAACTAACCTCTGAGCAGGAATGAGAGGGGAATAGGGAGTGAGGAAGGTCAGGTAAAAAAAAAAAATCGAAAACCAAGTCCCACCATTCACCTCTTAGCCCTAACATGAAGCTATTCCCTGCTAAAAAAGTAATAATTCTATAGGAAAAAAGATAAAATACTACTGTAAAAGCATAAAACCCTGGGATTTGACACCTCCAGTGAATGTCAGTGATGACAGTTATGGTTGTGAATAAAGTGCAATCACTGAAACTGTTTGCTTATTGCTGTGGTAGAAAGAAATTATCATTATAGCTTCCGGTCGTGCCTCACAGGACAGCACTGCCTGCTCCACATGAGCCACCTCAACTGGAGCTCCCTGCTTTTCCAGCCTCCTTGTTCCTGTGCACTTCCTTGCACTTTTGTGATCACAACTACATGGAACAACTTGCTGAGTGTGCCACAAAAGATGCTTAGGACTGTTCAGATCTACGTGGAAGTTGGGGAGGACACCTTTGGCAACGGCAATAATCCATTCTGGGGTGGCACTGCGAGCTGTATGACATGAACACAGAGCAGGATGGCAGCTGGATACACACGGAATTCCCATGGAATAGAGGCTCCAGCATCTCTCCTCACTTTTCTCCCAGGCAGTAGCTCTGTGGAGTCACAGACACTTTGCTCACGGGACTGTCTGCAAGACCAGAGACTGATTCACCTTTTATATCCCACCAGGGCTGGGTGACAAACCAGACCTACAGGAAAAACTCAACACTCTCCCAAGAAACACAGCAGTGATAATACGAGCTGCATCCTGCATCCATCAGAAGACCCACCGGAACAGGATTCATTGGCATCAAACTCATCCTAAATCCTCTATTACTCAATGATCCTCACCCTCTAATGCTCCTTTCTAGAAGGCTTTAGGAGATCCCTGGGCACCACACAAAGCTCTTGTCCCACATCACACGTGAACCAACAGAGAGCGAAACCTCCTATCCCGTGACACAGCCAAGACTTGCTTGGGAGGGAAAAGCAGTGAAGAAACGAAATGGGACCGATGTTTAGAAACTGTCCTGAGAGCTGAACTGGACCCCTGCCACCGTCTCAGTGCTCCCAGAAGAAACAGTCCAGGGATCCAGATGTGTCATTTTCTTCACAACTACCTCACCAATGTGACACTACTTTAAATATTATTTCAGACATAGAGTTCAGCAAGTAATTTCAGGGCATGAACTTCGACAGCAGGTTTTAAAATCCAAATGCACGTCTATAAACCCAACATATTAATAACGTAACAGTTTTCAATAAGACATCAACATTTGCATGCATCTTCCTACTTGTTATGTGCAGTACTACATTTTTTAATGTTTCTTGGATGCTGGCCAGAGAGTCTGAGTCCCTAGTTAGTTCATCTATTACTTTCTTGCCACAATAGATCTGGGTCTTGGCCAAGTACTGGACTCATACTGCATACAAAAACACAAATTCTCTCCCTTATCTGTTGATAGTTTTCACTTCCCAGGGAAGGGCGAAAAATAGCATAAATTAAGATAAATAAGTAAATACATAAAAATTCAGCACTAACTGTAGTGGAAGTATATTTAGCATTTTTTAACACTATGTGTATTCAAAAGATTTCCGTATGTATTTATACTCCTTTAGTCTCCCAAGAGTCTAATTCACGACTATTCACCTGAACAGGAGAGGAAGATCTCTTCTTTAAATCCCTCCTGGAGCCCCTCAGGCTTTCCACAAGAGTGAGCAAGGTTACCTGACCTGAAATAAAACAGAGGAGGAAGAGGCTTCAGTACCATCCTTCCTTTTTCAGTGTTTCTCAGCCTATGGACTATGGAGGGGTTTAAAGAGGCCACGAAGGGTTAGAGGCGGCCTCTGTTTTACATTTGACCTTTTTATCCCTTACTCAGAGCCTCTGGTGCCTTTGGAGGAAGACGGATGAACACAGAGGAGATGCCTTTTGAAAGGGGTTTGAAAACATTGTCCAGCGCAGCTCTGGTGGCAGGGAAGTGAATGTTGCCTTTTATTGAGGGTTTAAGGTGGCAAACTCATACTTAGATTAACAAAGAGCAAGGAAAAAGGAGCGGGTGACGCAACAATCCCGGCTGTGGCTTTCCAGCCACGTTAATCCCCCAGCAGCCTGAGCTGCCCCTGAAAGGGCTGGGCCTGCCCACCCGCCCAGCCCTGCTGGGAATGTTTTTGCCCACTTGCAGATCTGCATTTCATCAGAGACCAAGCAGGGTACGACTTCAGCCGGCCCTAAAAACGCCCCTCGATGCTGCTGAGCACCCAGAATTGCTGCACTCCTCTGAGCAGAGCAATGGGAGGGGTGTGCTGCCCTTGGTGACCACGGAACCTGAGCCAAGGACACGTGGGGCAAGGCCACGAGCAGCAGGGAAGCATCTCACCTTCCCCCGGGCTGCTGCTAAAATCCCAGCCCAGTCCACACGAAGCGCTTTGCTGTCAGTGGAACACTGATCCCAGCAGCCTGCTGGGCTGACTTGCAAAATTTTCCTAATAATACCAAGGTAGCTGACAAATTAATAGAATACATGATTCCTGTACCTTCTGCTTGAGCTGTGTGAGTGTTTTTTTCTGTTAATTTGCCCAAATAAAGCATCAGTGCCTTAATTTCCGTTGTCTCAGAAATTAGATCCTCTTGAAGAATGAAAGGATGCTGTGTTCGAGAGGGCTAGCATTTTTATGAAGACACGTAATTAAAGGAAGCCATTAAAGATACTTGTAAAAATGATTCAGATTTTTATATATGATGACTAACTAACTTATTATTGCTATTCTTGGTCAGAGATTAATGGGAATTTCTTAAAGGATAAAGAATTATTTAACAAGCTGCAGGATCTGTATGGGCTTGGAATACACTCTGTAATAGTATGAATAAGAAATGTGGCTGTTGATTTCCTTAACTAACGAAGCAAAGCTAAACCCAGAGATAGCAAGATGTCAAAAAAAACCCAAACCCCAAACGAAAACCCCACAACCAGAACCTAACAAGTTAGTGGAAGTTTTTTATATGAACATAAAATTTAGCCAAAAATCCCTCCCGTTAAGAAATCCAGGTTCCCATGTGCTCTAACTCCAGGTGGTAGAGGAACACCTCAGCATGATCTCAGAAATGACTGAGAAGCACCAAAGACTTTAAAGAAAGAGTTTTAAATCAAGGGATGCTGAATATTCAACAGCTCCTTGTGAGGGAAAGGAGACAGCAAAGCAGAGAGGGCAAACCATGGCTGCTTGCAAGAGCTTCCCATGATGAAATCGTCTTTACAAAGTGATGACAATGTGCGTGGGCAAGGATTTCTGTGCAAGGAAAAGTGACTTGTAAGATCACAAGTAGCAGAGTCACTTGATGATGGCACACATGGACAGCTTTCCTTTTCCCAACTCTCTAAAACTCAGATTTTAAGCGGCCCCAGTGTGTAGTGAAGTATCACACCCCCTCTGGGTTGAAAGGCCCGTGCCAAGAGGGAGTGAAGCATCTCCAGCCTGAGACTGGCACTAAGGGAAGGGAGCAGGTAACAGTCCAGGAGAGAAGGAAGGGCAAGGCAAAGCAGTTTCTCAGGCAGCTGGAAGGAGTGTTTGGCTCTTTTCACAACTGATTTGACAAGTGTTTTCTGCAGTAACTGCTCAGAGCAACAAACTGCAGCGATTCCTGTGCCCAGGTGAAGCAGCGATAGCTTCCTCTGACTGAAACAAATAAACACAAATGAGCTATTTTCCAAAGCAGATCCCAACCAAGCCAGGTAGTAGCAGTGAGCCTTCTGCAGCCTGACACCCAATTATTTTAATATCTTCTACATCTTTCCCCTCTCAGGGCTCATTGGGTTTTTTCCTTTAACTTTCTGAAGGCACACAAAGAATTGAATAACCTTTTCTCCGTGTACCTGGCTACAGCCACATCACTGAGGGGGGTCCTTTCGACATTTTAAAGGACCTGAAGTGTGTGACAACATGGCACCGCAGTCAAGAATCTTGCCGGGGAACAGAATAAGAAGATTTATTTTATTTTTAATATTTGAAAGATTTCAAAAAGCATTCAACTGGATTTCTCACTAAGAGGATGAGTGAAGAGAATCCTTTGTAACTAAGCTGGGAGGCCCAAGTCTTTTATCCATTGTTACACAGTTTTTCCCCAGGGCAGAGTTAGGAAGGCCTGCAAGCCCCAGCAGCTTAACAAGGTGAGTACACTGGGTGGGCTTTTCTGCCATTGCCTAAGCTTCTCCCAAGGAAGGAGCTGCCGGAGCTGAGCGGGTCCTGCGCTCATTCCAGGCCCCGACAGACATTATTTGGGAAGATCCTGGTGGCAGCAGTGTTCTCCCAGCACTGAATCTGCCCAGCCTGCCTGCAATGCTCACACACCCCCACCAGTGCCCTGCCTCCTCAATAAACCAGGAGAAAAACCATTCCACACAAGATTAGTAGTGAACTGGCACTTGGAATAATTGCTTTGCATCTGACTTTGCCAAGCTGCCTCTTCCTGTCGGCTTGTTTAAACCCTCATGCATGACTGGTTGGTCAGAGATACCTTATCTCTTCCAGGATAGGCTGTGTAAAAGGAGGAAACCAGTGTAACTGTGCTGCTGACACCTTCTTTTCTTCCCTTTGGAACTTTTAACATTTGTAAGTGAAGACCCTTCAGCCTTGATGCACATGAACTGGTGGGTTTTGATCACATGGACTTGGATATTCCCTGAGCTTGGTTTCCAGCACTGATGGACCCACCCAAGGATGTCTGGGTCTGGCTGAAAGTGAGAACTTCCCTGAGTGATTCCCAATAACTTGAGAAGGAGCTCAAAGCCTGAAGCAGGATGCCCAGGACATGTTTTTACCTCCAATCCCTCCAAACTCCTGCTCTAGGGCTTGTCCAATTTAATTCACTACAAAGCCATAAATATGCAAGATCTGTGTTGGTAGTATTTTGCTCGGCAGCATTTCACAACCCTTTCAGTCTCTGTGAGAGGTACAGCAACGAGGAAGAGCAGAAGGCAGATGATCACCCCTGTCCATTTGTGCCTCAGAGTTCACCATTCAAAGGTGAAATAAAAGAGCTTTTAAGTAATTCAGCACCTCTTTTCCTGACTTCCTGTGAAACTTGTGGGACACTAACACGGCAGAAATTTTGAAGGCAAATGTCTTATATACAAGTCCAGAAGCAGGAGAATATGGAGTTTGTAAATAACAGTGGCAAGGTTTGCTTCCTTGATCCCACAGGAATGAATGGTCTGTGGCTTAGGTACGTGTCAGTGCCATAAAGCAGGCATTCCTGGGGACTGGGAAGTGGCTGCTCCATGTGTTAACGATGGAGTAATGAAGTGGCAGTGGCCATTTCATGGTGAAAGTTACAGAAGGGTTTTTACTATATGCTCACCTCTCCTGTTTTATACTCCAACAAAAAGCAAAAGAAATTCCTTGGTCAGACCTGGAGCTACTGTTGGAATTTTTCTATAAAATTTGAAAGGGATCCCACCAGAGACTTTCAAATGATGGCACCCCTGAAAAAACACAGCTCACAAGCACAGACTGTGCCCTCCCTAGTTCTCTCACAGGGGTGAATCTGGGTATGAGCAAAACTGTTTGACAAAATTATTGCCCCTCCCAAGCCTCTTCTCCACTAAAGCCCCAGCTGTACTCCAGCCCCACCATTCCCATGGAGATACTGGAACAACCCAAGAAAAAATCATCATACTTATGCACTGTATTTTATTGTTTATGGTATGGCTTTTTGTATAATAGGAATAATCGCTATGGCTTTGTAGTACACTTACAACAAATAGCTTTTGAGATTGCTCAAACACTTTAACTCCACTTCAGCTCTTAATCAAACTCAGCAGCTGTTTATTGCAATTACACCATAAAGCAATAGACATTATCCCTTAACTAACTGTCTTATTAATATAGGTAGTTACACAGCTATTTCATAGTTAGTCTTAAATAACTGCTTTTAATTATTTTATTAACATAAATAACCATCTCAATAAATTTAAATTAAATGCATATGTGAGAAAACGCAATTTAAAGCATTGCGCAGAATTGCATCTGTTTACTAATGTTTAAATTGATGTCATCCTGTAATTCAATTAAAGTGCAACTTTAATTTATTTCAATTTTTGATGGCCATGAAACACCTAGGACACCAGAACTTCCTAAATATTGAAATGGGCACTCTCTGCTCTTCTTATGTTGCTGCTCTATTTCCTTTGCAGTATCAGTTTGCTGCCGGGCGAATGAGATTTCTCTTTACCCACAAAACTTACAATTTAATATCCCCATTTAATTTTGTTTTCTTCCCATTCCCAAAGCAACAGATGACTGGATCGCATTTTGCCTTTTGGTTCAGTTGTGCAACTCTGCTTTCAACGGAGAACAGGATTTTGCTTTCCTGTGCAATGCTGGATCCTCCATGTCTTATGCCATTTGTTCTGCTGTGATCAAGCTCTTTGCCTTCAGCTAAGGGGAAGGCAGATGCTTCCTGACCTGGCCTGAAAACCCCCTTCTTCCTCAAGGGGGCTGTTTTATTGTTCTGGGGGCTGGCTCATCCTACCCCAAAGCCCTGCGCTGCAGAGCAGGCAGCACTCGCACAGCAGCTTTTATCCCCCCGTGTCACTATGGAACGTGTCTCTGGAAAGGGACCCCAGCCCAGATTACTGCATTTCACCCCTCATTTCCCAGAAGGGTCTGCCCACCACACTGGCTTATTCAGATCTCTCTGGGGATGCAACAAAAATCTCCTATCCTTACTCTGCTTTGGATGCCTCCCCCAAAGGATAAAGAGGAAAATGCTTGCTGGAGAGAAACAAGAAAAGGAGAGGGACTCCCTTCACCCCTCAGAAAGAACAGATGATGTAAGGAAGAAACTAAAAGCGGCAAATGTAAGGCAAGAATGTGGTGAAAATAAGGCTGGAAAATATAAAGGTGCAAAAGGAGGTGAAGAGGCCTCACATACTTTCCTGGCAGCTCAAAACTTTTTCATTTAATTCTGTAGTTAGTGCAAGGACCTGCCAATGGGAACTGCTACCTCTCAAATCACAAAAAAACCACCTCAAAAGTAACTGGGATGTATTGAGAAAAAGTGTTGAAGTCAGGAAGATGTAAAGCAAAATTTCTCTGAGGGTCTTGACTGGGATCTCAGCAGCTTTTTAAGCTTCAAAACTGGAAATCAAGGCATATTTGGCTCTTGGCATCATTGGCTTATTGACATCAGTCAATATCAAAGATTTTAGAGGACAGCAATAAAGGGAAGAATTTGGTGCAATAATGGTGAATATTGCTAACTAGTGAAGTCTATCCCATCCTCTGCCTGCTCATCAGAGGACACAGGTTTCAATGCATTTCCATGCAGGTACACTCTTTGTCAGGAGAAAGGTGCCTCAGTGACACCAAGCCTATGGAAAAGTGGAATGTGGCTGGGACAACAAAGCTGAAAACAGTAATTTATTGATTTTAATACTTCTATTCAAATGCACCAGGTAACATGAAGGGATAACTACAGGTTCCATCAGAGAGGGGCTGTGATCTGGCAGACACACCAAGCTCCCCAGGAGACGAGCTCTTAGAACTTTACAGACTGCTGGGCAAAGACAGGTGACTCAGTACAAAGGGTTTTTAGAGAAAAATGTAGAAACCCAGAGTGAACGCAGACATGTTTAAACTTCAGGTAACTGAGAGTGATCAGGGGTTGGATAATTGAAGTTCCAATGTATATTTGCCTACACTGTCGCTCACCTTTGAGCCCTACCTAGGCATCTTGACATTTATGTAGTCTGAAATCCTGAAAGCTCTGAGTTTAGACAACTAAATTGTTGCTTGTCAATTTAGTCTTGACTGAAAGACAGGTGTTTTGTTTCAGAGTAACACTCCTTTCAGACTCCTCTATTCCCAAGCTCAGATTACTGAGCTAAGGAACTATCAAAAATGAAATAACGTACAAGCAGGCGAAGACATTTACATACCTCGAACAAAGGAATTCTTTGGGCAAAATAGGGATTTTTAATTATTGCTTGTTTTTTGTCATGTGGGATTCTCATCTCTGGCTCTCTGGTGGGAGCTGGAGGAGCTTGGAGGCTTTGAAGGTTCCTACATTTTTGGTACTGCTATGCAGTTTTACAAGCCTGTTCTGCTGAATACAAAATGCTGTCTGAACAAAAATCCAGCTGAGAATCTGAACCAGAGTTCTCCAAAAGTGCAATTCTGGAAACAGGCATACAACACACACAGCAGTCCAAAGGCAACAGGGTGAGCAAGGGGTAGCTGTTAGGCTCATCCTAACTTTGCCTCTAATTCGAAGTGGGTCATTCTTGCCAGGCCTTCATTATCATCTCTAATACTTCAGGCTGCTCGGCGTTGCGACAAGGCTTGGACCTCAATCCCTTTATTTATGCCATTTCATGTGCTGAAGGCAACAGAACACAGGCTTAATCACAGTGACCTGCCAATAACCTCGGCTGTGACCTGGAGGGATCCCCAGTTTTGGCATAGGTTAAGGGTCTCATCTTATTTAGAACCTTAAGCTGTATTTGAACTGTAGCCCCAGAAGTAAAAAGCCAACGTTTTTATCTGGGAAGACACATGGCTCTGGCTTCCTGATTGGTACTTGTGACATCCCAGTATTGGCAAACCAGGGACATATTAACTGTGTGCTCGATTTTCTGCCCTTAATTACGGCCAGCTAGTCTGAGTTTTCTTTCCTTTCCTTTTTTTTTTTAAAGGATTTGAGTGACAAAGTGACTATGCATATCATTCCACATTTGAACTGTAAGACTTCAGTATTTCTACCTCTAGTGTGTAATTGGATCAGCTGCCAGTTACAGAAAGGAGCTGGGTGAGTATTAAGTGTGTGGAAAATGAAGAAGAGTCCAAGTGTGAAGGGGAGGAATAATTTGACAAAGCCTGCAGTGAGCTATACGTGGTTTTCTCGTTCCAAAATGGAGTAGGTTTTGAAGCGCATGAGAAAAAACTGGCTTTGATTTATTAGCTTTGGTTCACAGAATGCCAGCCACAATCTTGGAGCAACTCAAGGCATACGGAAAACCACAGTCCCTGCCCCAAGGAACTCACAATACCCACATAATCATAACGAGGATGGACGAGTGCCAGCCTGAAAAACACTCTGCTTTTATCTGGGTCTTGAACAACCTTGCCAGGCAGGGCACAAAGCTACTCAGGACTGGGGCTTGGTGGGACCATCATGTGGTGGCCCTCAAACCATCACACCCAATGCTCTTCTGTGGGTCCCCACTGCTGCACTTGCTGACTTGAATTTGGAGTTTCTCAAAGAAATTAAGATGATGTAAATACGAAACGGTTTAGAACCTACTAAAAAAATCCATGGTAAATCTCAGCCCTTTACAAAGGTGATAAATGGGTGAGGACTGCACAGTCAGAAAGGTGGCAGCATTTCTGTCAGGACAAGAAAGTTGAGTTCCAACACTAAGCACAGGTAAGGCAGGATCACAGACAGAAAGACAGTTCTTTACCCAGCAAGTGTTCAATCATTCAGATCTTTATGAAGGGCAAGCAAATCCCCTCAGATAAGAAATGAGAGTCTCTAGGTTTCTGGCCAAACTGGGCTGGTGGGACAGGAGGGCTGGATACCGAGTGGGCAGCCAGAACATCCTTCACTTTGCATTCAAAGACACAACTCAGGACAACAATCTAATCATGAAGTGGCCAATTTACAGGATTAGGAGGGAGGCCTGCAGCCTCAAATCAAGGAAAAGGTCACAACATCCAGAGCAGCACGTAAAAGAAGCGGAAGAAATGGCAGTTACCTGGAAATTCCCAGACTGTTGTCCCTCAGCTCTAGGAATGCTCCATAAAATCCAGCATGCTGATCTGTAAGGAGTGAGCAAACAAAACTCATTAGCGGTGCAAGCAAGAATTACAAACGTGCCAGGTGACTGCCCAGTGGCAGCCAGGGTCTGTGTAGTGCTGCCAAGAAGGTGCAGAGAGCAAAAACCAACTGAGATTTGCTACCTCCCAACTCTATGGAGCTACACCTGGTGGTTTGCTGCCCACAGGGCCAAAGTGATATCCTGGGATTTGGAAATTCCTCTGCCATGCCTTCAGAGGCAGCCACTAATTGAGAGGAGCAGTGTCCTAAAGGGCCCCAGGGTCATGGCCACAGAGTTGCATCCTTTCTGCTATAAAAGCCCTACAGACAAGTCTATCAGGCAAAAACACAACAAAACACCATCTCAAAATCATTTCTCTCTGACTCTCCAAGGGGGTTAGGGCATTAAGACAGAATGCCCAACCTCAAAGGAAGTCAAGATTGGATCAGAACATCTCGGAGAGATAGAGAAGGAGAGATGGCAAGAGGCAGCAGTGTAAAGGTTTTATCAGCATCAGTTGGGGATGACCACATTACTCATAGGTCACTGTGCTTTCCAGCTGACTAGCAACAGATGAAATAAGGAAAGCAGCGGCCTCCGGATTTCCAGGTAGCAGCTGCAGCCAAGGCTGCCTTTTCAACTGCCCTTTTAGTGTGGAATATGCAGGCACTGCTCAGAAACCACCTGACTTTTCATGCAAAAGGGAACTGTGAGGGCCCACTATCAAGGAGAACATCAAGGTAATATTTGTGTTGTTAGAGGGAGGAAAACTACAAATGCAAGGCACCTGGTTTCCCCTACAGCTTGCATGCTTCCAGTATTTCCTAATATTGACCTAGAAGTATGTCTGAGATCCCTGTGGATCTCCAGCAGGATGGCACCAGCAATGGGTTATCCAGATGTGAATCTACAGCTGGTACACCAGAAAACAGGCGCAGTTCTTCATGTCCCACAGCAGCATCCACAACACAGATTTTGTTACCTAACAAAGATGTTAAATATAATTTATTTACACTGAAGTGATGTCATTATGCCAGGCTCTGCACAGAGACTTTATCACGGACCACTTGTGTTTCTGGAAGGTGCCATCCAATCAGATTCACACCCTGAGATCCTGACAGCTGAGGGGAAAATTACACTGCCATTCCTGGCACTTCTCAAATTAGCAAGAGTTTATAACAATAAGGATTTGTGGGATACCTCTCTTGCTGGATGCACATGGGGTAGTGCCCTCCTGCTCTGTGCTGAATTCTCCCACCCTGCACTGCACTGCTGTTTCCAGCACTGACATCTACTTGTGTCTGAGCTCTCTGAATACTCTCTTCAGCTCCACACAAGGAGACAGAGGCCTTGGTAACCTTCTACCCCAGCAGTTCTATTCTTTTGCAGTCAGGAAAGCAGCTGTCTTTTTCTGGTTTGTTTTTTTTTTTTTTTTTTTTTTCCCCCTTTCCTCTTTCCATTGCAAAGAAGTAGGGGAATTTCCCCTTCCCATGCCTGGTTTCATGCAGGGCTCTGATGACCGTGGCTGGTGACAGCAGCAGAAAAACCCAAGCCACGCCACTCACAAACAACAGTGTCACACTTCCTGTACGGTTTTATGTCAATATTTTGATAATTTCGGCTATTCCACATTCTTACTGGTATTGAGATATCCAGATTCAAATAATTCAGAAACCATCACGATACATGTGTGAACATTTACACTTCTTCCCATAAAAAACTCAAATCAAACTCTGAGACTTAATTTTCAGCTGATACAAACCCACTAAAATAATGTAATTACCGGTAGAACAGTTTTCACTCTGAATATCTTGGCCCCTCCGTCTCCTCCATGTGAGCAGAGGGAACAGGTACCACCAGCAGGGGAAGGTTTCACGCCTCTGCCTCCCTGGTGTGAGTTTGCACCAGGAGCTGCCTTTTACCCCAGCAGCTTTTCTTTTTCCTTCATTCAGGAAATTGTCTCTTTTTAAATGTAATCAACAAGAGAATCCCCTTTTCTGTTGTCCAGCTTTGGAAGAGGAGCCTGATTTGTGTTTTCAGCTAAAAATCCTCCAAAAGTCAAGAGAAGACACAGTGGGAAGGTATTAGAGAGGAAAAGGAAGTGGCACCTCTAATATGTTTTATCAGGATATAAGAAGAAGACAAATATGAGGCAGACAAACAAGAAAGTTTAAGGAAAGAAGGGGGAAAACACATAGAAGATTTAGTAATAAAGATACCCCAACAGTAGCAACAACTTGAGGCAAAAAGAGTACTGATGGATAGCTGGGCTAGCATGAGTGAGGAAGGGTAAAACGAACCTTTTCAAAGCATGGAAAAATAAAAACAAATTGCATTTAAAACAACTAGTGAGGGAAAAAAAGAGCCAGAGGACAAATAAAACAGAGAGGAAGGACTTCTAAGAGCACAAAAGCAGAGGTCAATACCCCGTGGTCATTTCCTAAGAAAGAAGGAAGTAGCAGTGAAGGAAAAAACCTAAATATAAAAGACTGCTTACAAACAAAGGGCACATTGGCTGCTACCCCATGATTGTTTTGAAGGTTTGCTATCAGCATATCTCCAGTGATAAACGCCTTCACACGATGCCAGCTCTCTGCAGGCACAACTGCAGCAAATCAGCTCTGCCAGGCAGCAGACAAAGTGACAAGGCATCGCTTCCCCCGTTCCACGTGGCACGGCCCTGCTCCATGCACATCCTCTCCAGGATAAAGCCTCGGGACAGGAGCACACCAGGGCAGCAGGGCAGAGGGGTGTCCAGCAGCACAGAGAACACAAATGGGCAAAATCTGGCAGCCCAGAGCTTTATTCACACAATGATTACACAATCCCAACCCTGACCAAGTCTCCTCTCATCCCGCTCCAAATTCCTCTCTTTTGTCTCTTGGGAACTGGTTTGTCTAGGCAGAAAAAATACTTCTAGGTCGTTCTTGCCACACCCACCCAAACTGAAAATGGCTTAGAGAGTCCCCTGAATGGCAATGGCATCCACAAAAACACTGGAAGGACAAGAGCATGTTCAGCAGCTGTTTAGTGACTGTTGAGCCCAGGCTGGTACCCTGTCACTGCAGTAACCTCGTGCCATTCATTAAGCTCAAGTTAATGTCCCAAACTGCCTTCTCAGTGTCCTGGAGCACAGCTCCAAGCTCAGTTTTCCATGGAGAGAGGAGCATCTGAGCCACCTCACCAACGGGGAGAGCCATGGTAGGGACGTGCAGGCCCAGTGCTGGGCAGGGAAGGGGCTCCACGGAAGAAGGGAAGGCCTGGTTTTAAAAGCAAAGATGATGGGTGTCCTTCAGAATTTATGCAGAAGCTCGATGGGGTTAAAAGTTGTGCCTACTGACGTGTTTTCAACCAACCCCCAGGCATTATCCTGCACACAGGCAAATGCTGTTCTCCCTTCCAGTCCATCAGTGAGGTTATATGATTAACACCAATAATTTCAAAGGCAATATTCTGCCTATTGATCAGAGCCCCATTCTGGGAGGGAGGGATTCAGACTCACATTGAAAGTTGAATTTGCCAGTTTATATGTACATGCACTTGCAACATAAGAGCCACAGACAGTCCTTCTTTATCAGTAAAATCCAGTTAACTCCTGTGGTATCAAAGCAACACGAGAGGCAACATAATCTGGCCCCAAATCCTCAGTTCCACAAAGTCCCACATCTTGCTGGGGATGTGGGACTGAGCAGATCATGCCCAGATCCTGCGGTCTTTACTCAGACCTCAACTGTCATGGAAATACTGCCTTAACTCATGACAGCATCTCCATAACAAGTACCTCTGTCCATATCAGCTTTGCCAATATAAACACTCTGGTTTGGGGGGTTTGGTTTGTTTGTCTTGTGGCTGGGGTGGGAAAAAAAAGATGCAGGTTAATTTTTTTAATGGGAAAAAAATATGGATAGAAATCCACATCTTTTTTTTTTCTGGAACAGACAGCTGAGAAACACAGAACAGCCTTTTTTTGTCCCCCACACCCTTGCTCCGTACACCACCCCTGCGTCAAGATTAACTGTCGATCTGTGCTACCCTTGAGGCCAGACATTCTTTGGATTTGGTTATTATATCAAGGTGCATTTGTGCTTCTAAATGGGCAGCTGTACTGTAAATGGAGCACAAAGGAGCAAAATTCAGCCTGCTCCAGTGTGGGTCCAAAGCCTGGCGTGTCTGTGATGCTGTAGCCTTTTGTTTCAAATGCAGATAGATAAACTACAGCCTTTTTTCCATGATAGTTATAATGCAGAATATGAAAAACTCTTGGGATGGTTTAAGCTGCAGGGTATTCTCCCAGAGTTCTGTCCAAAAATAATCTAGTAAAAATGTGGACAGAGAACCATCGACCTCTGCTTTCCCCCGAACATATGCAGCTCTGATCAGTCTGGTATTTCAAGAAAAACAAGGTCCTGAACCCTAATCCTCAGACACATAACAAAGCGCACTTCACAGCTGTGATGCACAGCTACTATCAGCTCCGAGGCCTGAGTGGGTCCCAAGACAATGCCTCCTTTATCACCCAGAGGACAAATATCTAGACAGCAATATTTTCTGCTTGAATGCTTCAAGCATCTCTCGCAACTCCTGACTGAAAGAGAAAACTGAGCTGAGAGTGTTTGCTGAGTGATTATTTTAATTTACTACTTGATGTAAATCTAAATGAACTGACATCCAGCTTGAGATGGACAGAAAACAATCATTGTGAAAAAAGAAAGAAGGCTAATATTACAATATCATTTGAGTAGCACAGGTTTAGGCAACTTTAGCAGCGGCAATGTAATAGATAGTGAGGTACGGTTTGCATTTCCTTTTCTTCACTCAATTACCATAATAAGTTCTGTAATTTTAGGGCTGTTTATTTATCAGGCGACGATAACAAAGACGCTCAGAACACGGTGTCTGAATGCAATAGTACAAAGCAGCCCAGCATAAGCCTCCACATGCAGAGGGATTGCTGATTCCCACACACCTGATTATCCCTGCGTACCTGTGTTCAGAACCAGCAATATCCCCCTTTTTGTTGATTGCCAAAATGGCACACACTCGGCTCTGCTTGTGGCAGAGCGAGGGAAAGGGGTAGGAAAGGAAGAAAACTTCCTAGTGAAGTTCTCCAGTGCTTTAAAAACCTGTCAAGTCACTCTGCTGAGCTTTCTTGTATGAACAATAGATTTGGGACCTGGCCTGCCTGCACCAGGAGCCTGTCACTGCTGCTCTCTGATCTGGGCTTCCAGCGTTTGATGGCTGCGCGGTGTCACGGAACAGCTGGAGGAGAGGCGCCCCGGCTGCGCCGGAGACGGAGGGGAAAAACAACAAACAAAAAGCGAAAGCAGAGGTTTCTTTGTGAGGCAGACACACGGTTCGGGGCTCTGCCAGAGCCAGACGTGGCACCTGTGGCGTGACCCTGCACTGCTGTCCCAGACCCCTCGCGCCCAAAGGAGCGCCAGGGAGAAGATGCAACACAATGCCACAGGGAAATCCAGCAACAGCTCTCTCCCAGTGGGTTCACCATCTCCTGCGGCTCCTTATGGCGTTCTTCCAGTGGAGACCACCTCTGTGGGCCCCTCCAGTGGATGGATAGCGGGTGGGAGGCACTACAAGCCCATAGCTCTGTGCCTCCCTCGGCACATCAAAGCCCGTGCTGTGCCCTTAGGTGACGGAATGCACCCAAGACAACTTTTCATTACACCCTGAGATGTTTGTGTCAGTTTTTGGGGGATTTGCAGTTCGACAGACTGATCTATACATCTAATTTCTTGCACATTGCTTTAAAAGTATGTATCTAATTTGAAACAAAACTCACAGAGTAATGTCTATTTTGCATATACCAAAGATTGTTGGAAAATCCCATGATTGAAGAAGAATAAAAGGAGTTGAATGAAAATGGAACTCAATGGGTTTCTGAGAATGCCACTCAACAGCCTGGAGGTTTTGGAAGAATACCAGGCCTTCCTATTCAATGGCTTGAACCACTACCTTAAAGAAATCTCTGCAGTTCCTTCTTAAATTCTACAGGAGGCTCAAAAGCACGTCGGGAATATTTTTACTCCGTACCATAAGATGTTTTTCATCAGAGTAACATGCCTCTTAACCCATAGCCATATATTCAATTAAATTGCATGGGCATATGTGTGTTTATTTACATAATGTGTAAATGTATAGCTGGGTATATATAAACAAAAGGCTTTGCTAACAGGGAGGAACACACATGGCGGTGTAATTTGTGTATACGCACACTGTGCGACTGCAGCCGCTCACGTCAACACCATCCATCACCTGTATTCACCAAAACCCCGGCAGCTCTGCTCCACACGCTGCCTACAAGTCCACCACCATGATAATCTCCTTCCTCAATTAATTAAGGACAATTTAAATATTTTAAGTGAATTACATTAACATGACAAAACAGTAAAATTTAAATTGTGGAGCTGTGAGGAGGAGAAAACCTGTGACAAAGTCGCTCTTTCAGCGCAGTTGCGGAGAAGGATCTTACAAACTGACAGTGTACATTATGCACAGCCTAACTGTGGACATTTTCTGTCAAGCACTTAAACACAGAGACACAACAACGGCTCCAGTGTGAAAAAAGAATTATCTCTGGGGGACTGGTCCTCACTAAGGGCAACCTTGACAAGTCCAAGCAGGCACCTGGAGCAGTATTTAAAATAACCCTGCCACACCAAAGAGGTTCATCATGAAGCCCTGTCTAAATTATTGTGGGTTTGCAAAGAACCTCCATTAACTGCCCTTATGGAAAAACACTATTAGTCTGCTGAAAAGAGTATTTTTTAACTACCCCTGTCAAATATTGCTTCAGTAACAGGGCTACAAATACACGGCATGAAACGTCACAGATGGCAATTTTTTTTTTTATTGTTAGCTCTGTGAGGCTTCTTACAACGGATCTGAAATTTTACATTCAGGACTCAGCAGCAAAATAATGTTTTCCCTTCTAGGGACAAAATTCTGCAAGGAAAGTTTTCAAGAAATCCAGCTTGTATTTATATCCTCCCGGTGCAGCCACTACGGATCTCACACTCCTTCCACTGATGAAGTGACTGATTAACACATCCCGTTACTGGGATTTGCAAATTAAAGGCTGGATCCTGCCACACGTCCGTGAGTCAGCCTTAATCACATGAGCGGCCCCCAGCAGGAGCAGGGATCAGGCCCTTCCAACAGGAGCAGAGCTTCGTTAGCCCCTTCATGTGACTCGATAAATATGCACGTGCTAATGGAGAGCGATGATGCAGGTACCTCCAGACTGAGGTTACTCATGCCAGGGATCTGGGAGGGATCTGGGACAATGAAAAAGAAAAGTAGATTATGGTAAGACCATGTTATGCAGCCAAGAAGGACCTGAAGGTCCTCAGAGCTCCTGCTGCTCTTTCTCCACCAACCTCAACCATGCGCAGTAATTTCACATTGCAGAAATTATGGTGATGTCACAAAGCACAAGCTGAAATTCCCTGAAAACCCCAATTCTGGATGAAACCCCCTGAGGCAGTTTTCCTGCCAATGAGAAGTGGAGGACCAAGCACCCCATCCCTGAGAGAAGAGGGATTGCTTAGCCAGGAAAGAAAATCAAGAGTGCCAACATTTCCGTGTGAAGACCACACTGCATTTCCTGTTGGCAATTCTCAGCTGTAATTATGGAAACTATTGCAATTAGGTTATTCTAATTATGAAAATCTATTTCCTTTTAAAGATTTCAGAGCAACTTTTTTTTTTAATGAAAAAGAACACATAAAACCACTGAAATCCTTTGAATTCCTTCTCGTGCCACTGAATCTAAGCACAATTTATCTAGATAAGTTTTAATTATAGCCTTTCCAGAAAGACAGTACTCTGTATAAATAAAAAGAAATATAATTGATAAATGTAGTCAGATGGTACCAGGTTGTTTAAATAGACCATTAAGCTCAAAATGTCTAAAGTTAAATTAGATTGTATTCTCTTTCACCTAGGGCTTTTGTAAGGCACAACTGGCATGTATAGTCTTGTCCACATTAATTTTTACTGCCACGGTCAAAAAGCAGCATAAGTCTGCAGCTTGTGTAGAATTTTCTGTCTTTATTTGACGTGATCATAGTGGATGAATTAGCTCCCTTGGTGCAGAGAGTGAAAGAAGGTTAGTTGAGGGAAATAAGGAATTTTCAGAGGAAAGAAAAAGTTTGAGGGAAACATATGGTTTAAATGCTCTAGCCTATTTCAGATCAAGCTGAGAGAGTTGAGATCTGTTGGTTCAGAGATCCAGTTCACTGCACATTCCTACTGTGCCTGCCTACTAATTGCATCCCATGTTTGTCAATCAAATATTTGCAATTAACAAAAATATTCCCTTAAGAGACATATAACAGAGGCTGCTAAGGATCCATTGCTTTGCTATTAGACTCAGCTCAAAAAAAAAAGAGGAAAAAAAAAAAGGTCTTTAAAAATATTCTGCTGATGATGACACTGCCAGACACTTCCAGTCAAAACATTAACAAGCAGAATAGGTGGCATGGGGGCTTTTCAAAGAGATTTTTTTCAAAGAAGAAAAACTTTGATCTTAGTGTTTCTGACCCATCCTCCACCTCTGATTCTTCAATCTACAAGTACATATAGTGGTTTAATTTCACTCAGTGCATAACTTGCCTAAGGAGAAACGTTGATCTAGATTTTTTTTTAATTTAACTCCAATTTAACTGATGCTCTAAAGCTGCCCTATCACTGCATAATGCACACTCACACGAGGTTTCTAAGTAGAAACTGAAGAAAGCAGACTAGAATAATAAGAAATGCACAAGGTTCAGAGGAAACATTAATTTGTAAATAGGTAGAAATGCCAGTAATTTGTTGGGAATTGAAGACCTTCTGTATGAAACAGTGAAGCTTAGCAACTGTGCACTGCTGTTTTATAAATCAATATTACATCTGAAGGTGGTGTTTGAATGCTTGTTTCATTGTGGTTTGAGTCAAACAAAGTTCTGTGATAAGAAATGATCAAACAAAACAAACAAAATCCCTTCCCGTCTTGCCGGATAAATTCCAACCATAATTCCACAAGAGGGATAGAACATTGAAATCATCCACTTTTTTATAATTGCATAAACCCCTCAGTCACAGAAAGATGATTGGATTGGTGATGGACTATTGTATTCTCAAAGACATGGCTCACGCCAACAGAGAGCTCCTGCGGAACGATAACGGCGCCAGCATTTTCCATGTGACCCGTGCTGGGCTCCAAACCCCATCCCAGCCAAAATGCTGCGCTCTGGAGTGAGCACGACAGGGACCGGGGAACTCCAGCCTTCCACTCCACCTCCACAACTAATTCCTTCAGTGCCATGAGCAAGCACTTATCCTCACTGCTGCACTTCCTCCCGCTACATACGAGGATAACGCACAGCCAGCCAGAAGAGCTCACGCTCCAGCCACGTCTATCCAAGGAAAAATGTGCCAGAGCAGCCCCGCAGGTACAGCTTCATTTGCAGATTTGCCTCGTGTCAGCACAGCCTGCACCTGCAAACAGAACCTTTTTCCTGCCATCTACCAATTCTCCCACACAAAATGAAGCAGAATCCCAGCAATGTTAATGATTTTCCCAATCAGAAGTGATCTAAAGTGCTGTGTGCCCCCATGAGTGACATTGCTTCCTTTCCTCAAAGGCTGTAAATAATCATGAAATGTTCTGAAGGCACAAAGGAGCTGCCTTCCCTTGCCTTTTTTTTATCTTTATAAACCATTTCCTTAATTTAGGCTGCAGCTTAAAAAAACCTCAGCATCACAAAGCCATGTCTTTGGTTCTGTAATCCTTACAGAGAATGGGCAAAGAGACAGCATTTCTCATAACCCACCAAGCCCAGTTTCAGGAGCCTCAGGAAAAAGAGGGAGCTGGGAGAGCGGTGTCTGCAAAGAAATATCCTGGGAGACATCTGCTGGCCACACCGAGCTCCAATCGCCCACTGCAGCACACTGAGACGGGGGCTTGGGACTTTCTGAGTCAAGGGGCAACTTGGTGGTCACACAAATCATAACTCCACAGGAAACACGGATCAACCAACAGCCCTGCCTTTGGGCTCCATAAAGGATTTAGCAACATCCTTATTGTCTGACTTATTGCGAAAGGAAGCAAATCCATCCCTGCGACTGCAGGGAAGCAGCGGAGAGGCAAGACAGCCGAGCAGCATCCCACTCCCAGCCTGCGGGCACCACTCCAGCCCGGGGACCAGGGACAGCCTTCCCTGCCACTGCTGGATAAACAGACTCCAGAGCTTGGCATTTGCACCCCCAGCTGCCTCTGTGTCCCTCGTGTGGCTCCGGCAGATAAAGAGGGACACAAATCTGGGCAGCACAGGGAGCAACAGGGACAAGGCAGAGCCTGACCAGCCTTCCAATGGCTGGTGCTGGGGGGAGTTTTAATCACTGACTTGCATCCAAAAGCCCCGTTTGTAAACACCCAGCTATCATTTTGCAGGGGGTTGTCAGATTACAGAATCTTATCATCAAGTTTGAGGTGGGAAAAGAAGAGGAGGAGATGGAGGAGGAGGGTATTTTTGTTCCTGTCCTTCATTTCCTGATAAGGAGACACTTTTGATCCAAGAGATTTTTTTTTCTTTCTTTTTCTCTTTTTGTTTTGTTTGGTTTGGTTTGGTTGGGGGTTTTTTTGGTTTTTTTTTTTTTTTTTTTTTTTTTTTTTTTTTTTTTTTTTTTTTTTTTGGGGGTTTTTTTNTGTTTTTAATCTGGTAGCATAAACTTGTTTCACAAGATGCAGGTGTTTGAAAAATTTAAGAAGTTCTCTGGTTTGTATTCCTGGGCTCATTGATGAGAAAGCTTACGCGTGATGACATGGTGAGCTGAAGCAATGATTAAAAGGCTATTGCATATGCTCTTCCCAGCTGAGTTGTTGTTCTCATCGTTGTTTTTAGAGCACAGAGAAAGTGTCTGCACCAGCTGCTAATAAGCTCTTAGGCGGCTCTAACATCATGATCTGATCACCCCAGAAGTGCAGAGTGGGAGCTGAAGAACCTGGTCTCAGCAATTTGACAAAAACATCCCTGACATATTTCAGCTACCGCGGAAAGTTTGTCACACTGAAAGGAAATTAAAATGTGCGTGGAAGGTTGAATAGGAACATGGGGCTTGTGTTTGTGTGCACATGAGATTTAAAGCCATGGGCAGAGCAGGGCCATGTGTGTTTTCAAAGGCACAAATGGGAATTAGACACACAGCTTCCACTGACTTCCAGTGAACGAACTACCCCTTGTGCCTTTGAAATTCTCCCACTTTATTTACTGTACCTTGGTAAAACCAGGGCTGAAAACCTTCGAGTGCTTTAAAAGCGGCTGGAGCTGGAGTGCTGCTGCTTTGGGATTCTAACTGAGAGGAACAAGATGCAACCCCCCAAGATACATTTCATGATGTCCCAAAAATCAGCTTATAACACCAATTGCTCAGAGCTTCAAACTTGGAGTGCTCTAAAAGTACAACTTGACCTGACGGGGGGCCAGTTCAGGAATTTCCACTGGAGGGCAGAACGAATGGTTCTCCCTTCCTGGGTGGGAAGAGCAGGGCAGTTACACCTAAAGGTCTAACCCACGGAATTCTCCCCGATAAAGCCAAACTGCTGTGTCACAGGAGGACAGAGGTCTGTGCATGAAGCAGGTGTGTTCTAAGGTGTCTCTTGGCTCTGATTTTGGGGAAGGTGGCAGAAGCTGCTCAGTTCGTGTGCTCACAGTGTCGTGCTGTCTCTGCAGGACGGCTGTGAGCAAACAGTCTGAGGATGTTTTAGCAGCGCATAGAGCTGCATATATTTTCCATAAATAGGAGTTTATTCTTTGGCAGACAAGCCAGCATAAGAGCTGCAAAAACACACGGAATATAGTAAGTGCTGGGGAAAAGAAAACCAAGCAGAGAGACAATCTGTGAAGCAGAAGAAATAAATAGAGACTGAACAGAAAGAGAAATAGAATAATAAGGGGGAAAACTAAAAAGCCAAGGTGAAAAGGAAGGAGATAGTAAGGAAAATAAGAGAAGTCAGGAAAATCTGGGATTCCTCACTGGTGGGAATGGCACAAATCCATCAGTGATGCTTTGCAGGCCACAAGTAGCTCTGGATACTCCAAGTGCTTCTTTACCCAACTTCTTAAAAAAGCAGCTGATTCCCAAGACAATGGGACCGAGTACGTTATTTTTCATTAATCCTCATCCATAATAACTAAAACTAACCCATTAAAATAAGTACCACTGGGGGTATTTTTTGGTTCTTTTTTTTCAATGAAGGAGAAGCAAATGAACAAATAAAAGCAAAATGAAAGTTTTAAGAGGACAGCCAAGCCATGATAAGCAGCAGCCATGAAGTGCAAATGTCCACCTGCGCTTAATCACGAAGGAAACTTGACTGTTACAAGGTGAGGGCATCAATTGTCCCTAGCCATTCAAACAGACAAAGAAATAAACTAAGAAAAAATAAAAGAAAAGAAAAAGAAAAAAATAGGCCTTGTAATTTGTAATTTTTCCTGGTGTTTTCTCTGATTTCCAAAACCCTGATTAAATGAGCAGAGATGACAACAGCAATTTCTGCTTGAAAACAAAATTCTGAGCTCAACAACCAAAGGCCAGCAAAACCCCATTCTTTTCCTAGGCAGAGCTGAACTCAGCATTAATTAATTTAGGACACAACTTTCTGGAGCTCAGTTATTCCCCTGGGCAACAACTTTACCTCACATTAATTTACAGTTCAATGGCAATTTTATGGATACTTGAACTTTTATTACTGTCTAACCTATACAACCAGAGTTGAACAGATTTTGCTAGTAGGATAAATGATCACTTGGTTGTAAAATGAGTTATTGGAATTGCCTTTTCCATACATTATAGACAGTCAGAGATGGCTTTCTCTGTCCCAGACCCTGAGACCAGGCAGGGGAACTGCCACCAACACAGGCAGGACAAAGCTCCTGGCCCCAGAGCTTCCTGTGACCCAAACAGAGTCCGAGTGCTCAAACCCAACACACCCCCTCTCCAAAATTATATAAAAAATTAAATAGAAGGCTGAAACAATCCCCTGTTTGATAAACCAGGCCACTCTGGGTACCCCAGAGCCACACCTGAGGGCACTGGTCTGTGCTGGGGTGGTGCAAATGAAGGGCTGGGGTAGAAAAGCCTCTCCCAGAGCTCCTGTGACTGCTAAAAGCCATTACTATGAGCAAAATTATCAGTAGTTGATTATTCTTAGCACAGAATATTTATTCTATGACATTGATTTTATTACAGAAAACTCCTTATAGTATGTAATAGATACTATAAAAACTGCTTTGTGCTGCTAGTATAAAAATAGCTCTATAATATTTAAAATAAATGTGTGGTGTATTATTTTAGGATTGTGGAAAGGACAAAATCCAGTGCAGTGAAAAACACCACTTTTCATGAAAGAAAACAGAACAAAATATTAATATCACCTCGGTCAATATTTCAGTTTTAGATAAAACTCACCTTGAAATCTAGCCATCAATTTCTTATAACACCAGAATTGATTTTTTTTTTTTTTAAATCTACTCTTAACGTCATTTAAATCCAGTCTTTCTAAGTCTGTTGCACTTCAGAAAATGTAGCTGAATAGAAAAAGTAGGGTGGTTTGGTTTTTTTTCAGCTTTAAATCCCATTTGGTGAGTACGTAAAATAATGCAATCTGCACCTCAAATGAAAAAGTCTGTGGTGCACATAAACTCCTTGTGGGATCATCTGAAGGCTCCAAATGTCCTCTTGTGGCAGGATCACTGCTGGATGGAAGGGCCTGAGATTTTCAGCTCCAAGCTCCTTTTAAGAACTTGGGAGATCCAGATGCAACAGTGAAAAGTAGGAAGGACTTTGCACTTGAAGAGAATGGCTTTACGAAACCCTTCAGGTATTTAAGAATTAGAGCTATTAAATGCATGATCTATGACTTTTAAAGCTCTGATCTGCCTAATCTTTCTTCCATCCCTCTCCCCCAAAGGCATTAATAAAGCCCAAATTAAGCCAAGCCAAATCCTCATTTTCCATCCGAGTTTGATGTTTCAAAGGCTCTGCTGTTCTACCTTTGTTTTGACATACAAAAATGTCACCTCTGCTTGGGAATGTGCATGTTTGGCAATGAAAGAGGAAATAAAGACTTCCCCTGCATTGTAAGGTGTGTGTTACAGTCTGTCAGCAATCAACAGGGGCAGATGTTAAAACTCACCATCCTCTCTTAGAAACTGGTCTCTAATTAATCAAATTCCTGTCCCCCACCCCTAAGGTATCTCTAAACCAGGAGGCCCAGCATATCCATTAGCCACTTTCTCCAGAGCTGTGACAACAACCTGTCCCAGACTTTGATGGACTCAAAAGTCACAAAAATGAGTCCATCCCTGAACTAGACTTCACCTGAGCTGTGCAGAGCCATCAGCACATCATCAAAAGCATCCTGGGCTTTCTCTGACTTGGAAACTAAGAGGAACTAAGTTCCACTTGTGCTTCCTTTCAGACCCAAACCACAGCTTATGTTTCTGAAAGCTCTTCTTTCCCCTTCCATAGTTATTGTTATTGGTTTCATAAAATATCTTTTCTCTTCACAGCTCAGGCATGATTATAACCAAGGCCAGAGCATCATTTTACTAATCCAAATGAGATTATTAGAGAATATTTTGCAAGCACAAGTTTTTTACCCTCTTCACACAGGTGGTGCCACTTACCCACCATCACTTTTAACCATTTAAATGGAAAGAAAATACCATGAAATGGAGATTATAGAAGAGTTATTTCCACCTTTGCGTGCCCCAGTGCCACCTTTGGACAGAAATCATTCAGCAGCAGGCATCAGACTCTCCAGGAGCTGGTTCTTCCAGATGAAGCTGGACACCTCCACCCTTCACCTCCGCCCTTCCAAGCACAGTCTTCCCCACGCACCACGTCAGGCCCAGGGTCAACCCTAAGCCCCACCCGAGTGCTGAGGAGCTGCACTGGGAGTGTCCAACTGCCTCTGCCCAGCCCATTTCTCCTGTCCCTAGTCATTTATTCACTAGAGGAAGGCATTTCTTACACTGAGTTTTAGTGTCTGTTATCTGATGGTAATCGATTAATTTTTAACTATCTTTCAGCCCTTTGATGTTCTATAAATAGCCTAAGCTAATAGAGACTTCTTTATACTTAGAATGCAGATCCACTGTGAGGTTATTTGAAAGAAAAAAAGGAGTCTGGTGTAGTATGTTTGTTCAATGTGTTATTAACTCGGAAAGGAAATTGAGCTATAGTGAACTATGTAGATCTGATTCTGACAGCTGCAAACAATTCATAGTGAAAATGACTCAGCCTAATTCACATTTTTTAATTATTTTCTCCCCCACTTTCTTTTGCAGACAGATAAAGGGTTCAAAATGACCTTGAATTGAAAACCTTGGATTCATCTTAGCGCGTTTCTTCTTTCTTAGTGCTGTATCCAAAACTTCCTTACTGGGAAGTCAGCAAAATCAGGGAAAAAAACCCAAACAACGAAACACCTCCTGTCTGATGCACCTCCTCATTTTGCTTCCAATACTTCCCAGAGAGTGCTGTGGGCAATGTAAGTTGCTCTTCAGAACTTCAGTTTGGAGGGATGGAACAGACACACAAACCCTCAGTTGTGGTGAGGAACTCAGAAACATTAGTGGTCTTTTCTTTTTTTTTTTTTAATTTACATTTTCCCTGTTAGTTCACCCTGAGATCCCAACGGCACGATTTACTAATTAATTACTATTATTAGCTAATGGCAGTGAAAACTGAAATTACTGCCTGCCTTAAGCATAACAAAATTGACAATAAATCTGTAGTGTGTGAATCACTTCCTTAACCAAATGCCAACAACGGTGGCTTGATGCTTTCCACAAAAACACCTGGCACACATGGAGGCACAGCCTTCATGTTCCAAAGCAGGAAAGGAAATGGGTATTTGCATTCCTGGGCACTGCCAATACAGGGGCACCACCAGATTTGAGAGGGCTTCATCCTCTTTTTCTGACCAAAAAATGTGGGGGCTGGTTCTTCAGAAATATGGGCTGGACTTGCCCCTTTTGAGCAACAATAATTTACCTTCTGTTTCTCAGAGCAAATGATGATCACCGAGGTCTGCAGCTACAGGCACCAGGGACTTGCTAGATACACAAAATATTTGAGAGTTTGCATTCTCCGTACACATGTGGGGCACTTTTTAATGCCCAAATCCTTAAATCCTTTCCAGATGCCCAGAGGTTGGCAGAAGCACCAGGGGAGTCCCTCTGTGACACTCTCCAGGAGAATTGAGCTGCAGAAGGAGGTGTCCAGTCGGAGAGCAGGTGTGTGGGTTTGTGTCTGCACGCTTGGGGATGTCTGTGTAACAATTATTCCCTCTCCCAATCCAGAACAGTGGGTGGTCACTGATGTTAGACCGAAATCAATAGGTAGAGACTGTTTACAAAAGCATGACAATGACTGGGTCACTCAAGAAGGAAGTTTGCATCGTTCTGAGGAGAAAACACTCAGAAGAGGACTATAATTTAGTGTCTGGGTACCAGACTGACTGGGAACTGCATAGACAGATTAGGCAAAAATTAAATTTGTTTAGACAGACAAGACACAAGAGTCAGATCAAAGAAATCAGGTTCAATGTAGTGCAGGGAATACTCTACCGCCCTCAAAAAGTGTACAAAAGAAAGCAAAACCAAGAAGCTGCCAGCCAAAATTACCAGTGCAGCTCCATTTAACAAAAAATCAATATTACAATAAGATGCCAGTAATGAAAGAAAAACCGCAGCAGTATCTCAATAAAGATTACAAATTACAAGATTATAAATGGAGAGCCACAGTCATTTTGGACAGACAAATATGACCACAGTACAACTGGAGGCCAAATGATGGTTTGGGAAAAATGCCTGCAGCTTTCAAGAAAGCCAAAGGGAGAAGCAAAGATGCATCTCAGGGCAGGATTTGGCTCTAGGACTCACACATGAGTAATTGTGGCAGGGAGATACAGAATATCACAGAAATAAAAGACCTGCTCATTAGAAACCCATCCAGCCAGACCCATGGGGAGATCCTGAAGTAAAATCTCTGCCATTTGTTATTTTCAAGAACCTGGTGCCAGTCTTGAGGGTTTTTTAAGGTACCAAAACTAGGTTTTTTAATAGTAATTTCTCTTTCATCCACAGAGCTCTTAAGTAATTTTTACAGGCCTCTGACAAACGAGATCCACAGCGCTCCAAAACCTGCTCCTACAAATGCCAGAGATGAGGACTCCTCACTGCAATGATGCTGGATCCATCTCCCCAAACAGAATAAAACAGGTAAAAACACACAGCTTGTTTGGGAAACCACAGCTAAGAGATATTCCAGTTCACAGCCTTGCAATGTGGAAGAAACAAAGGACAAAGCATGGGACTCTTGGTTTGCAATCAGCTCATTTTGCTCTCAGCCCATCTCAGCTCTTGTGCAAAAGCTTATTTAAACAAAATAAATAATAAAAATAATAAAAATCCCCACCCTACTTTGATTCTAGCCCATCCCTTTCATCCAATCACTGTCTGAATAAAAGGCAGAATCTGCCCTGTAGAACTGAGACTTCTTTCTGTTTGTGCAGTGTTACCCAAGCCCACATTTAAGAGATGTTTGTTCATTCTTGTTCTCTTTATTCTGTTTAACACACAGCAATAGTTTCACAGCACAGAATACTGTCAAGACTTTTATTTCAAAAAAGGCGAGTTGAAGAAAACGCAAACCAAACCAGATTAGAGGGTCAGGACAGACACAAAATGGCATCACGAGAGGGAATGGTGGAAATGACTGAATTAAATATGTAGATAACAGCTCCAGAGCAAGGCAGAAAGTGAAGGTGTGCCATCAGGGCAGCACACACTACAATGGAGTGGGAGATACCTACCAGAGCTGGGAAGAGAACAGATCACAAAGAAAATACAGATTGAAGCCAATAAACTGCAGGAAAACTAAAATCAAAATGATAGGTGAAAGAAATGCATGTATCTGCATTGTGAGGAGTCCATTGAATTGAGCAAATGATACTCCTCCTGGGGGAATGATTCATTACCATATGGAAAAGACCTAGCCTATGATAAAGGATGGGGGAAAACCACTGAATAGCAGAATCTACCTACAGAAATGGAAAAAGAACGTTCTTGTTGAATTGTGGCAGAAGTACTTCAAAATTCCGACGGGCCTGACTAACGCAGATACGGAGAGGAGGAAAAAGAAGCATGTTAAAATATGTGATATCATGCCTACGAGCAAGGGTGAAGGTCGAATCAGAGAAAATTTAAAATGCGCTGAGAAACAAGCAGCATCAGCAAGAGCGGTGCCAGAATGAACAGATTTTATTCATCTCTACTTCAGGACCAAAAGGCGGGGGGGAAAAAAGAAATACTGGAAGTCCTCCTTACTTGGGGGCTGTGTCTCCATGCCACTGACCTACTTCTACTTGAAGCACTCTGCTTGGAGAGACTCGCTAACGCTCGAGAAAAAGGTCTTATACCACAACAATATTGTGCTACAACAGTGCCCACAGTCTGGCTGCTCGGGGATTTATAAGCCAAGCTCACAAATAGACAGTAATGAGTTACTCACCAGAGGCTGTCAGCAAAGTTGCTAATTAGTACAAATGGTAGTAGATCTTGTAATGCTGTCCCCTGCTTTAGTGGGAACAGTTCCAAGACCACCTAACCTGTATCTCACCAGATTAAAGACAGATTTGCTCCCTTTAGTCCAGCCTGGCATTTCTGGGGGTTTGAACGCATGAGACAAAATCTGAGTTAAAAGGAAAACTCAGGTGCAACCTTAACCACGCAAACAAACTGAATCAGTTCCTGGGGAGACACCCCACGTGCAGAAAATAATTATTCCTCCCTCTCATCACAGAAGATCCAATGCACCCATGTCAACAGAAGCCCTTCAATTGAATTTTACAAGAACTGGGCCAAGTCCCAGGGCCGTGAGTGCCAATGCTGCCGTGGGGAGCAGCACACCTTGAGCTCCCCAGCCTGCAGAGCTGACAAAATCCTTCTGCTAACCAGCAGCTCTAATGTTTCCACTACAGATAAAACCACCAGAAAAGGCAATTAAACGGGGCACAGCTCTAATCTGCTGCCTTCAAACAGGGAAACACTTCATCTTCTCAGAATTTCACAGGATCGTGGTAACAAACTGTTGACATATTAAAGCCACTATTAAGAAATATGATGCTGAAAGGGAAATAAGAAGAATTATTGACTGGTTATTGCAGTTTAAATATATTTATTATTTAAGAAATGCACCAAAGCTGCATTCCTGTTCCCTCTGCCAGTGAATGCGTAGAAAAACCAAGCACATAAATTTTTAGAGTTTTTCTGGCACTACTTCCTTCAAAAAGGACCAGGTTTTAAAAACCACTGACCTGTCTGGCCATTGAGAATATAAGTAATTTTCTATTAAAATATGTCTTTCTATCAGCAGAAATATTTTCTGGAATATTTTCTGCTGTAAAAACTCCTAGGAAATTAAAGCAGATCAAAACCCTTTAATATGTATTAAGAAAACAATTTAGACAAGAGGGGTCAGTAATGGAAAGGTGAGATATCTATGATTGGAGCCAAGCTGCAGAAAGGGTGAGCTGTTTGTAGCCAAGTTAAACAAGACACAATGAAGGTTAACTTGGCTCTGCTGGTTTGTGTAAACCCACACGTGAGGATTGTGGGGGGCTGTGACAGTTTCAGTGTGACTTATTTACCTTGGCCTTTTCCAGGACTGTGTTGCAGGCCAGCTCTGTTTGGAAACATCACACCTTTTCACCCATTCCTCACACCTGGCCTCTTATCACACCCAAAATATTTGCCCCAAATGTATTTTGTTTAGAAAAACAAAGGCTGACGGGATGGCAACCAAATGTCTATCAAAATATTTTTCAGCGGCTCACACGTTTTATTACATGAAAAAAATTCCCCCCAATGTTTTATTTCTACTAGAACTCTATCTATGTTGTAAAAAATGAATACATTTCAGTTCCATTCCCCTCCCAAAGCAAGCAGGTGTATTTTATCCTGGGGTAATTCAGTCCCTTGTTATCTCACAGATATATCCTGTAGTAATTCCCTTCTGCCACTCTGCTGCCCTGTCACAGCACACAGGGAGCCACAGAATGCCATCACGCAGGGTCCAGCATTCAAGGACTTCCAAGAGCCACATTTCAGGAGTGCCTGGGCTGCTGCCTCCCCTCACCAGCCTGGAACAGCCCCAGCACAGACAGAAAGCGTGGCTGGGGAGTCAGAGCCTGCAATGTGCCCCAAGAAAAGAGCAATGTGCTACAGTTCCTTGTAGTACCCAGGAATAACACACTTTTTTTTTTTTCCTCTGTTCAGTGATTTCAGTACAACTCAGGCTCCTAAATGCTTTTATGGATCCAGGCCAAGACATATTCAGTAATAGATACTGAAACAGATTATTTCATGAGCCAGTTCTGTAGGTTAATTCACATAAGTGAGAAAACAGTTCTGATTGAAGGGCGGAGTGATTTTTAAAAATTTGATTCATACAGAAGTGTTAACAGCCTTTTGCTTATACCCACAATTGCTGAACAGAATAGAATCAGTGGAAATGTTATTTCCAAGTTCTGTGGTGTAAATAAAACCTCCTCTCTCTGACTCACATCATGAGTCATTTTTGTCTGTACATTTTTATGCCGAGGGGGGATATAATTCTGAGCATTCTCCTCATGGAAAGCTTCTCATGTCTCAGATTCTCTGTTGCTCTTGGGCTTTGTGGACTCTTAAAACCTCTATCTCAGGTAATCTCCCTCTTGTTTACTGTAACCTCATCCCACTTGTTCAGCTTGCTGGCACGAGTGAAAAAAATACCTGAAGTTATATCAGTTACAGAGTTGGCACTTTGCAGAGAACTACATAGAAAATGATAAAATAATCAGGAAAGGCTGGATTAGAGCAGCAACACCTAGGCAAATTTACACCTTGTGTGTACAATAACTTTAGGGTATCACCAATCACTTCAGCTGAAAATATCTCTAATGACCTTGCCGCTCACAATTTTCACCAAACCATCCTCGTTTGTGCTCCGAAGGCTGGCCCAGCCCATGTGTAATGGCAAAAGAGGAGGGAATGGGAGCTAAACCCAGCTGCATCCCCAGCACACATCTGTGAGTGTTGTCTCTATTCTCAGCCTTCTGAGAGCCCTGGGGCACAAAGTGAGATGTGACACATCCATGGGAAGCAAGGATGGGCAGTAGGCGAGGCCGTCCCCCTGCCTGCTGCCATGGCTATTTACTGTCCCAGCCCTCACAACACCAGCCGGACTCAGAGCCTGGGCTCAGGACGTCCCTGCCCAACACATGCCACAGGTGAACAGGTTTGGGATAACTGTTCATCCTTCAAATATCCTGAATGCTGAGCGAGACAAGAATCTAATGGAGCAAAAGTCATTGTAGTCAGGTGCATACGAATAAACATGTAACAGAGCTACGTGAAGGAGACGGTCTTGATTAACAGGTCTAAAATACAATATTATATATATGAAAAATCCTCAATGTGTATACAGACAAGAGACTTGATTTGTGGAGAGGGTACTTCCAAATCCAAGTCATCCAAGATGCGCAAGAGTGGTGCTAATTCCTTAATTCTGGCAGATTACAATGATCGAAATTTTTTGCCTTCTGTAAAATAAATGGGAGCCAGGGGAGGTTTTGAACAAGTCAGCCTTGTTTGCCAAACAAATCACATGTTTAAAAAGGTTATGGACATTAGCAGGTGATGCTTTTTCTGGTTATTGATCCTTGGCGAGGAAAAAATTAAATAGTGGGTATTAGAGGAATACCATGTGTAGCAACTCACACGTAATACAGGGGGAGAGCATGAGAACACTTTTGGTTTACTCCCCTGAGTAGGATCCATCTTTCCCCAGGGCTTCCATGACAAGAGCAGCATGTTCCAGTCCACACAGCTCTTTACAATTCCACACGGTGGATCAGCTAACAGCAGAATATATGAGATATGCACCAATAAAGCAGCTAGCAGGTGTCGTCTTGGAATTCCTTAAGTGTTCTTAGCAAACCAGGTGCCCACAGGAAGGAGGCAATTTACGTATCAGTTATATCTTTCCACCTGTTTGCAAATGCTGATCCAGGCCCTCACACCGAGCACTTAGCCAATAGGAAGCTAATGTACAGCAGTGACTAATTGATAATTAAAGAAACCTTTAGGAATACCATAAAATATCTGGCACAGGATTCTCTCATCCACTTAGCAGAGGCTGCTCTGCCATGCACTTATCATCCTGCTCTGCTAGTTTTCATAACAATTAAGATGGTGAATCTGTGTGAATCAGGGGTTCAGTTGCAATTTACAGTGCACTGCCTGTGTTTTATTGTTGTCTGATGGTTCCTTCTTTAGTCTGCAGAGGGGATCACTCTATTACTGTGCTTTAGACGGCTCACAGGTTGGCCCCTGCCCCTCTCTTTCATAAAGTAAGTATAATTAGATGATAATGCCCTTCTTGTCAAAACTTACTGCTTATTTAAGCCTGCAGTAATAATTTCAATTTATTAAAGATTTATTCAGATAACATTATTATCACTGTTTATTCAAACGGCCGTTCTTTTTTCTTTCTCCTTCCTTTCTTTTCTTTTTCCAGGGGAACAAAAGACATAATTCCTGCAAACAGATGTAACAAACCTGTCAAGCTCTCAAATGGTTAAGTTGAGCATTTTACTTGGAAAGGCTGACAAATTTTCTTCACTTCAAAATATCATTAACACCAATAACACATTTGCCCAAGCCTATTTCTAAGTTGTAAAAAAAGATTGCTACAGATTAAGACCCTTGATATAATGCTATAAGCTCCTAACAATGGTATCTTTTATAGTGAAGAGCAACTGCAGACACAAATTGCCCCCTTTCCTGCACCTTTTTCACAAAAATCAATATTAAAGTAGTAGCTGCCTTAACTCTCCCATAGACTATATGAGAAAAAACCACAGCCACGCTTAGGACAGTTTAGGTCAATAAAGAATCAATACTGTGGTTGAATCTGTAGAAAGATAAAAGACTTGGAACTCACTACAGTGTGCCCTATTGTTTCTCTCTATTTTGAAAAGAAGCTGAAGTGCTCACTTTTTTTTCCCCTTAAACCAGCAATGAATTTCGTGTTTGTGGGAAGCGAGGGAGGTCACTGGAGGCTGCATGTGGCTTCAGTGCCTGCAGACAAGGGGTCTGATCTTGTTCACCCACACCTCCCAGCCAGTTCCAGGGGAGCCCAGGGAGCAGCAAGAATGCAGCCCTGGGCCCCTGGCAGCCTGGAAACCAAAACACTGCTCCAGCTTCCATCAAGCCCAACTCATTTATTAACCGTGGAGAGACTACCCATAAAAACCGTGCAGTGGAAGGGTTCTTATCATGATTTCCAGCTCCCTGTCCATTAGGAGGAAGAGAGCTGAGGTTGAGCACAGAAAGCACTCAAATGTATGTGGCAATTGCCAGACATGTAGAACCTGCTTAGGGCTGAAGGCACGCTCACTCTCCACCTCTCACACGGTGATTAGACCAAATTTCAATCCGTGTGTGAAAAAACACAGGTTCAGAAGCAAATAAATATCTCACCAGGCACACAGGCACACACACATCTCCCTACACGTGGTTTGGATTTGTTTCCCTCTGCTTTATCCCTTTCAGTGCACTGTGCCTCCTTTATAAGCCTGAGAACCGCAACCATATACCTGTCTGGAGAGTAACTGAACATGAAAAAATATTGGTTTGTGTGGACTGGAGAGTTCAGATAAAAACAATTTATGAGCCCAAATCTTCCAAATTCTTTACTTGAAGATGCACTTTGTTATCCTACAAGGGGCAGCTTCCAGCACTTCTCAGCTTACAGCCATAGCTCCTACTTGCAAAAGCTCAGGGAAAATCTAGATAAAGCTGGAACTGCAGCTCTTCACAAAGATTGGTGAGGAAGTGGGTAGCAACAGAAAGGACAGCCACAGTTTTAAATGCACTTGGCTGTTGAAAGAAATGGCAGCGCTCTTGAAATGCTGGGGCTCTCAAATTCACAGGGAACACTCCCACTATGATCCACAGTTTAGTTATGATTAGAAAAAGCAAATGGGTGTTTTTAACATTGCAGACTGAAATGTTCCTGCTTCTAAGATGCACTGCAAAACAATTAACAACAGTATCTCCTGTACTTTACATAAAGAGCAAATGTAATTATTCTATTCAGCATTAACAGGATTTTTTTTTTTGCTAAATAATTTGTTGTTATTAATAATAATTAATACTAGTATTAATATGATCAGGGTAAAATTCTCTTTCATTATATTGGCTGGCTCTTTTTCTACAGCACAAGATTATTCTGACCTCCTTCTTTCCAACTACAAATACTGGAGACATGGAAAAAAGGTGGCAGTTAATGCATAACCACGTCAACCTTGGCAAACTGATAAAGGAGTTTCTGAGGTGCTCCCAGTACTTCACATCCACTCTCTGCTCTAACCCCGGCACAGGGATGGGAAAGAGACAGGTAAATAAGCAAATAAGCAGAGTCTTAGGGTAGAGTCTCCATGGTTTTAGCAGTACATTGTGGAGGTCAAGTGGAGCCTTCAGCAAAAGTTGCCTTGAACATCCACCACCAGGGAAAAAAAGAGCAACATTTTTAAAGTTCAACCATTTCACCTCCAAGCCTCGGACTTTTTTTTCTATTCAAAATACGCTTTTTCTACGTCTTTGTGCCTAAACAATGTTTTCTTTCATTATTCTGTCATCTCCTTCCCACGCTTCTCCTCCCATCCAGAGCTGCTGCTCATCTCTCTCCCCTAGCCCTGGTTATGATTTTCATCCTCACTGACCATCTTCTTAGCTCCTTCTTCAGGGTCTAGACTAAACTTCTTAGACCTTCTCCAAACTTGTGGTGAGATTCTGCCACAGCCTTCCCTTCGGACGGCTCTGTAACATCTGTCTGCATGCTGGTGTTCCAGAAAGGGCTGGACAGGGAGATGAGCCGGGGGGTTTAACACAGGTTGTCAGACACTGGGCTCCAAAGGAGTCAGACTTTGGGATGGGAGGTGGGGGGACAAAAAGCAGACTGGCCTGGCCTCTTTCAGTGTAATGACACGGAGATGCAGTCGCTCTGCAGAGAGCTGACGTGGGTTCAGATTTTAGGGCCCTCCAGTTGGTTGTTACCACTGTTCTGCTGGTACCTGAAATGGCCAGGGAAAGCAGCAGGTTGGCTTTTGTGCTGAGGCAGCTCAGGGAGCGCTCAGACTCCCACCCAGCTGGGTGGCTGCTCCCGTTTGCTCCCAACAAGGCGTGCGCCCCAGTTACGGCTGAGGTTTCTTTGGGTCAGACTGCGGCTTCGGCTCCAGAAAGGCTCTTCCTTTCCTAAACTTGCCACTAACCCATTCCATCAAAACCACACCAGACAAATTCAGGATTTCAGCCTTACAGCATGGATCAAACAGCAGGCTCAACAAGCAAGTAGGCTCTGAGCAATTCCCCCTCAGTTACTCTGTCCCCAGCTGAACAATGCCGGGACTAATCCTGCTCTCCCTGACTTTGGCAGCATGAGGTCAAGTGCAATATCATTATCTTCTGGTTTGATTTACACTAAATTATAAAATCAGGGCTTTGAATTAAATAGTGTGCAAACATCAAGAACTTAACAGTTAATTTTCCCATATCTCCAACCAGATCTCTTACACTTCCCCTTTTCAATTAACACCACCTTTCTGAGTCAGTTCCTGAGATGCATCTCTGTGCTTGTGTGCTGGTGTACAGGGCATGCTAAAAGCCTGATCCCTATTACAGCCTGGAAGACAAAAATAATTGTAGCCTTCCTTGATTTTTGTAAAAGGCAGAAACAACAAAAATTAATCTTTACACAAACAACCCAAGGGAGCATTCAGTGGGACTTTTCAATCTATTCATGATCTGTAATTCCCAGCCCCCAAAGTTTCCATGTTATGGCTTAATATCTGGGGACTCCATATGTTGAGGGAACACAGCAGAACCAAAATGAGCTGAAAAAAGAATGCATTAGATTCAAACATGGGATAAAACAGTACCCAAGGAGCCCTTGTTTCATTTTCTCTACCTGGAACCATGGGACAGTGCAGCCATCTCAGCCTCATTCAAGTGTAACATTTCTTTTGAATATGACAGTGGTGGTGACCTTGTCATTAACTGATGCTGGTAGCAACACTTCAGCTTTCATAATTCAGTTAATTTTCAAGGCAGTGGTTACTGAACCCCCAATATAACTTCAGTATAATTAAACTGTATTAAAAATAGTGATAATAAAAAAAACAGCCCACCTTCTGATCAAATACCAGTCAATGTTTGACTTGAACTCACTAAAGCAAGGAAGTTTATTCAGTTATAGTTTAAGGAGAATTTGTCCAGAATTTTTATGGACACTAAGATGGTAGACAGTGCTGTCCTAGTGTGGCCAACAATCCCCATGCTGTGAACACAAAAGTGAGGCAGGAAAAGCATTTCCTACGCCTTTGAGAATCTGATCTTAATCTCTTTTTTTAATACAAATCCTGTGCTAAGCACACTTCAGATCCTTTCTTTCTTTTTGCTTTTTTCTCTCCATCTGCAATTGGCAATGACCACCAGAAACCTGAGAATGTTGCTAATTTCCTGGTGGATTTCTCCTCTCCTGCTTGGCAAGATGAGTCATTCTTCCCTTCCATTTTGCCATTTTGTTCCCCCAAACCACCACTTCTGTACACGTGCATTCGGTGAACTTTGCAAAGCAGAGGTTGATCTTGCTGCCTTTCCTTCATGGTCTCCTCCAGCACCATCCCCTTGCTTCCCTGCTTCCCTGCACTCTGCTGGGAACAGTTGTGGATTCAGTAGGGATCCTTCACAGATGCTCAGCAGAAGCACAGTGATGTTAGAATCCATCCCAGAGAGGAAGGAAAGAGAAACAGCAGCTTTAGAGGTGCCAGCAGGGCTCTGCCGTGTCCCTCTCCTCTCAGCTTAAAGTCTTTCAACCAAAACCAGGTTTCAATCATTCTACCTGTTGCCCTTTCTTGAGTAATAACCCCCAAAAAGAAGCTTGCCTGAAGAAAATCCGAGGGCCTGCAAATTCAGCCCTCTGGAAGCTGCAGAGTGACATTAATATTAAACCCATCCCCTTCCTGTTCTCTGCCTGGAATCCTGCAGCAGTTACAGCTGCAGAAAGGACTCAAGATAGGTATTTCTCCACTGGTAAAACCAAAATCTTATTTTTGCAGTGACTCTGCACATCATGTCCCAGCTCAAAGACAGTTTTTGGGGTCAGGCTGACCCCTTTAACAAAGATTTGAAAGGTGACACAGCCATGCCTTTAATTACACAGCTGGTAGCAGATGCACTTCAGTAACACGCACGGAAATTGGAGAACATGGAGCTGGGCTCAGTCTAGAAGATGTGAGAATTTCAATTAACACAATCCTGCATGATTTTAGAAAAATATTCAGGAGCAGTATTTATTTAGCCTGCAGCCAAAGTCCATTACTGAGAATTACTCTTAATTAGAGTTGTGTGAGGTTGGGAATATCCACTCCTGTCATGATTCTTTCGCCTACCACAAGAACTACCAAGTTTTCTGAGCCTCTGGCAATTCTAGGCTTGTTAGAAAAACAGCCAGATGATAAAAGGATTACTTTAAACAAGATAATCTAACCAGTAACACACAGAAAAAAGTATTTGTTTTACATGTCCTTTTAATCTGACAGCCAGCATCATCAAAGAAGCTCCATCTAAAATATTGCCCAAAAAACCTGTGTGAGAACAGGGTTTGCCAAACACTGAACCACTCCTAAACAAATGCTTGTCTCAGGTTTTCCTCTCATTAATTGATGATTTCCCTTCCCTGGATAAACACAGCCCAGACCGTTCCCTTTCCAGTGGCAGCTCTATATCAGGACTGGACTCCACACTCAGTGAATTTCGGGCAGGCTAACAAGGATGTGTCCTCACCAGCAGTGCGAGATGGGTATGGAGTGTGGAACTGTGGAGGAATATCCAGTTGGGAAGAACAACAACACAGGAGCAGAAGTCAGCCTTCATCACTGACAAAATCCAAGGGGCTTCAGAGAGGGCTGGAAGGACTGCCCAGAGAAACTGTTCCACAGTAAGCAAGGATGGAGCAACCAAGGAAGAAACATTCATCCATTTTCTGCATTAGCGAGGAAACATTATTAGCAAAGGACCAGACCAAAAGGGTTTGAGTTTGGTTCTGGAGCTCCAGATGAGCTCAGGAAATATCGGTATTTCTTTGGGAGTCTCAGACACACAAAACATGGCTTGTCTGCAGTACCTGTTTCTCACTGATTTAAATATCCCTGGTCCAGTGGCAGAACCTCAAAGGAGAGAGATAGACAGAAAGGAAAAAACCATGGACAGGAAAGAAAGGAAAAGATTGAGGTTTCCACAAATTTAAACTCCTAGAACAGGCTGGGTTTCAGCCTAATGGGAGCTTGAGTCATTTCATCTGTTCCTAATTGCTCTGCTCACTCCTGGTGAGAGCTGAGAGCCATTGTCATGTTAAAGGATGGAAAGAGGCCAAAAATTCAAAGCTAGTAACTACATCATTACCAGAAGAGGGGGAAGCAGTTGAAAGCCAAACCACAATTTACCTTTTTGCACCTCCCCACCAAAATCAAACCTGCAGAGACACAGTCACAGCCCAGATCTACAACTTTTGGTGCTGATGCAAACTCTCTTTTGATTTCCCAGGTTTTTGGACAAGTGACCTATGAAGAGGACATAGTCATAGGATGTATCACTGGAAAATCCTACATAGTTTCACCATCCAGGAGGTACAAGCACCCTGCAGCATAAGGCAAAATGATCTTGATGTGAATGATCGTTTCAAACCATAGACTCAAACCCTGGAGAAAATTTAAGGGGCAATAAAACCTTAAAGTGAAGTAGAGCCAGGAGTCTTGAGTCTTATTAAACAAAAACAATCAGAGTATCCACATTTTTGTAGTCCTACTGTGAAGTTCCAATAAACTTTACCCAAAAAAACCTCCGTAACGCTCCTTACCCAGCTTCATGGAAAATGAGAAGTGATTCCAGGGGTTGGCTGACTATTTAATACCTCTTGTAGTAGTTAAAAAGGCCACTTTCTTCTTCTCTCTCACACTCTTTTTTTAACTTTTACTGCAAAACCATTAAAGAAAGAACTAGTTCTAGTAATAAAAGGTAGCTATATTCCCACTGGGAGAAGGGGAATGGTGGTTCCTGTGTACCCTTAGCGCTCTTGGCAGGGGTACTTAGAAGGTGAAGGTCGCAGGAAAGAGAACAGAGTATTTTCTGTTCAATGGAAAATAGAAACTTCCAAATGTGAAAAGGAATTTTAGCAAGTTTTTATTTCCTTCTTTTACAGCCCTGACATCATATTTCTCTACAGTGACATCACGGCTTTGAAGTAACAGCTTCCAACAACACCAGTGCATCAGAAGCCTTACAAAGCAAATGCATTTGGTGTTGCTGATTTTCCAAGACATTGATGAAGTCTAGGCCTGAGCAGATTTTCCTGCTCAGCCCATTTTCTCTGTGTTTATACACTCCCATTCAAATCCTGTGAATAACACCTTGCTAAAGGGCCTGGGGCCAGGAGAGAACCTTTGATGGAGCAAGTTAGGAATAAAACAGTAAAAAATGCACAGTTGGGTTCATCCAGCGAGACTTTATTTTTCCTCTACTCCCTGCTTCCTCAACCAGTCACACCTCGAAGGAATTCCTGCTGGGACTGCTCCCCCAGGGAAACTGCACCCAAACCTCCTCTGGCTGCACTTTCAGGAGAACATGGTTTTGAACTGTGTTGTCAAGACTTCAAGAAAACGATTTGGTGTAAACCCTGATTTTGACAAGATTTACCCTGCTGAAATGGAGAGCAGGATTTGGCCTGCTTCTGTTTTGAACAGATCATCTTAGTGCTGGGAATTTGCTGGTCTCTGATGCTTGCTAATAAACAGTGCAGTTGCCATTCCCACTTTAAGAAGGAAGGTGTCGGAGCCAGACAAGAGCTCCAAAGAGGCTGAACTGCCTCTCTCACCTGTAGGGATGTGATTATGTCTGGCAGAGCACTCTGGGGAAGCAGCTTTCACCACAGTGAAGAGCTAGGAGCCATCTTCTCCTAAACTCCTGTGCCCTTCCTGAACTGGAGCAGTTATTGGACAGCAAGAGATAAAGCTGTGCATTTTCCAGCACAGAGGTCACAAACCATCCAGAAGCTCCAGATATTTTCTGCATCCACACACACCAAAAGTACATGGAATGAAGGCAGTGCATTGTAATTAGTCTGCATCAAACTAAAAAGGGCTCGTGGTCTTTATGCCCTGGCAGTTGGCACAACCATTTTCCTGGAGAGCTCTTTTGTCACTGGGATTCACAGAAAAAGGGAAAATAGGGAGCCTCCCTTCAAAAAGTCCCTGTGCCCCCAACAGGTAACAGCTGTTGCTGTTTTAATACAATCTCGGGGCTCATGCAGATGTGACATCACACAGAACTACAGCTCAGCCATCGATTTTACTGCCAATGTACCTTAAACTGTGGGGATTTTGTTACAAATTTGTATGTTGCGTGTGTGACAGAACAAAATCCACAACAGGGAACCTCTGTGCAGTTTCATCCCTTTGTAGTAATTGTGAGCCATAAACTGTTTTCATTTCAGAAATAAAACCTGTATTAATTTTAAGATGAATAGAAGTGAGCAAGTCCATCACTGTCAGAATTTATTGCACATCCAAACAAAAAAAGTTCTGAAATTTGACTGCTAAGCTGGCCAAGCAAGAGGAGATGGGGATGGTTTGTATTCTAATTTCAAGATGCAGGGCTCCCAGGTGTATTGTATAGGATTTCCTGTAATTTACAGGCAAAATAAGCAGTCTACAGGAAAATGTTGGCCACACCGTACATGCGGATTAATTACACAGCAGGACACAATGATTTCTTTGTGATAGGAAGGGATGGGATGTACAGGCAAACTATTAAAGTGAGGTGGAAATGCAGACATTTTTCTGCCTTTAAAAAGGGCTGTTGGATTCAGGGAAATAAAATCCAAGTGTCACACTTTGTATTCCCAGGTCACTACCGGGCTCTGTGGTGCTGGGGAAGGGAGATGTCTCTGTCCAAACAGGCTCTGGGAATCTTGCTGTCTTGGCCATACTATGTCTGAACCAGGAGAAAAGCCTCCTCCCTCCAGTGAGAAAGGAGATTTTATGATTTCAGGTGCTCATCATTCAGCATCTTATAATGATACAACTGAATCTCCCCCGGTCCATAGGATGGATCCATCCCTCCACCTACCACTGAGCAGGGGGAAAGCATTGCTTTCATTACCACAGCTTAGTGCAATGTGGAACTTGTTGGAGAGACAACAAGGCACATCACAACCCCCTTAAAGAAGATGAGGGAATTTCTTTTTAGATATGTAATCAAGGCTTGAGACATAAAGGGATATGAGAGGAATAAATAAAAAATTCAGGCTGCTTTTCTCACGACCAAATTTGGGGTAAGTGCACTGGCTTGTTCTCACTGTGAAATGAGCAATTCTTGTTACACTTGTGTTCAGATACAATTTCAGAAGCAGAACTTGACCTTTTTTTGTTGGTTTCCTTTTTTTTTTTTTTGACTGGTAGGAAGCAGAGATCTCACCCTCCACACGCCTTTCCCCAAAAAGCTGGGTTTGCCTACATATGGTTGGCATGCAGGAAGGAGAAGCTCAGAAACAGCACAGTTTTGACTGAGGCATTCCTTAAAACACAAAGCCCCCAAAGCAAAACTTCTGCCCCTATCTTGGGCCTGGGATAGGGCAGGAGAATGAGAAAACACCAAGGCTCATCCGCACATGCACATGGACATTTAATGATGCCCAACATCACTTACAGGCCAAACAGCCAGACTGCCCAGAGAATCTGTGAAGTGCCACAGGAGAAAACTGTCACAGTCGTCTTCATGATCGAATCTACTCATCTCCAGGAGATATCATGCTCCTGACAAGCATGGGGTTCTGGGTTCAATATTGCAGCCACTGGCTGAAATTTTATAACGTGCCCTGGCCCCTGTGGCAGGAGGGGCCTTGTGAAGACCCTGCAGCCCAGGGGCCCCTGGGTGGCACTGGGCAAGTCATGGGGAGAGCAGCACTGACAAGGCTCCCTGGATCCCCCTTCCTCTTAAAGATAGGAGGGGGAAAAATATTGCTGAAAATTTCGGTATGAAATAGAGTGTAATTTGTTGGAGGTGTTTTGTTGACAAGAAAACAGAAAGCATGTGTCTCTGCTTCTCTTACTGTAGTTCCAAGTAATGGAAGTATTTAAGGAGGTACAATTATGGACTTGGCAAGCACCTGCGGCTCTTGGAACTGCCTTTTCACACTGAATAAACACTGCAGTTAATCTGTTTATGTTACACTGCACTGGGAAACTATCTCCAAGAAAAGGTTGCAAGTATATATTTTCCACTCCTTTCCTCTGTTTTTAATGTTAAATTAGTAATTTGTTTAAAGGAGCTGATTTTCTCTTAGAACATGACAGAGATGTAGTACAAGGCAACTTTTGAGTGTGGACAATGTAATTCATCAGAACAGCCTAAAGTGAAACCATTTTATACATTCTACAGCAGAGCTGAGCCATATCTGCCCCAATGTGCAATGTGGCTGTAACAGTCAAGTTAAAAAAATATGTAAATATGTCCTTTATTCCCGATCTGAACTACAACTATGAGCAAATCTGGAGAAGATTATAAAACAGTGCAAGTTAGCCAGGGGATGATGAGCCTTGAAAGACAATCACTGTGTCCTGCCCTGCTGCTCTTAGACCCGAGAAAAGAGCGGCCAAGATTTGAAAACTTAGCTAGAAGATTTTCTTTTGAACTCCATAAAGTTGTACACTTTACCTTTTTCTCCCATTTTAGGCTCCAATCCTAGAGTTTAATTTGAGTATAAAGTACCAAAGCAGAAGTCAGTAAGATCCCTTTTATTGACTTCAGTTGGCGTTGTATTTGGACTGGTGTTTTTAAAATCAGAGCAGCACAAGGAGGTAAAACCCATGCATCCGTAAGGTTAGAGAAAAGTGTGTGTGTTTAAAACATTGAAGAAATTGTTCTGAGAACAATTCATCTTTCTGAAAATATGAACCCTATGATGCTGCCAAGGTCAGGGAGAGCTGTGATAATTAAGCGTGTAAGTGCTAGTCATCCAGCACAATGCCACATTATTTAATTTGGTAACACATTCATACAAATGCCTGACAATAGCCATGGACTGTGGGAACACTACCTGTGGGCTGGGGTCAAGGCAACGCAGTTTAATGTTAAAACAAAGGAGCTAATTGGATTCCTGTTCAAGTTCCACCTTATTATGGGATCCCAGGTACTTCTTTCTGCCTCAGTCAGCTCCTCTGGAAAGGAGGACCACAGCGTGACTCATGGCTGAAAGAAAAATGCAGAGCACATGCCCGGCTTATTTGGCCATTCTTGTTAATTTGTCTGTCTTTTTAAATATTTTTTTTCTTTTTCTTTTTGACAGAGTTTTATTCAACTCTGGTTTGTGAATTCCAAGCCATTTCCCTCAGAGAGAAGGAACACAGCTCACCTTGTGAAACGGGAAGGACTAATAATAAAAAGGAGAAGCCATCTTCAGCTGTAAAAATTAGATGCCTCGCTAATGCCAAAATTAATAATACAGAGTTATTTGGGGCTTACACTTCATTCTTACAACTGGCAGTGCACAGAATATTTTATAAATAGGACTATATCCGATACAAACTCTTACAGAGACAAATAAATGCCATCCCCTTTCCTCAGAAGTATAAACACAGAGCAGAAAAAAGAGCAATATGAGGAGAGTGAAGAAATTCAAGACTGAAAAAACCAAAACCTCAGAATTTTTGCCTCCTTGTTACTAAACTTATAAAAAAGACTTTTCCCTCAAAAAAAAATTAAATAATTTAATTAAAGACACAACCTCGTTTTATATTAAATTGGGTGCAAAGCTCTGCTCTGTTTGCAGAGGAGCTGAGAGTCCCCCTCTACAATGGCTGTTGTAGAGTGTGACTTTCAAAATAATATCCTCTCAGTGCACAAAAGGAGAGAGCAAAAGATGGATGTCCTGTGGCTCCACGTGGATTGCTGTCTCCAAGGAGCTCACACAAATCATCAGAGCACAGACTGTCAGAAGCTCAGGAATGGGGCTGGCAGGAGGGAGAACAGCCCCAGCTCAGAAGCAAGGCAGGCTCAATCACCATGGAACTTCCAGAGGAAGGCACAGGGAACCCCTCACCCCTTTGCACCACAAAGTTTGGAGCCGCAGCCCTTCCCTTTGGAAATCCTTTCCCTCCCTAATCCCCTCCCACATGGAGCTGCCCACAATTCCCAGAGCAACAAATGCCAGTGTTTTATTTTTGGGCAGGACTACTGCAGGGTTCATCCCTGTATGCACAAACTGATAAACAGGCGGCTCCAGTCCCCGCAGGCTCAGCTCCAGTTCCCTCTGCAGATGTATTTTTGTTATAAGCTGTGGCGCGCTGCTGCGGCGTGTAAAAAATTGAGTTATTCAAAGAAGTGGTTTTAAGTTCAAAGATAATGTCATGTTCATTTGGAATATAAGCATGAGCAACGCACTCCCAGATACACTCTCTGTCTCCCTCCATCCCTATCTCAGCTGTAGGCAGGGTGGTAATGTACAAAGAGAGAGCAGGTGGGATTTTTTTTAGGTGGGGAAGAAAAAAGGCTTATAGCTCTAAAGCTGAGATCCCTGTCTATCCCACATTCTGGAAATGAAACAAAAATGTCTCGTGAATTGAGCAGGCATGCTGCAAAATACAAAGAAACAATAGTATGCAGAGAAATGCAGGAAATTCACTGACAAAACACACGATTTTATTTTAAAAGATTTCAGGCAGCATGTTCATTTTTTTCCAACTGCTGCTATCACCTGTGGGAAGGGGCCACTGGACTTACACATGCAAAAGCCATTTATCCACTTATATTGGGAGTCCTGCAAGGTCTGAGTCCTGAAGGAGCTCAGAAATAAGGAGCTTTCAGGTTGGCACCTGCCTAAATAGCCTCGCTCACTCGATGTAAATGGTCTCCGTGCCACAGAGATTTTGCTGAAGGCTTTTGCTCTGTGCACGTAACTGACACCATTCCAAAGAGCAGGGCTTGGACTCTGATCTCCCTGTGCAGCCAGAGGAGAGGGATAAGCCCCCTAAGTGGGATGAGAGGACTAAAGTGATGATTTAACACACTTCCTGCGAGCAGGCAGCCCCAGCCTCGGAACTCCAGCCTCAGACCCTGCTCCCTGCCTGCTGCGTTTCATAAAACGCTTGGGAAAAAACACTTTGCACGTCATCTTGCTGCACATCAGCAGTGCAAGACAATTAATCAGGGATTCCAGTGCCACGTCATAAATTATGGCACCTTCTGTCACCGACACTTGAAAGACAAAATGTGAGAATCCGTCTGTACCGATCCTTTAGCTCAGGCAGAAGCACTGTCGGTGTGTTTGGGGCTGGCTCCCTGCTCCGGGGTCTGATCCCGATCCCCGCTGGCTGGGCCATGCATATTACAGGGACATTTGTCACGTGTAACAACAGAATGGAGCCTTCAGTGACTCTTTACAATAACACAGGAAAATAATCTCCCCACTACTTATGCCATTATCACCGACTAATTGGAAGACCCGGAAAAGTCCCTCCACATCATGAGCTGTCTCCCAGACAAGAGAAATGAAATTCCTCACCACAACAGCTCTCTGCAGCAGGACCTGAAGGCCAGGCTGTACCTTCCCCACTCCCATTGCCCAAGAGATGCGCAGCAGTGAAATATCCCCAAATTAAACAATTATGTTTAGAAACACAAACACACAGAGACCTCCCACTAACTCAGCAGATTCTTTTGAAAGTTGGCACTGTCAAAACAAACACAGTCGCCTGTAGCACCCTTCCCCGGCTCCTGCTGACAGCGCTAGTGAGGAGGAGGAGGTGCTGAGTACTTTGTTATAATGAGGAGGAGGATAGTGTTGGGAAAGGTGTTGAGTTTGACACAGAAGTATCAAGAGCAGGAAAGCGAAAGTCAAGGAAATCAGCCTTGTGCCACCTAAAATTGCTCTGGCACTAAACCTACAAAAATCAATGACTCTGCTTTCACAGGAGGTTTCACATAAACCTGAGGGAGCGTACAGCACGAGCTGCACCAGATGGAAAGTCTCTGGAAGTGGGGAGTGAGACAGGAGCAGTGCTGGTATCTCTGAGCTACATCAAACACAGAATTCACAAACAGTAATTAGGGCTATTCACATCTATCCCTGCCTTCACTTCTGCTGTACCAGTGAGGAGGGAGAGACTGCACCGAGAGAAAACCAAAGTGTTATAGATGAATCTGCAGGTAGCAAAAGGCTTGTTTATACTCGTGTATTTATGTATGCTACCTGAGTACAAATTTGGTAACACAGCAGTCTGAATTTCAGGTAAAAGTTATTTTTCCTTGGTTCCACCTTTTCAAACTCATTTAATCACAGCAGCTTGTCTTCCTTTGCCCTCCCTCACAAAACCACCCCTCCCCATGCCACACTTAAAACCCTCTCACAAAGAAAACTGAGGGAAAATAATTTTTGTGCAACTTATCCATCTTTCAAAGCAGCTTCTGGCAGAAGGGAACTGAGAGTGATGAGTCCATAGAACAATAAATAATAACAATATTGAGCAGTTTTCCAGAGCAAATGTACATTGAAAAACTTTTCCTCTTGAGTGCCTGACATTATTAATTTGTTCTCCAAACACACTAGTGAGGGAATCAGCCCATTTTTACGCACAGGGAAAGTGAGCATATAGATTTCAATAATTGCTTAAGACACAGAGGAGTCAGTTCCAGAAACTGGGCAGAACAACTCACAGGAGATCACAGCCCATATCCATGGCAACATTTGGGCAGAGTCTTGTCACCACAATAATTGCTATCAGCAAGTGACACATGCTTGGGGTTTGTGACACCTGCGAGTAATATCCTCCCTGAGCTGCCCTTCCCTGTGGTCCACAAGGAGCATGTCCCAGGCCTCAAGGAGCAGCAAAGGCGGAACAGAAGTTCCTGTAATTATTCATGACAGAAGTATTTCTAACCCCTTCCCAGCTTCTGCTTAAAAAGGTTCAAACTCATATTAATCTACTGCTGAAGTAACAAGTGACATCCAAACATCCCATTTTGAGTTGCACAGACACTCATCTGGGACATCTTTTCCTGCGGAACAGCAGCATTTTTATTTCATATCAGAGGACTGTGTTTTCAGTCCCATTACTGTAGAGATTTCAGATGAATTGAGGGGAGGGGGAGAAGACCTGAACTGACTTACTGTATCCACATGAAATGGTTTGTGACTGACCTTGTGTCCAACCTTCTAACATCTAAGACAAAAGCATGGAAAAGCTGAACAAAGAAAAGCAAGAAAGCCCCCTGAACAGGGTGTGCCTGGTTTTTGCTTGTTTGCATAGATACATTTTGAGGTTGAGAAACAGATACCTTTTTTTTCCAAGCCTTTTCCTGTTTTATAGTACTTGCAGCGGAGTCACAAAAGTATTAAGAATTTCCAGGACCAGCACAACACCAAACCCAGGTGAAATCTTGCCTGTCACACCCACACTAACAAGCTCTCAAAAATCAATAGATTTGGGGATTCCTGTGTGGACAAACACAACTTGCCCCAGACTCCCCTGATAACAGCTTGGTGATGAATCCAGTCTTCATCCTCCCTTTTCCTCACAGCACTCCTTACGAGCCAGGTTATCCTGCAGAAGTGAGCCAGGCAGGAGGAACAGCTCTTGTGTCACTCTCTGCTTGCCCCGGGCAATGGCTGGCGCTGGCACACCAGTCTGATCTGCACATGCTGATGTGCTGGGGCTGCTGCTTTTCTTTTTAGAGCTATTGATTTCCTGCCCTTTCTTGTAAAGCATTCTGTGAACTGGAAGCAGTTAAAGGTTAACGGCAAAGATTTCATTTAAAAGAATATTTTAGAATTGTTCAAGATCCTAAATCATTAGTAGCTAAATGCCCACACCTAAGAAGTGCTCTGAAATTCATGTCTTCAGGCAATGAAGCTCCAAGGGTTACCTGCCGATGTGAGCATCCCTGACTCTGCTCCAGCTTGGCACAGGCAATTCCCAGCTCCATGCCAGGATCCCAGCAGTAGGGGAGCAAAAAAGAAAAGTTAAACGGACAACAACACTGCTGCCTGAGAGTAGGAGAAGTGAGGGAAAGTGTCTCTGGTAAGACCCCACCTGGAGTACAGCATCCAGCTCTGCAGTGTCCAGCACAGAAAGGACACGGAGCTGTTGGACTGAGTCCAGAGGAGGCCACCAAGATGATCAAAGGGATGGAGCAGATCTGCTGGGAGGAAAGGCTGAGAGAATTGGGATTTCTAGAAAAGAGAGGCTTCAGGGTGACCTAATTATGATCTTCCAGTATGTTGCATGAAAGATGGGGTAAGACTATTTACAAGGGCCTGGAGTGACAGGATGGAGGAATAGGTTTAAATGGAAAGAAAGTGGGTTGAGATTAGATATTAGATAAGAACTCTTTACTGTGAGGGTGGTGAGGCCCCGGCACAGGCTGTCCAGAGTTGTGGATGCCCCACCCCTGGAAGTGTTCAAGGCCAGGGGTTTGAGGCAACCTCTTCTAGTGGAAGGGGTCCCTGCCCATGGCAGGGAATTGGAACAAGACAATCTTCAAGGTCCCTCCCAGCCCAAGTCATTCTATGATGCTTTGAAAGGAATTGCTGCCCAAAAAACACAGCACACACTCACCTGTGCATGCACCAAGGGAGATTTTACACAAATCTTGTTTAAAAGCTGTACGTTACAAACTGACATTTCTGGTATTGGGGCTGTGTTTCCCCATTTATAATGCACAAACCTAGGCCTTTTTATGCACGAACCTAGGAAAAAGAGGGGAGATCTGAGAGCACCAAGGGGAGCCACTTTTCTCACTTGGGGATCTGCACAATACGTGTGTGTGAATTTTGGGAAGAACCTCCTGAGCAGCATCCACTGCTGCTGACAGCACCTGGCAGAAGGGCTACACCCTGCACATCCTTTGGCAGGTTTTCTGGGAAGCAGCTACAACAGAGCTGCAGTACAGATGGTCCTTCATTTGGGGGTGTTTGGATCCAGACCCTTCAGTTGGGTCTGTCTGAAGGGAAGCTGCCTTCAATACATGCAAATATTTTGGGTTTAAAGATACATGGGTGTGGCTCAATGTATTTCCCTCCCAGTTCCACCTGTTGTTCAGGCAATGCAAAAGCTTTCAAAGCCAAAAAGTCATCTGCTGTACATCACCTCCCAAACCCTAATGCTGGGACATCCAGGCTCTAAGGGCAGGACACCCCAGCAGCCTTGGCGGGGGCTGAAGTTCCCTTGGGGACAGTCAGAAGAAATGTGCTCTACACTGGGGCTCCTCCATTGGAGGGGGAGTAGAAATGAGGGGCCAGGATATTTAAAATATCCTGGTGGGATCCATCCCTGACAAAGGTTTCAGCCACAATAGGTTCATTCAGACTTCTAAGTCATTAGACTATTTCCAGCACTATTTTTTAAAGATTTGTTCTGTCTCTTAAAGAATTGCTTCTCAATGAAAAAGCAGAATGATGAATACATCTTCCCTTTCCCTGCTGAATACAACTTAGGAAAACATAATGCTTCTCATCTGATTTCCTCCTCAAGTCAAAATAAGCCAACCAAATCCTGCTGTATACACCTATCAATACAAACAAAAGATGCAGAGGTGGTGTTGTTTCGTAGCAGAAATAAACACAGTTTAAGGAATGCTTTTCCTTTCATGACAGCTTAAGGTCCTTCAAATTTGACGGAATTGATTACTGAGTCAAAGCAAAGGAGGGCAGGGAATGGAGCTTTCCTTGCATACACGCCTGTAATGTTACACACTCCATGAGCTACGGGGAAAGAAGCAGAAGGCTTGAGCTGTTGGGAAGGAAAACCCAGAGAGGAAAAAGAACAAGAGATATCTTGGGATTAGCTTTAGCATAACATCCCACAGTATGTTTACTTTGCTTCTCCATCTCATATTTCTTCCTGGGATCAGTCCCTAGCCCTGCAGACCCTCCCAGGAGTACAATGCCCCTTTCGTGTATTGTACGAGTGGCACTGAGAGTACGGCAGCTTCAAAACATAAAAGGAAAAAAAGAGTCTCCCTCAATGCCATCATCATTTTTAAAAAAGGCAATTGATGTCGCCTGAAGCAGCAGCTATGAAGCCCAATTATACCACATTTCATTCAAGTGTCAAAAATTGGAATAATAATAACCAACAACGAGGAGCACATATAGGAAATGATGCTGCCATCTTCTTTTGTTTTGGCCATGCGTTTTCATAAATTCAGGCTTTGAGCAGACCCAGTGCCACATTCCTTCAAGGACTTTCTTGTTCGCTATTGTTTTCAGTTCTTAACAATTGGCTTCCCTGACTACTTTCCCCGTGTTGACAGTCGCTCACAGAGCCTCCATATGCTCCTACTACTTGGGTAGTCAATCATTTGTGAATTAGCTACCCAATCAGAGATCTACAAGAGGCTGGTAGTGTTTATTCATTGCTGGTGTTTTGAGTGAGTGTATTGCTTGCAAAAGGTGTCAGATTAAACATGCAGAAACGAATTTATTCACAGGATGTGGATTGCACAGTCAGAAGCAGAGACACAAGCACTGGCCAGAGCTCACATGGGTTTTTCTGCTGGGATTTTTTCCCTTTGTTTTGTTGTGGATTAAACCATGCCTGAAGTAAAATGTCACTGGACTCAGGAAGACTGCAACCACCTGCTTACGTTAAAATGGAATTTTTGGGAAGAGCCTGGAATCCTGGCTGGAAGCAAGGGAGTGGCTTCCAGGGGCTGCCTAGGTGTGGAAGACAGAAAGGGTAAAGCAATCAAAGGCATCCTGATGGAATGTTTTCACCATCTTATATCATGGAGGTGCACACTACAGCTCTGCCAAACACATTTCTCTCTGCCCCAGCAGTATTCCTGCATTCCCAGCTGCATGGATGGAGCCCTCAGAACGCCAAGGAAGCACTTGTGGCTGATGCTGGGAATGATCTTGGACAAAAGCCGTCCTTCTTTTAAGATCTGCCTCAAAACACCAACACAATACTTCCCTTAGCTGTCATTCTGGGGGAATTTAAAGGCATTTTAACACTGGCCAACAGAGCCTAAACCAAGCAATGCCAATTTGCAGAAGAGCGAGCTTTCATCCAGCAGAGTTGTTCCAACTCAGGATTATCACTCGCCATCAGAGACACTGCCTAATTCAGAGCTGGATGCAAACCTTGACAGGATTTAAACACACAGCTCACGTGAACTTGCCTCCTTTCATAGAAAAAGGGGAAAAAAAGTTGACATAACAAGGCTATGCCTTGTGGAGATCTCACTTTACAGCCCAGGTTTATGCTAAAGATGAGTAACGTGCACACACGCACACACACATATATATAACTCCACAGGAGTTCCATATTGTCACCTTTACCTGACTTAAGAGATCTATTTATAAGAAAAAAAAAAAAAAAAGAAAAAAAAAATTAACTGCCAGTCCAAAGAAAATGTCACTGGTGATGAGAGAATCAAGCTGATTTCTTTTCTTCTCATGAATCATTGTCACAATAAAGGGTCTGCGTGACAACCCTGCCCTTAGCAATCACTGAAGAACCCAGTTCCTTTGAAATTATGAGCTGGCTGGTCCTTATATTGCCAGTACTTGGGGATGATGACAATGATGCACAGGGAGAGATGTAACTTAGCTGCTTGTCATAGTTCTTACTTCAGCTGACTTCCAGCAGCATTTACTATTCTGTATTAATAGAAATTAAAATATTAAACACTTACTCATTAAGGTATTCAGATATGATTCACAGGGAATTGGTAAGAAAATGCTATTTTTAAGTGGAGATATTACAGCAAAGAATATTTCAAGTTAGAGCTCCCCGGAAGAAATATAAAGTACTTGTTTATTCAGTGTCAGTTGGAATAACAAAAATTCATTCTACTGGTAATAGTGCATCAATACATATTAAGCCAATGGCAATTTTCCTGAAGTTTTCCCTTCTACAGAATTCATGAAAGAAATTTAAAACACTCAAGGCAAATGTCAGTGTGAGGGACAGTAATGTAAAGAATCAAAGTAGAGTTACCTGGAATGTACATTAAATAAAAGGCAGAGAATGAGCACTGAGTGAATTTTTATATGTTCACATTACAACAAACTAGTCAAAGATTCTGACCCCTGGCACTGGAGAAATCTTCCCAGTTTTGATATTTGCAATAAGATCATTCCCAAGAGGGCTGGGAAAAAACCCTCTTCCTCTCCCTTTCTTTCAATAAAATGAGACCTCATCTGTATTATGAGGAAGAATACTAATAATTTGGCAGTGTTCTGAAGTAGCTTTTCTAAAACCCTTGCTTGGGGTTTAATATCGCCTGGGAAGTCCAGCAGATTTTCCTGGCTTTGCTGGAGAGAGAAGCCCCCGGCATTGCATGGAGTACTCAACTCCCACCTCTGCCAGGAGAACATGGAGGGGACGTGCTCAGCCCTTCCACAGCCAGCCCAGGGGGAAGAACCCAGAGATTCCCCTAACAGGGCACGGGAGGGTCCCATCTGTGCACAAGAAATCTCTTGGGAAGCCCAAAATGCGCTCCCTATGCTGGAGTGACTCTGGAGCATCTCTGCCTTTTTATGGCAGCTCCGTGCTGACTCCCTCTGAGATCATCCTACACAAATATTTGGGTGAAGTGCAAGATTATTACTCGAAGAAAGGAAAAAAAACAAGGCAAGAGAGTTGGCAGCGGTGTGTAATAACAAATAGGTGCACGCCGTCAAAACAATTAATGTCACTTTGCAAGGTCTTTTGGAAATATATCAACAGAGGGAACCCACAGATGGCTCCTTTCCAGTGCATTTTGGAAGAGGATAGGATGGGCCATGCTACTGTAAATCCCATGCTGAAAGATGAGAAGGACAAAAAAAAACCAAACAAAAATGAAAGGAGAAAGAGGGAAAAAAGTGTATTATCTTTTGCCTCCTAAATTTCCTCTTCAGATAAAAAAATAAATTGGGCATATACAGTCAGGGCAAAGATTGACTCAGAGGTTGGATGGTCTAGTGCAATAGATACACCAAGCTGACCCATAATGCCATAAATGCTGGATAGAGGACCAGAATTTTCCAATGCTCAGCACCAATTAAGGCCAGGTTTGCAGAAAATGTCCTTCCCAGGAGGGCCAGTGTAGAAGAAAGCATTTGGCTCCCTCTTGATGTTTGCAGAAATGTTTTCAGGAGACCTTCTTTTCCTGGCACACTGCCCTCTTTCTATACCCAGGTATTTAAACAGGGCTTTAAAAGGCCAAATTATTGCCTCCCTGATTCTTAGTTTCCTATCATTAAAACAGGGACAAAAATAAACTTCTTTCACGGCCAAGGAGCAAAGAGGATAAAAGCAGAGGTGCTTGATGCTCAGACATTTCAATGCTGGAGGTCAGATAAGGATATGATTTTTGCACCAGCAACGCTTACTTTGCTCTTGCTATGGTGTTACCCTTCATTACATTTCCAAACATTCAGAATAAAATCAGATCCTAGAGCAACCGTGTTTTCTGCTCCTGGAAATCCCCCATTTCCAAAGAGACTGAGCTCGCTCAAACTGTATGCCCCTTTCAGAGATCCCTCTTGATTCCCTTTCCTTCCCCCTCAGTTTGCCCAGAGCTGAGCCCTACTTTTCCCAAGCAAGCAGCTGATGAGCTGGGCAGGTACAAGAGCATTGCTCTGATTTCTGTACGCTCTATGTATTTATTTGTACTTATCCACACCTATAAATACACATATACGCCACGTGTCCATGTTTAAAGCTGGAATAGGATGGACAAGCAGCTGGGACGTCACCTCAATCCTTTCTGAGCACCAGGCAGGATGTGTCAGAGGGGTGGGGAACAGCGCTGGCTCAGTGACAGAAAGCAGACTGCTGAGGGTTTTGTTGCCCTCCCTGGCTCCACACGGGTAACAATGACCCCAGGTGCTGTAACTCACACGGCACTGGCAGGCAGCAAACCCTGTGGAAGCCAAGCCAAGAGAAGGAAAGATTGTCCTGCTCTGATATTTCCAAGTACAGTCCTGCATTTCCTTATTTATTGCTAGTCAGGCAGAGAAGGGACAGAAGACGTGAATTTACCAGGTACAGCTTCAGCTCCCTCCCTGCCTTTTCCTATGAACATGCACCAACCTTCTTCAAAAAGGGGCAATTTCCCAGCCCCAGAGGGGTCAGGAGCCTGTCGGGGAAGTTCTGAGGGATCTCCCAGTTCTGGCAAGGCACCACTTGAGGTCTGAGTAAGCCCCACACAAAAAAAAGCCAAATTGTACATGGGCTCAGCAGCCAGTCAATGGGTGGTGGCCCTCACTGGGCCCAGGGAGGACAGCAAAGGTGACAAGTTTTGTAGAAGATCTAAAGAGCTAAGGAGATGCCCCACAGGTGTCTCATGGAAGTCTGGGCTTCAACACCCTCAGTACTACACTGGGCAAAAGCTGCTAAGGAAGAGTGGAGATAAACAGTATAATTTCCATCTTTTAGGCACAAGAATAAGTGGAATTATTTCATCATGTAAGTCATAACCACAAAGAGCTTTCCCCATAAAAATATTCGAAGACTTGTACACATCTGAAGGAAGGACTCAGAATAAAAGAGGGATCCTCCTCTCTATTTTAACAATGACTTCTGAAGAGCACTCACCATGTTTTACTTCACAAGTACATTTCTGCACGTGTACAAGTGTAAGAAGTTTCATCAAGTTTGGAGAGAAAAGGTAAAAGCTTTTAACGTTAGTCAAGGACACAGAGTGGTTAAAGCAACATTTCCTTTCCCCTGTTTTAACCAATTACTCCTGCACTCCTGTACGTGATTTCAGACTACTCTGTTCCAGGAAAACCCTGGGAAGAGCCCTTTGCTGAGGAAGAAATAGGTCTTTTCAGCATTTGTGAATCCATTTCTTAATAGCTTGGTAAGCAAACTGTGTTCCTTATCGGGAGCCTGGTAAATACAATGCAAAAAAAGGTTATTTCTGCTCCCACACTGACAATCAGAGCTTACGTGGTCTGTGCTGCTGCCTCTGAGATGTGCAGCCTTCTCTCCAGGAAGTTTTGCTTTCTTTAGGACACTTCATCCAGCATCCTCTTGCATGCGAAAAGTTTTAGCATTTTCCAGCACCTGAGAGTGCTGCTTGAATACGTGTTTAGGAGAAGAAAATAACCCTGTGGCTTTTATGGTGTCCAGCATACACCAGCTGCTGCTCTGGCCTTAAACAGACGAGGGCCACAATCCTCTTCCCTTCTCCCATCTAATTATCATGAGGTTTTGGATTAGATTTGTCTCCCTGTCCAATGAACTATGAGCTCCTTCAGCTGCTCCTCCTCCACTTCACTCCTCTCCACACACATTCTAGAGCACCCCACATGCCCACCCAGGCCATTTTGCTCCATGCCTCCACTCTGGCTCTGCAGTCCTCAGGGAACGTTTTGCTCCAGGACACCAGGGCATCACAAAGTGCTCATCTCTCCTGGACTGACTTCACAGTGGTTTCCCTTAACTAGGACCAGCTCTATATGGAACTTAATGAACAGTTAACCCAGATAACAGAATGGGGGCAGAGGGTCATGGGGAAGAGAAAAGATGGTCAGGAAACAACAAACATGGAGTGAGGAAAGACAGGCACAGAACAAAGGGAAATACTCAGAAGTCTTAAGAGACAGAATGGTGACAGGAATTGCAGTTGGAGCTGGAAGTGCTCATGTGTTACCTCATCTGGGTCAAGTGAGCCAGTATCTCCCTCAACTGTCATATTTTTTCAAGATTAAGGCAATGAAGGCTTTGTGTTTTCTTCTTCATTCTGTTGTGCCTTTTATCTATTCAGGAGGTTCAGTGGTTTAATTTTTGTTGTTCTTTCCTTTTTTTTTTTTTTTTTAAATTACCTTGATCTTGCTTTCCCCATTCCCCATTTGGTCACTGTTTGAACAGGAATGAATTCCCAGACTCCAAAGCCCATATGTGATTTCTGTGGAGTGATCCCAAATTACCTAATCTCAGCTCATATGCCAGTGCATATTCACAGTTTAACATCTTTTTTTCCTTGGAACTGGGCACAGAAACTGCTAGTTGGCTCAGATGTAAAAATAATACTCAAAACACCGAGGCCAAACCCTGCACAATAAGTCTACATATGTGGCTGGGCACTAACAAGCAAGTAAGAAAATGATCTATTTAAAGACTCACTTCTGATTTAGACATTGCTTTGAAGCAGTGAGAGTAGCCAGCGGAGTCTGGTCTCCATCACAATTTTTCAAATATAAAAATTAAAAAATGATTATAATTATGCATTCTGAAAGCTGGATGGGGCCATGCTACACTGAAGCATATTTTCCAATGTAATTAAGGCTTTCGGCTGATTCCTTCTGACTGCAATTGTTATTTCAAATGTGAATTAATAAATCATGTCCATCTAGTTAAGAATTAAAATCAGTCTCAAGTATTCCTGCTTAGGCCAGCAAACTTAAAGAGAGGGAGGGATGAATGCTCCCAAGAAATTCTCAGTGGAGAAAGGAAGAAAAGGAAAAATAGGGAAAGTAAAAGAAAGGGCCTCATCTTATTTAGGGTTTTCCAGGCATCTAAGAAACATACAGGATGAAGTTACATGACTCACACATATGGAAGCATTTTTCTAGCTTTACACCAAGACAATATGCAAATAGTCTACCCCTACTTTCACTCATGACTGGCTGCAAATACAAAATTCAAGCTGAATAATGTTAACTGCCCACATGCTCTGCTCTAAAGGATCCTCAAGGGCTTCTGGTCTCCTGTGGTATCCACAGAGCACTTTAGCTATCACAGTGAATTAGTGTAAGGCCTGGTAATGCACCTTTAAGTATGTGAGCCCTTTTAAGGCACTTAGAGGTCAAGTCTGTGGCTATATAAAGTACAACCTTTCGAACATTTATTTTCACTTGCCCATCCAGAGGCTCGGATGGCACGCAAAGGCGGTGTTTAATTTCGTAAGAGCCCTTCAGATTCCAAATTGTCAGAGTCATCAACTGGCTCTGATAGCCAACCAAAGTTTACAGTAATGTAATAAAGCAAGGTAAATATTGGCAATCAGGCAGCGGCTGCTGAGTGTGGCTGCGAGGGGCAGGAGGAATTGTCATTGTGAGAGAAAGCTGTCATTTTGCAAAGGGACCTCTAAAGAGCAAGGCACAAGGCGGAGCAAGTCCAGATGGGCCTCTTCCCTGGAACATAAACACAGACGCTCTGCTCAGCCTCTTCCATATTTCTCAGCTATCCCAGACCATGAACAGTAGCTCCCGATGTCCCATCGAGCAAAAACTCCCTGTGAGTAAAGAACTTCCCATGCAAACATTGAGTGTTTCTACAGACATTACAACAAAGAGATGCCCAAGCAGGTTACTGAAAATAAACAGGACCCATAAGAAAGGAACTGTAGATAGCAAAGTTAAAGATATGCTACACTATTTCCTCAATGAGATGGTGCAGCAAGTAAACAAAGCATTATTTTTTTCACAGACCAGCTTATAAGAGATCATAGTTTTACTCTGAATGTTGAAGTGGGTTTTTTTCTGAGAGTAAAAATGAAGTGTGAAAGGCACAGGGATGTCACTGCTGTGAGATAACAGGAGCTGCCATGTGTGTGCCTGGAGACACCTGAGCTTCCCGAGCTGGACAGCTCTGCAGCACTGCCAGGCCAGCCCCGCTCCTGGCACTGGAATGCTGTCTTTTCCTATTCTGCTGGGAGGGCCCTGGGCCCTTTGGAGAACACACCTGATCACTCCAAACAGCACCCTATCCTCTCCCCCTGCAGAGCCTTCCCCTCTAACACCAGCCCTGTGTATTGTTTATTCTGTACCTGATTTTGGTAAACCCTGGATGGCCAGCAATTAAAATAAAAAGATATAAAAGACCAGTGAAAGGAGAGAGCTCTTTGTAGTTGTGACTCAGTGGGACATCAGCAGAAACACTCAGATAAGCTGCTGTTTAACAGAGGTCAGTGCCCCATACCAGCGGTGCTGTTACCTCTGGGTTCAGAGGAACAACTCACTGGGCAGTGAGAGCTTACAGCCCAGGTCGGTGGGTATGTGCCAAAGACACCAGAGCAAAGCTGCCTTCTTGTGTATTTTTCAGTGCATCTCAGTCTCTTTATTTAGTTCATTTTATTTATTTATATGGAACAGGACTTTGTCTATTGATACTCAAAAGGAAGATGAAGATTTAGGAATCTGGTCTTACTGATCTGGATATTTGTAATGCAAATGAACAAATAACACCCAGAGAGGATATTTGTTGGTTAATGTCATGTACTCAGTTACTGTGTGCTGATACTCATCAATGCATTACAGATTTTATATAGACTTCTGAGCTGCTCCATCACACAGTAGGTGCCTGGCTGGGAGACTGTGCAGTTCTGAAGTTTTGTTCATTACTGGATGCTTGTCCTTGCCCTGAAAGCTCTCTGTGTCAGGCAAGATTTCTGTGACTTGCTGATTTGTAGGATGAGGCTTGCTGTGAAAGCCACACACTGTTCTCTCAGCACTTCAGAAGAGAAGCTTGGAAGCTTTTCCACCTACCTGCAAACAAAACCATTCTCCCAAAGTTACTCAAAAGCTGATGTGAGGATGCTCAGTACCTTTGCATAGTTAAACTGTTATTCAGTTTGCTGAGTGCCACTGCTGTCAAGGACAAGAAATACATTCATGACTCCATTCACTGGCTTTAACAGTATGAGTTTGTTTCATGTCAAGAAGCCCTAAAAAAATAAAAAGGTTGAAAGGAAAGGGAGGACAGTGGAAGAAATGCATTTTAATCAAGAGGGGACAAAAGCTGCTCCACCCTGGCCCTCTTTGTTCAAGATAATGCCCATGTGGAAACTGGAAAGTGCCACACCACCACATGGAATAACAGCAGCCAAATCAGTCCCTGGTTAGCACAGAGCCCAGGAACCACTGCAAGACAGTGCTGCAAACACACAAAAACTCTCACACGTGTGCAAAATTCATGAAGACCAATACCCCATCAGCTGTGGGCAGTGCCAGTGCCTGCCTTGCAGCGTGAGCCAGGATATTCACTTCCCACCGAGGCTCCCTCTCCCAGGCAGGGAAGCAGCCGTGCCAAGCCTCGAGCGACAGCGTAATGACATTAATTTTCCAGGCACGCTGATGACAGCTCTGTGAAGGCTGGAATTTGAGTAATGCAGGTCACACTGCCATTGTCCTGTCTCAGTGCAGAGGGGTCAGACTCTGGAGGCTGCTTTATGTGCAAGGAGCACAGCTCAGCCCAAAGCACTCCCTGGAAAGACCCAGCAGAAAAGGAACGAGACACTGCAGAAAACACGGTGGTTTTGTGGAACTGATGAAAGGTGTCATAGCTGACTAGTAGTGACATGTCCCTAACACAGGGACAGGACAGTCCTTGTCGACAGGGCAGCTTACAGTTGATAGTTGTGAGATTGCCTGGCTTACACAGGAATGGATGTTTTGGTTCAGCCCAGGCATGTTTTGAAGCACAGATCACTGAGCTCCTGACCTTTCCAAGCAACCCCTGCAACAAACTGACCAATAGGTATCTATCTGTCTGATGGACAAAAATAGTCACATATTCTTGCCTATCTCCACTTTTCCCTTATCCCATTCCAAGCTCTGTGGAAGATTTCTCCCTAATATAGCCTCCCGGTAACTCGCTGTAGTCTGTCAGCGCTTACAAAAAGCACACGAGACACTTTGTTGATCTTTCCCACTCCGAGTTCAACCCCCTCCCCCAGTAACAGCAACACTGTCCAGAGCAATTGCTAATCCTCCTAGTTAAACCTGCAAACTCAAGGATGGCCAACTAAGCTGCCTGCCCGACAGGAAGGAGACATTCAGCCCCAAACTCCCCCATGATACAGAACCAGTGAGCCAGGACAACCTTAAAAGACTGCCACTTTATTCCTCTTTTTGCCTTAATGACACTCCACTGCACAATATTAGCAACACCTTCAGCTTCCTCCCACAGACATAAGTATCAGAGGGGTTAAGCCCCATGGAATCTCACCTAAACAACTCTGGAGCAGCACAGGTTCAGCTGGTGGAGCAGAGCATGGGTTCCCTCAGCTCAGAACTACCTGGAGTAACCTGGAAATCAGGGTTGCAGTAGGACAGTGATGCCTTGGCCATGGCAACATGGAATTTGCTTGGTCATTACAGCTCCTATGGATTCTGTCAGTGCAGAGCTACAGCCCTGGAGAGAGATGTACAAGGGTTTGCTGATTGCCATCTGCTACAGAGGGAGACACTGAAGACTGCTCAGCTACTGCTTCAAATCCTGAGCACATGCTCTACAAAAGAGAAAAAGTCTCCAGCTTCCAGAGGAATGTGCCTGCCTCTCTCTCCAAAATTGGCCCACAGCAGGTACTGACCACATGGCACTGCATGGGATTCAAAGGTTTGAGGTTTAGCCAAGTAAAGACATTCCTGGCTTTATCACAAGCACTTAAGAGCTACCAGGGTTATCTTCCTGGGCAAGATAAGGGGTGATTTCAGGAGCTGTATATAAAGCAGGCCAAAGCAACTGCCACAGGTAGGATTTTCACAGTTCTCAATGTTACAATTCATCCTTCATTGCTGGTAGCTTACATTTGTCATATTCGATCATTCAGTTGGTTCTTCCTTGCCTATCTCTTCCATTCCTGTATAAGCCATTACAAAGTAGTTCCCTGTTCTGCCACCAAGGTGAGATATGTCCCAGTGTCCCTTTCAAAGTGACAATTAGCTCCAATTAACATAAAAGTTATGAAACAGACGCTTCAAGAGAAGCAATACACCAATTGTCTCCACAGTGCTTCCACAGGGACCAGAGTCAGAGATGAAGCACTTTCTTAGGGTCTCTGTGGTGATGTTTTAAGGATATGTGAGTGAATATGAGACCTAAGATCCATCTAGGAAGCAGCTGTGGAAGACAAGCAATACTAGACTAGAGAAGAGCAAGGAGATGAAAGACGATCTTTTTAAAAAGAAATATATCTCATGAAACCCAGCATTTGTTGGGACAACAAGTCCAGTGAAGCCAAAAGCATTGTCTCCTTTCTGAACACCTATTCACCACAAAACTCTTAAGATCTCCCTGCCTTATCTCGGGAAGGTTAGTTCAGAGAAAATGCAAGTGAGGAAGTGCAGATGAAGCTCCTATCCCCACACCACACAAAACCCTTCAAACAAATCTACGAGGTTTGGGTTGTTTCCAGCCCCTGCAAATCAAGCAACATGGATTAGTTTGCAAACCTCATCATGAACCCTACAGGGCTCACACAGCTCTAATTTTAAGCCGCACCCCCATACTCTGCACAAACACATATATTCATGAAACAAAACATCATCCATATCCCACACTGCCTATTTGTTCATTGCCAACAAGTAGATTAAAGCTCAATTCACTCTGATTAAAGGATTGGACTCATCTGTGAGCCAATCCTGATTTTTACCCAACACCACTCAATCATTTTTCACTCACTGGCCCAAGTTGCTTTTGTGTGGGCATAAAAATGCTCTCCCCTCCTGTTTTCAGTGCTCACTAGGATGGGAATGCCCACAGCATTCAGCCATCACGCATGGGCACATCCTTTATGGCATGGATCCTTTATAGCAAAAACGGTCTGTCCAAAGGGGACTGGGAACACAGCAAACACACTTGAGATCCAGGGGCAAACGGACTCACTGTGTGAAGGTGCTCCCTGCACACCCACTGTCCATCCAGCAACCTCCACAGCTGATCCTGCGGGAGCAATGGGCTCTTCTGACCATTCCTGTTCCATGCAGGCCCCAGCACTCACAACACCCCAGAGGAACTCACAGAAAACAAAGCTGGCACAGCCATGCCCTGTGTGCCTCCACACCAAAATAAGAGAATCCTCCTCTGCCATCCGTATTAGAGGAAAGGATGTGAACCTGTGAACTCCTTTCAGTTGCAGCACCAACCAAACACTCCAGAGGTAATTTAAAAAGATCTCCTCAGTGTGTGCAACAGGAGCAGGCTGTGCCTGAGCTGCTGTTTCTCTCCTCTCTGCAGTGGCCACCTGGGATGCAACCAGCATGCCCCTCCTAAGCTCCAGGGGTGGCATTTGCAGCCTGCCACAAAGATGCCTGGGACAGCTCACATCTGAGGCAGCTCCCTCCTGTGTTTGTTTCAATGGGACAGGCAGGACACAGCCCCAGCCCCCTCCTGCTGCCCAGGCACACTGTGTGGGCAGGGAGCGGAGGTGAAACAAATTCAACAGGACGGGAGAAAATGGCAACTTGGAATTGACAGAAAGGCCATTGCTTGGAGCTGTGTGAAATCCCAAGCCCCCGAGGAGAGCAGAAAATGGGAAACTCAGGCTCGGTTTCCAGAAATTCATATCCACAAAAATAAACCACAAAATGAGTCAGAAGAACGTGTTTTCATACACAGGCACACTGTGCATTACCCTGCTGCCAGTAACAGCAGTGACAGAAAGGCACAAACACCAGGTCTGTATTCCATGGACAATGTGGAACTGTGCAATCCTGCTTGGCACAGCCCTGGTCACCAGCAGCTACACGTCACTCCTGTCCTGAAGGAGCAGGTGCCCCCTTGGAACTGCATTAAACTCCATGTTTATTGTCAATAATCACCCTTATTTCATACTCCCATACTGCTATTTTATCCACTTGTTCTCTTTTCTTTGTTCACATAATTATATTTTGTTTTTCTTTTTTTTCCACGAACTCTTAATCCCCCTCACATGTGCCCCCAAGGAACAAGGTGTTAACATGACGGCCAAGCATGGTCTTAATCAGCAGCCAGATTTTAAAGGGGTGCTACATCTCCCCCTCTCCACAGACCCAGAAGCCAGCTGAGAACACCACAGTCTTTCTTTGATCAGACCCCACTGATACTTTTTGCTGTGTATAAAAATCACACAGTGTGGCACAGATCTCTAAGTCCAGAGATGCTACAGACATCGACACCTGTGCACATGTAGGAGATTTTTTAAAAAGTATCTTCTATTTCTTATTATAATCATGGCAAGCACTGCATCCCATGGCCTTTATGACAGCTTTCTAAAGCCAAATCCTTCCTCAACTAATGTTTGTTCTAAGTCCAAGGAAGCAAGAAACAGCCTGTGAAATTTGCCACAGGTCCCTAACATTTATGTGCACCGTTGTTCTTCCTCCCTGCATTTGTTGTTAGTTTTGGAGAGCAGAAATTGTGGGCGGGTTTTTCGTTGGCTGAATCTGTTTAGGATTCCTTGTTGGACAGTATTAACACAGAGTTTCTGGGAACAATGGCAGAAGGAGGGAAGTTTCATCAGGGTGGGTAAAACAATCAGCCTGAAACAGTGCCCCCCTCAAGCATTTTCAACAATGGACTCGAAGGTCTGAGGAGAGAGGGTTGTTTCCAGAAGCTGCCATTTTGGCTTTTGTTCCTTCTCCCTGACCCCATGACTCCTCTGCAATACCTGTTCTCACACAGCCACGTCCAGTGAGTGCTGCATTAGCACATCTTTCTTGGAGAGGACAGAGAGGGTAGAGATGAAAAGGCCGTTTTGGACCCATTCGTTATAGCTGTGTTTTCTAAAGCAGTACATGAAACCTGTCACTGTCTCTCCTGTCATTTCCCTCCCCCTTTGAGGGGCTTTTTTTTCTTTTTGGTTGCATATCATGACCAAGAGGCTGGATCATCATGCACTAAGGAAATATTAATTCCTTTGCTGTTGCATCTAAAAGCTAAGATGACGAATTTCTGTGCCATGCTACATTATACGGGGATAAAGGAACAAAAGGGTGAAGGACAGTGGCTGTATGGTGTCTTAATCAGATGCAGATCAGCCTAAGAGCATCAGACCATCAAATCCCTGCTCTGCAGCAATCGTGCACCTTTAGTCAGGCTCTGAATGGGCTGAGATAGATTCGGGGCTTTATTGAAAGATCATACAGGATGACTGCAAAATCCCATTACTTGTTGATTAAGTATTGATTGCCTTGGTATTAACAAGCCAGCTAATATGAAGTGACCTCTGAGGCCACTGGTTGGAGGAAAAAAAAGACAATTTACTAAAACAGGCAGGCAGATGAATAAGAGGGCTAGATCTGCTCTTGGCTTTTAGCTTCGGTTAAAATGTCACACTCGATAGTGCAGATCAATGCCCACTTTATTTCCTTGCAGCCGTCTTATTACCATCATGAGGCTGCCTCCTTTGATGCTTTTTAATGACCCTCTGAACCGCGTGCTCTGCTTACCCACTGCCTTTGACTAAAAGGAAAGGAAAAGCTTTTTTTTTCCCCTTGCTGGTGATGGAGTGGCTGAGAACATGACATTGTGCCAGTATAAGTGGAGCAATGAGGTTTCTCGGGTCACCGGTGCTGCGACTCTGCTCTTTCACTCGGTTTCTAGCTTTTCTTTCTTTCTTTTCTAGATTTCAAAAAGTCTTGCTCCTTTTCATAACTTCAAAACTGGTGAGATATTAAGAGACCACCTACTGACAACTTCTGTCCAACACTCTTATTTGTGTTTTTAAGTGCAATAAGTTTAGCAGCTCTTGTTACATTAATTCTCCTGAAAAGCACCTCACCCAATTATTTTGTATCTAACTTTTTTTTTTCCTTGTTGCCACTTGCAAATCGAAGAATTACTTTTGATGGTGAATAAAGAGCACTGACGGGATACAGTTTGAGTCTGCTGAATCAAAATTGGACCATATTAAGAATCATGGAAGATCCGAGACTCTCGTCTTCAGCACATGCACGGTCTTTTAATCTAAGCTTATGTATCGAGTCAAACATAAACTACACATTAAAGAGACGACAACAATTCTTATATTCAAAATGCTGCAGTTCTGTAAAGCCTTTCCATAAGCATATTTAGTTCTCATTTAAGAGATTAACCTGCCAATAATTCAATGTTTTGAAGAAGCAGACAAATGCTATAGAGAATAGAGATTATTCAATACCTATTGAAAGGCATAAAGTGTATTTGAAACTCCTGGATAAATTAAGGACATGAGGAAGAGAAGGTGAATTAGGAAAACAGCTATTCCAACAGCAAAGATTTTCTTCTCCTTGTGAAAGCCTGTAAAGCTAATGAGCCAAAGTTGAATGGATGTTAATAGAGAAATCTCGCACACACATTTGTAGCCTGGAGACTTGGGGAGGGGGAGAGCAGAAAAATGGAAAAAAAAAGAATGACTGGAAGTATCACCAGGGTAGGCCTCAGTTTTAAACAAATAGCAACAACAGGGGCAACCTCTGCCTTGGAAGTAGCCAGTGGGAAATGATGTGGTTGTGGCATTGCCTGATGACACTGGCCTGACCCAAAGCCACTGAAAAGCTGCCCATCAGTTTCAGCAAACTGTGGTACTGAGAACATAAATAAAAAACCTCCTGTTTTTCTGCAGTAACAAAAGAACACAATTCATGTGCCTCATTGCTTTAATTTCTCTCCCTCCTCCCTGCCACTCTTCCTTTTCTGTGGTTTTGTGGTAGAAATATGTACAAGAAAAATAATAAGCACCATCAGGAGGCTCTTCGGGGAGCATGCAGAAGTTTTGGTACCCTGCAAAGCCACGCTCACCCTCAAGTGCTGAATCAGCCACAAATACAGGATCTGGCTTCTTATTCCCCCCTTTCCTTCCTCTCCTCTTCAACGCGATGCTCTTAAAAATCAGAATCATGCAGGTAATCTTTGCAGTGTGAGACCTTGATGGGATGACTGAGATTATTACTGTATTACTATTATTTATATAGCGCCATAAACGAGCATGATGCTTAGCAGAATACAAGACATCCCTCCTGCACCAAACTGCGCAGAGCCCCGCTTAATGCAGAAGGATGATTTCAAACACTCACACACACACAGAGGCAAACACATCCCTCTCCTGGCTCCTTTGTAAAGGGCTCCAGAGCTTTAGGAGCTTGCTCCTTTTTTTTTTTTTTTTTTTTTTTTTTTTTAAATTTTTCCAACAAANTACTCACAAAAAGTTGCTCTTTAAACTGAAGGCTGTTGGCCAAACGGAGGCACGTAGGGGCTCAGATCTGGAGCAGAGCCTAACAGGCTCGTCCATAAACGTATGCCTCTCCAGCATCCTGCCTGCTGCCGCTCTAATTATAAATTACCCCTATAGACACACAGGGGTTCTAGAGAATTAAGCAAAAAATTTAGACTGGCTGATAGGAAAACAAGTTTTTGCACAGCATTCCCAATAAGAAATTATACACTTGTTATGCATTACAGTCTGTGCTCAAAATGCTATTTCAGCATTCTGGGTATTAAAAAAGGAAGCTTATGTGGTCTTGTGGTGAAAGACTGTGAAGGATTATTTAAAGTAAACTGTAGGGAAATACAAAACAAACCCAGTTAATTTATCACAACAGCGAAGATGCATAAATAAGATGTTTATGAACAACAAGGACAGTTTACCTATTATTCCAAAGAATTCATGTTTTCAGGAGCAAAATATTTTCTTTAAAGAAAAACGATGCCAATTTTTCTCAGGTCAACAATATAAAAGTTTGTATGGAAAGCAGCGTGAAAATCTAAGTTCAATGTACTTCTCACACTTTTTATAATTTCTAATTATAATCAAGATCAAGGGTTGAGTGACAGCAGAGCACACCTTTTAAAAATACCTGCATTAGATCAAAGACAGAACCTGGTGCCCAGAGAGCTTTGGGAAGATGCAGTGGAAACACATCAGGACAAGAACCTCAGCAACATTCACTCTCTAACAGAGTTTGTGCAGCTCAGAGCAAATGAAGTCCTGGCTAATTACATATAATCTGTAAGGATCTTTAAAACAATTTTAACAAGTGATGAACTCATACACCCTGTGCTCTAGGCTAAGCTTCTTCAATGCCAGAATCACAAATGATGTTAAACCCAATAACCAGGGCCTCAATACCAGCCTGATAATACATCACTTGGCTGAATCATGGTTCAGCCAGAAGTGGAAATCCTAAGAGCCCTTAAAGGAGTTTGAACCAATACACAATGGTGGACACTGACCTTCATTTTTATGAGCACACTTTATATCAGCAGCGCCCAATTCCGTCTCTGGCTTATTTGGATTTATGCCAAAGTGGTGCTGTTCCTGGGTTTCCAAATAGGTGTCTGCAGCCTGACATTCCTCCTTCCACATCAGCTGTTCCAGAGGTCACCCCTCTGTCCAGCAGGTATGGCCCTGGTCAAGGTGAGCTGTGCACTCACTCCTTGTCAGCATTTGCTGAACCCAGGACTAAAGATGAGCTACAGAAAAGTCCCAAGGGTCAACGTGCAGCATCCTGGTCTTCTCCAGACAAAGGGCATGAGCAGCACATCAAGGCTGGGCAGCTCCTGCAGCCCCGTGTTCTTTTACCTGCCTGCCATTCACCTTTAAACCAATCACTGCTCATTTAATAACACCGGCTGTGCTCCTTCCTTAAGAACTTTTCCTCTGACCTGTTCACAATCTGTGAGTTCTGCAGGGTCAGACTTTTACTTTGCATTTGTAATATTTAACAGCACAGCATCCTGAGCTGTTTAGAGCCCATTCATATTTGCCCCATCCATGGAAGTGTCCAAGGCCAGGCTGGATGCAGCTTGGAGCAACCTGGGATACTGAAGGTGTCCCTGCCCAGGGCAGGGGGCTGGAGCTGGATGAGCCTTAAGACTCGTTCCAACCGAGGCCATTCTATGATGGTATCACAACTCAAATAAAAAAAGCAGGAGATAGGAAGCAGAAGATTTGTCTTTAAACCTTTATGGCTCCAAGCCAGCAGGCCATCAAGATGAAGTGGGGCACCTGACTCCTCACAAGATGCTGTTTCAGGCCACATTCACAGTCATGCTGATATCTCTGTGTTGGTTCACCATTTCTTTCCAACTGAAAACCTGCTTTCTTAACCACACAGGCTGAGGAGTGCCTGGATTTAACTGAAGGGGGCATTCCGAAACAGGAAAGCACCATCAGGAGAAATGCCCTGCACACCAAACTGCTCCTGAGCCAGCCCAAATTCACCCTGAAACAGCAGGTTTCTTCCGAGAGGAAGTGCAAGCTTCCATCTGTGTCCTGTGCTGCCCTCCCCAGCAGGACCATCATCTTTGGGTGCTGATATGTTTTTGTAACTCAGGTAGCACCTCCTCACTGGGTGTGTGGCAGACATTCCCACCCACCCCGCTGGCCAGCAGAGAGACAGAACAGAGATCATATTTCAGTACAATGGCTGCTTCCTCAGGAATGCCAATTGTAATTTAAAAAACAGTGACAAGTACTTCTTAGCCTGTGAACTTTCCTATTGCTGGGCTGAGTGAAATGGGGGCAGTTTTCCTTTAAATTTTGCCAGTGATGATATGGTACACAAAGTGACAGACCACAGGGTTTGGGTAGAATGCTAACATTGTTCTTTTTCCCTTTTAAAGGTCATGTGCAAGAAAACCTTTCTAGTTAAATCTATCCATTTAAAATCACCATCAGGTCACAGAAAGAAGCCTCAACATGATAAGAGTCTTCAGTGGAAAACACATGCCAGGGTCCAGCTCGTATGGAGCTGCTGGAGGAGGTGATGTTTGGGAAGGTGTTCTCCAGTTCTGCTAAAATCCTTGATTTGCTTCTCATACCTGTTTTCAGCCCCTCAGATGTGACCAGATTTCAGTGCATATCCATTTTTAATAAGAAAGGAAACAGGCAGGTGTTGATGTGTGGCATATAACCACAACAACTCCATCTGCATTTGCCTAATGGAGATGATAACACGTTTCAGCAAGGTATGCACTGAGGTATGATGAAAATAGGACTGAAATCCCCTCCTGAACTGGGATCCTAGGAAGTATAAATTTAAGTTGCACTTTAATTTGTTACAGCATGCTGTTGAAAAGTAACAGCATTTAGAAATGACTGAGCAGACGCTAATGTGCTTCAAACAGACAATATTAATAATCTTGATATTACTTAATAACACATGTTTTCCCTTCAAACACTGACTGCAGAGCAAAAAGCACGCAGAAATACTGACATGGAGTTCCCTTGCAATGCAGATGGCACCTCCACCCTGGGCACAGAGGGCAGGGAGCTCTCCCATGGAACATCTACTCCATGAGTCACACTGGATATGTGACTGTTGTGTCTGAGTGAAACACGGAGCACTGACGCTGGTGCTAATTAAGATAGAAATTGTTTTTTACTTCCCTGTGCAAAGCATTTTAGCAACAGTGGCTGTTTCACAGAAGAAAAGAATGAAAAACCCACCATTCCTTCCAAGGAAGTTGCAAGTGTTCTGTCACCAGCGGAAAACAGATCACATTTGATCAATCACTGTGCTCTCAGTCTCCAGCTTACTTCAACGTCAATGCACTATGCAAGAGCTCATGAGAGAAGAGTTGGGTTAAAAGCAGATCCTCTAACCTAAGGAGTTAAAAAACCAAAGCATTCCCTGGATGCTTGGGAACAGAAATTCCATGCTGGAACAACTGCTTTGCATTTTCAAATGAAATAATATTAAATACTGGGGTGCAGCATTGCTGGGTTAGCTGGTACTGATTTTACTTATGCTAAGCAGTCATTTACTTAGGAAGTAGCCAATTTTTTTCCAAGCGGTCTGCTGATGTGTGGATGTCCCATAATAAAAAGCACATTTTCTTGAATTTTGTAAGGATCAAAATTCGTAACACTTTATACTCAGAGGGTTTTTAATTAAGTGCCACATTAATGCTGCTTGCACTGCTTTCTCATCACGGACCCAACTTCCAAATGAGCTCACAGACACATTTTCAAGTGCTCAGTATTCTCTAGGTTTTAAAAAGAGCTCAGCTCCCATCTCAGCACCTAAAAAAAGCTTGAGTGTTTCAGAGATGAGCTCTGCTAATAAACCTGTCCTATACATCTGAAATAACAACAAGTGCACACATCACCCTATAGATTCCAAACATCTTTTAACACAGACTCTTGGAAAGTGGTGCACTGGGATGACTGTGCTTTTCACCACTAAAATATTTGAAAAGCGCAACTATTTCCTTGGACTTGTAAAAGCTTGCAAAAACAATCCTGTGAAAAAAAAGCTCTTCAGCTTCAATTGCTGATTATTAAAACTTTAAAAGAAACACATCCCACAGAAAACAATTAACAGCATCTGAAGATTCCTCTGCCTGCCTAGATGTCTTAATCCAGAAATTAATTATAAATTAAATTTATCACATACATGCAAAAAATACACATGTAGCTGCCCAACAATTTGAGATAATGCAAACATGAAGGGAAAGAGTTCTGTAAAGACAACTGGGTGAAAAGTAAAAGGATTAGCTTGAAATGATTATGCCTGGAATCTGACAAACCGTACACATACACACACACCCCCATCTTACTTTAGCTCAAATTTGCCCTGCCAATCAGGCTGTTAAATTACATAACAATTTGATGCCTCTTAACAAAAGATGGCATTCCAGGCATTAGCTTCCATTGTGGCAGTCACAGAAATTGATGTCTATTTCCTGCCTACAATCTTTTTTATTTTTCCCCTAATTTTACATTTTTTTCTCAGAGATATATTACTTCTCTTTCTCTTCCTTTTTTTTTTGTGAGATACTTCATATTCCCTATGCGGTATTATTCATTTTGTTGTGACCACACACGCAGAGAAAAAGAAATAGATAATTCTTTTCAGCTCGTTCAGGGATCCAGATGAACATAATCTGTGTTGCGTTCACTTTGTTATTACTTTATGTAAGAGGTGACACAAAACCAGCAGAGCCAACGCAGAGTCTCGAAATACATATGCTGCCTTTCTGCCTTACACACACTCCCAAATACATGACACTTGTTAAGTGGCAGCCACGTACCACGAGCATCTCATACATTTTATCTACGTGTGTTTATGCTGATTATTATACACGAGATGTTAAAGAGTTTCCTGAGCAAGGCAGAGGGAAACGGCTTTACTTTGATTTCCGTGGTGAAAACACAGATGAGCCAACACTCCATAAAGAGCAGCATTCCCGTGGCAGTACCAAAGGCAGCTACCAGGCTGGAGAGATGGACAGCACCATGTTGTTCTCCTGCCTGCCAGGTCCTCTGGGGACAGAGCACAGACCCCGCTGCAGCACTGCTGGGTTTTCTTTCCTTGCATCACTCAAAGACCACAATAATTTCGGGGGTTGTGGCTATCATTTTGTATGTTAAAAATGATTCTGCTTCCACTTATCTATTTTCTTTGATGGCTTTTGGCAATTATGAATATTTCTGCTTTTTTTCTCTGCCTGCTACAAGACATAGTGAACAGACAGAGAACTCTCACTGCATCTGCTTGGAGGCTGCTGGTCATTGGTTTAAGTGGCATGGAAGGGGCAGGGTAAGCCTGAGTGCCAGACAGGCAGCTCATTGACAGCGCACCCACAGACAGGGAATGTGGTTAATGCACAGGTCAGGATGCCAGAACTCCTTCATGGCAGGCTACTCAAAGTGAAAACATTCTTTACTGGGTTCTGCCTCTGCCTCATGCCTCACTTTTGGTTACCAGTACCATTAAATACGTGGGAGAGTGGAAAAAGGCATTCCAGCCTGCACCCTCATGTGGTCAGAGCAGAGCAACCTCAACTTCCACTAAACCACCTACAAATCTTGGTTTGCTCTTGCCTAGACTATTCTTTTGTGTGTGTGTGGCCCTGATTCCTCTCCTTTCTTCATGTTAAGCAACTTCCACTGAGAAAACAAGCCTGCACTTCGGGCTCTGCTAGTTTGCCCTTCCCAAACCTGCTGCTGCCCTAAGAACAGTCCCCACATGGCACATTTGTGTGGGGAAGGGCTGCCCCCTTGAGTATGTTCTCCAGTGTACCCAATGTGGCACCAGAATGAATGCGGAGGGTCTGCAGACACATGAGAGAATCACAGAATATCCTGAGTTGTGAGCATCAAGTCCAGCTCTTCAACAAATAGCCCAGACTGAGATTTAATGTGCAACCTTGGCACTGTGGGCACCATGCCCTAAGCAGCTGAGCTAATCAGAAAAAGGAAACATCAAAGCCAGAGATTCCCTCCCTCTAATCTCCAGCAGAAGGAGTGGATTTCATCACCTGGTAAAACCCCTGGAGCTGCAGTTCCACCAGGTGCACAGAGAACTTGCCCCACAGGACAAGTGGCTCACACTGTCTTTGGAGTTGCTGCTGCTTTTTCCTTATACTGCGAATATGCAATAGCAGTTGTGTTGATTCCTTATAGATCCTCATTCTGCACTGAGCTTGTCTCTGACTCTAAGGCCAGATCTCTCCAGTTTATATGCTCGAGAGTCAAAATTCTCAGGATTCAAGCCACTGAATGCACGTTGAACAGCGACACACCTAAACACGCCTAAGCCAAATTCACTTCACTTACAGTTTTCCAAATAAAGTGCATGCCAGGGAAAACACTCTCATCATAAGGGACATTACAAGACTACATGACACTGTTCAACCTAACTTTACTCCATAATTGCGCAGAAAACAATAGAAGAATCCAATCTTGTTATCCCTGAAGCTGGTGGGATTGTTCAGTTCCTTCTGAGGGGCACCTGCACAGTGGGAGCCTTACAGGATTGGGTCTGAGATTTTGCCATTAGCAAAAAGGTTCCTCTCCTACAATAGCAAGTGATGAGATCCTCACCATTTTTGAGTGATCTAAACTGTTTATTAAGACCAAGCAAAGCCACCAAATCCTCACTACCAACACCACAGACCTGGAGACCCCAGTGGCAAGGAGAATGATGCTGGAGGGAAAAATGCACAAATATGACCCACCTTCATGGTCTGAGAGGTTCAGATTTATAAGAAGGAAGGGAGTTTTCTGTATGGATGACTCCTCAATTTCTGCTGCTTTACAATAAGCAAGCCCATCTACTTAGACACTGCTTAGTTTAGTCATCCATCTAAATGCATAATCTCGGGGAAATGAAGGATCTCATCTTTCCCTGCCTGAGCTGTCTCTCCTAGAGCAAGGTTCAGCCAGACTCTACTCTGTCAGTCAGAGAACAACCTGGTTACTGCTCAGCAGCTCCAGTCCTCAGCCTCCCTCCAGGTCCCCTGGCCATTTCTCGTTACTTGTCCAACTTCATATTGGCAGAAGACAGCAGGAGTTAGAGGAGACTCTTTTGTAAAGGAAAAGATAAATAGCCCAAAAAGAAGATGAGATTTTCCATTCGCCCTGAGGTGGAAAGAGGGCCAGGGAGGGGTGAAATAAGAGGAGAAAGACAGGTAGAGCTGGAGGAGAAAAATGAGATTCTGCCTGGTGTTTCATTAAACAAAACAAAAAAAATGCAATTGGTTTAGATAAAAGAAAAAGGAAAAAAAAAAAGAACAATTTAATTTTGTAGGCAAAGTCTCCTGGCTTCACTTCCTAGTGGAACAATTTGGTTTTACGAGAGGAGACTTTCCAAGCCAACCGTGACTGTACATATGGCACAGCTTGATACCTGCTCTCTGTATCCTGATGGCTCAGCTACTGAATTTGTCACATTCTTTTGCTACTCTGACTTTTTCAAGAACTGCTGTAGTGCTTCCTGCTCTTAGGATTTATTTACAGCAAATTTATGAGTCTGCAAACTATCTGCCAAAAAGTAAAAAGGGAAAAAAAAAAAAAAGAATCAAGTAAGCTATTAACTGCAAATTATTTGTCAAGCTCCTCTTACCAACTCTTCCAGACACGAAGTAACATTTTACCACACCAAAACATATTGTCCAGGAGCTCCCTTTCAAATACCTGTGAATACTACAAGATCAATCTGAGGCACAGTAGCACAGAGACAGACCATGGTAAAATGGGGTAACAGCAGCTGCAGCCAGAACCAAGATTCACCGGCAACATCCCAATGAAACCACCTACTCAGCACCTCCAGCTGCCACCAGTTTCCTGCTGGAATGCTTTAGCACTAGAAAAAAAAGACCAGAGTGAAGAGTACCTCCAGATACACTCTCAGCACCCATTTCATGCCTCCAGCGGTCTTTTCCTAGGGTTCATCCTTCCACAGGCCCTGTCCCTGCACTTTGTGGCACACAGAGCTGTGTTTATCTCCAGTACTTTCTAGCCCAGCGGACTCTGGGTGAACCATTGCACAGCCAGGGGCTTGCAGGGCATTTGACTGCACCAATATTTGTGCCTTTGTGCACCTACCCTACAAACACACCATGGACAAGATACATTTCTTGCCTTCCTGCATGATGAACAGCCACACCAGAACAGAGTTCTGCTGGGATGAGCCAATGAAATATTTTTCTTTTTATTATTATTTTACATTTCCACTGTCCACATGATTGGAATAAACTGTAAATTAGGTGTTACGACACTGCGGTTTGGGTAGATGCGATGTTTCAGAAATGTAGCTTTAGTTTGTTATAACATAATAGCAGCTTTGCTTTGTTGCGACAGTGGCAATAAATAAAGTTACTACAATGTATAATGCTGTAACCAACCAAAACTAGTCTAACAAACAACAAATCAAGGGGAGCAATACCCCCCCAGCACTTTATGTCCAGAAATATTGATGATCTGTGCTTAAACTTCCCAGGTTAGAAAGTATCCATTTTTCAAGAGATCAGATGATGGTGATCTGCTCCCTCCGCTCCCTGAGGTGAATGCCAAAACAGGGCTCTCACCATTTTCATGTGCTGATGATAATTGCAAATTAGAGATATTTTCTTTTTCTCTAAGTAAGTAAAGATTTCTGGCAGTTCCAACAGCCTCCTTACTATTGCACGTTAGTCACAGTTTATTCACATCAGAAGACCAGTGGAAGGTTGAGACAGGCAGGGGACTAAAGATGGATCTCTTCTATAGTTATAAAAGGATTTCCATTTGTTAACAGCTCTGCCTATGAAGTATGCAATGACATTTTCCTACTGTGCTATTTTCATGCCTCCTGAGATGCCAGGTTATAATGCAAAACATCTGAATCATTAAATTTATACAGTTATTTAATAACCCATGTAAAATACATGGCAATGTTGCTTCTTTTAAAACATATGCACCTCATAAGAAAACAATTTCCTGCACTATGTGGTGTAGTCAGATTTCAGTAATTTCTGTCAGGCAGAAAGGGTTCAAACTTCCATCTTCTGTGCACCCAGGAGCCACAACACCCAACACCACCAAGCTGCTGCTGGCAGACCCTTTTGGAGGAAATCTATTCCCTTTTAGAGATTATTAGCCCAAAATAGAATATATATTATATATAAACATATAGTGATACAAATATGTGGCCAAAATAATCCTAGCTAGCAGGTAGCAGTAGCGCAAAGGTGAAACACAAGCCTTGTCTAACAAAACATCAAACATATCTTTCACCTTAACTGCGTTTGATTTTTCACCAGCCATAGTAGCATATGTCAGATTCCCATGAGCCTCTTAAGACTCATTTGCAGTCTAAAATGGAATTTCTCTTTCTGGGAATTGGTTAAAATTCTGGTTTTGATAGTTCCTTCCTAGCTCCCATACTTGGAGGCACGTTCACTCAGTTGCAGGATAGAAGCTTCTTTAATAAGAGTTTTCAAAAGACTCCCATGACAGACAACTGCTAATACGGAACATAATGAGAGGAAAATATTGCTGGCACAGACAGGATTCAGCAGAGAGAGGGTCAATCCTGTTTACAGACTTGCTGGATTTTTTTGGTTGGTTAAAAAGCTGGCAGACTGCATTACAGCTAACATTCCCATATTGATCATACCATTTCTGAGCCTGCCCTCATTGTGACAGGAGCCACATAATTACTTCTTTCCTTGTTAAGTATTTGTAAATAATTCGTATTTTTACGGGTTATGTAACGTGGCTGATGGCATTGAATAATCTTCCTGCAACTTGTTTAAATGGGGGAAGAGCTCTAGGGCTGGATTTGTGCCCTCCCTTGAGGGTGGGACAGCAGACAGAGGAACCTCTCCAGGTTCTCCAGGCAGCAGAGGGTGAGTGACAAAGTTTGTAAGAGCTGCCAGCGATGAGCCTTAGAGAGGGTGATGGATTTATGACACAAATCAGGGCCCTAATTCAGCAGCTACTTTAGCACATGTTTGAGTCTCATTGACTTTGTGGAATCAAGTGAGTGTTTAAATTCTTTTCTGAACACTGGATAACTGTACAAGGGAACAAAGAGGGGAAGGGGAAAGGGATAACATAATGAAATTATAGCTTTTGGGGTGGAATAGTGGAAGTTGTTTTAGAGTTAGTCTAGTAAAGATAAATGGAGGGAAGCTAAATACAAAAAATGAAAATTTCACAGTACAACTTAAAGAGATTAGGTTATACGAAAGTGTTAAGAAACTTTTTCATCTCTTTGGTTTAGTAAACAAATTGAATTAGAATCACAGCAAATAAAGGCAGAAGAGTTTCACATGGTATTTCCTTGCTTTTTAAGATTCCTTTTTTCCTTTGCATTATATATACACAGCAAGAAGAGAATAGGTTCTTCTATGCACCATTATGAACATTAACAGGACTTAAATAATGATGCAAGTTGGATGAACCCTAAAAAAGGCCTAGTTCCTTTCAGATAGCCTTCCAGGAGTGAGTTCTTCAGGACTTTCTTACTCTGGTAGGTCAGAAATACCACATTACTTGAGTGGTCCTCTCCCTAAACCAGGAGGTGCTGAAGCATGTGAAGATCCAGTGAGAAAACACCAACTCCCAAACTGCAAAAAGGATGAGTTTAGCAGAGGTTTTCCCAACAGGGAATTTTCACTATCCCAGAATAACTCCTCTCTCCAAATATCAATGAAGAAACAAATCTTCCAGTCCACAAAGAGCACTCAGATTTTGTTGTTATTCCACTTTATTTTCCCTTTGTTTTTCCTTTTACACACTTTTATTTCTCATCCCTCTTCTTTTTATTTTTTTTTTTCCCTATGAAAGACCATGTAAGCAAACCTGTAGCACCAAGAGCAGTTTCCCAATGGATCTGAAGCAGATATAAAGAACGTGTGGAATGCTACGGTGGCCAGGATCCAAAATTAATTCTGGATCAGTTTTACATTTGGCAATTATTTCTGTGACGGGCAACACCAGTGTTTTAAATCAAAGCTTGAATTTGGGATTCAAAATCCAATTTTAGCAAAATCCCAAATGCAAATAGGCAACGTCTCCTGCCTTGGGGAAGAAAAATCAAAGCAAAAATCTCACATCCAAACACCCTCAAAGCTTCAGAATAAGTCTAACACCAAAAACCAGACCAGGCTGCTGCTAAAGTCTTTAATGGCTGTTATCCATCCCCAATCCCAGCTCAATCACCTTTAAACACCACTTTCTCCAGCAATCTCCAGAAATGGACTTTCCAAAAACATCACTGCCCTGCTCCACACAGGAGGATATTTAGATACTTGTTCCCATTGGAAAACAAAAGATACACACATAGTTTTCACAATCAAAAAGATAATCATGTTGCCAATGGTATAGATTTGTGCATGGTTTTCCTCCAATATTGACCTGATGTTCAGGGCAGGAAATGATTGATAGAGTTTTGAAGAATCAAAGGAATTTTTTCCTATTTCTACCATTTATTCTATAGGAGATACTGGAGCTTATTCACTAAGTGTAATAAGCATAAACTGTGGCACTTACAATACTATTCACTAGATTAATATAGAGCAATATTTATTTTAAATGCCACTTAGAAATAAATGGCTGGATCTCTTTCAAATTGAATGTATTTAGACAGAATCAATCCAAACCTTGAAATCAAATTCGGAGACTAAAATCGATATTCTCTCTGCTAATTTTGTATGCACATCCCCACCTCAGAAAGCACTTCAGAAGAACAAGAAAGTAAAGCCACATTGCTGGGATGCCCAATCCCTTCATGAAGGGATTTTCTTTTCCTTTCTCTTTTCCTTTCTATGCCATTTCTCCAGACTTATGGCTTAGACAATTCTCTCAGACTGTATTTTTCAGGTTTATTCTCTTTAGGTGATTTGACATCTATGCTGTTCGGTACTGACTAATTTCCAAGTCCTGGGAGACAATTTCTTAGCAGTCGCAATTCATCAAAACCCTAATGAATTCTGATGGAATTCTTGGGGACTGGATTTCTGTCCTCTCTGTGGAGGGACTGCACAACACACCCTACGTATTTAAACCACATTAAGGGACTAAATGTATTTAATCAATATTGCTCAAGAGAAACCTGAAGAGCCACATACTAAACACCAACAAAACCACCCTCAGTGCTGTCACCAAAGCAATGATCCTACAAGTGCAGCTGAGGGAGGCTGACCAAGGGATAACCAAAAGGGAGGGAGAGCTGAGTGTGAACAAGGAGGCAGGAAAAGGTCCAAGAGAATGATGATCTACAAACACAGAAGGGCTCACTGTGGAATGAGATGTGAAGGATGAAGGCAGAGAAGGCTTTATTGAGTGTTCCAGGAAAAGTATTGGTTCAGGTACCTTGTCACGTTCAAAATAACTTGGATATCTTTAGATATTTTGGAAGGAAAATGGAAAAACTAGGCACTGTACCAGCTGCTTCTTGGTTCAAAAACAACGATCAGGTTTTATTTAGATTCTCCATCTACTTAAGCTGGTTCCCGGGGGAGTTGCTGTGGGACTTGAGCTCCATGATTTGGGAAAACTTACGGGGAAAGAAGGAATAAAAAGGTAGTTCATAGAAGCCAGATGGGGAGGCCAAGAATCTGGCAAATATCCCTTTCCCACATTTCTTCTAGAACTCAAAATAAATCTGAATCTCTCTGACATTTGAAAAGAAGTCTGGCTATTTCTTCCCACATTATGTTTTCTTTTTGCTCGCTTTTGCACAAGGTCTTACAGGAAGCAGCGCCCCGTGCCAAAGTAATGCAAGGAAGCAAGCTGTGCTGATAATCTCAGACCGGCCCCCCTTTCTCAGGAGACATCCAGCCCAATTCCATGTACACAGGCACTTTGGAGGGCAAGGCTCACTGGTGAGCTCTGGCAATGTGCAGCACCACAAACCTTGCTGAGCTGGGCAGCACAAAGGGATTTGCAGCTGCTTTGTATCACCAGAGCGAGGCAAAGCTGCCAGAGCAAACCAGGGAATCTGGCTCCTGCAGTTTGGAGGGACTCGGCATCAGTTGTGAACTTTCCAAATCAGGCCTCCAAATCTTCTGAGAGTCACTTATCGCTGTGAAACAACACAAATCTCTGTGGAAGAGATTTGCCACAGGACATGGGACTGTGCCCAGCTTCAGAAGCCATAGGAATTTTGATCCTGTAGTGGTTTCACTGTACCAAAGCACCTCGCCTTAAAAAAAGTTGTTGTTTGAAGTGCCAATGTATTTTGGACCACGCAAGTGTGACAAAATAAACATAAGTAGTAACTTCTGGTACTTAACAGACAGATTTTTTCCTGTGTCTGGGAGAAGTAACAAAATTCAGGGCATTTCACTACCAGTGAACCTCTAATGAATGGGTAGTAAAAATGCCTGCCTCACTGACTGTCAGGGGATATCAAATTTGCTCACTTCTGACTCAGTAATTACCCACCAAAAATGTAGATCAAGTGGTCATCACCCAAATTAGTACCTGCCAAAGATTACTTTTGGAACGGCTGTCAGTTAAGAAACAGGAAATGAGTTGCAAAATATTATTAAAACTCGAAAATAACAGCTTTAAGGTATGAGCCACCACTTAAGCACACAATGGAGCAAGGGTAGGAAGCAGAGCCCACGCGGGGAAGGGAGCAGGGAGAGGGGCTGATAGCAGGGGACTCTGGAACAACAGGAGCAATGAAAGCCAACACATCCTCACCCATTGCATCCAGCATGATAATCCCAGAATTCCTGCTGGGAAAATCAAAACTGAAAGAGCTGGCCCTCCCTAGGACTTGCCGTGAACCTTTTCTATGAGCAGCCAAAGCCTCTCCCTGTCCCAATTCCCCACCAGTGAACTGAACGTGCTTCTGTTTGACAGAAGAGCCGTAAGGGAATTAGTTTCAATAACTGGAACAAACTACAGCCCATTAAAGTTATGGTGAAGTACTGCATAACGACAAAACCAAACCCAGGCCATTAACACCCTGTGAGAAGAACAAAGCGGGGCCTGACCATTGTTTTCCACGTTCCAGCAACATTCAGAGCTGAGCCCGAGGCGGTGATGATGAAGAAGATAACCACCATAGGATGCACCTCGCAGCACCAAACACTTTGCGATTAGCTGCAGGCAGCACCACGGGCTTGCCACCTGCATTTTGTGAAAGGTGGCAACTGATTGGCAGAAAGGGAACTCAAATAACAGTTTTGGGAACAGGACTGGCTTTTGCTCCTGGAACCTCAGTGCAAACCATCAGTCTTACTGCAAGGAGCCTCATGCTATATATCCACTTACCCTGGCTGGGCAGCAGCTCTGTTGTGAAAGCTTTAAATTGGGGAAGGTGAGGGAAAAGAGTCTCTTTTCAGTGAGCTGCATAAATCCACCTCCCTCTCCTCTCCTCTTATTTTGGGGGGGAGTATGAACAAGGCTGTCACACCTGTCAGTACTTGTGCCTCTATTTCCTAATCAAGTCCACCCCTCTGCACCACAGCTGACATGTTTGTAGCCTTACCAGACCTGTGAACGCTGTGTTAGAGCACCAGTGCTGGGTATCACTGGACATGCAAGGTCAGAGTTAGGCATTTGTTCCCACACCCTGGGGGAGGGCTCTCAGCAGAACACTTGGAAACAGCAAGGCTTCGAAAATAAATCTGTATGTTAAACAAAGACAGCCAGAGACAGAAACAAAAGGGTAGAAATAAATTGTTGATTGCTAGCTTGCTAAAAGGCTCACCATGAAGTGCTTCAGCAGTCAGTATTAGGACGGGGGATGTTTAATATATTCATTAGCGTTCTGGAAAAGAGAGGGGAAGGTGACAAAATTTGCACAGGGCGCAAAAATATTTAGGTTACTCGTGATTACAAAAGATTAGAAAAGCTAGACAGATGCGCAGCATGAAGACAGATGAAATCCACTGTTCATAAATGCAAGGTAATGCATATTTGAATGAATAATTTTCAGAACTCATGCACAGGGCTAGGTTGTAAATTAACCAGCCACTTGGGAAAAAGAGAGGGAGGAGAAAACATGTCCCACTCTGGACAACTCAACGAGAAAGCTGAAAAACTGGGAGCAGCAGTCTAAAAAAGTAAGTATGTTGTTGGACTGTATAACAAAGAGGACAGCAATTAATACTAAATTACCACATCACTGAATAACTGGACAGTGTACCTGAAATGCTGTACCAAGCTACAATCAACTCACCCAGAAAAACCATAAAGCTGAAATAGGAAGGGGCAACAAAAGTGATTAGTGGCAGAAGAAAGGACTGTGAAGATTGGGGCTGCTTAGTTTATTGAAGACAAATAAAAAGGGGACATGAGAGAGTTAATGAAAGTTAGAGAGAAGATCAATTGCCTGGTCCTAGTGTCCTCTCGTCCTAATGCAACAATGCTGAAAAACAACATCTTTAAAAACCAATACGGGAAATATTATTTTACACAGTTCATAATTAACCTATGGAACTGATTGCCACAAGATATCCTTCTGGCTAAGGACTTAATATGATATAAAATAGTTTAATTTAGATGCTTATGTGAATAATGAGGACATCCCAGCTAGGATTAAGATAAATATCTTAAAAAGGCTGAAACCCCTAATGCTTTGTGACAGAAATGAACCATGGGCTGATGGAGGTTGGAGAGAAACATCCTCTTTGGGCAATAAAAAACGTCTGTGTCTTCCATTGAGCAATTTGGTACTGAGTATTCCCAAAAGCTGGATTTGGGGCTGGATAGACTGACAGTATCACCAGGCACGTCTAAAGCAAAATCCCTTTGTGCTGACCTAAGTTGGCACTTCCACTGTCGTCACCAAGGCCAGGATTTCAGACTTGGATTTTGGGAACAGTGCTGTTTGCTGTGGTGGCAAGGGGAGGAAAAGTTTGGATATTGCAATGAGAGATTTAGAGCAAAATAGTACCAAATGTAATGCACACTTGAGAGTGGGGAAAACGGTGGTTTCTACTTCATGCCACCAAACCTGTCCAGGTGTCCTAATTTGTTTACCATGCTCATTTTGTTTAGTACATGAGAGCATCCTGTTAACACTAAAGTACAACTAAAGCTCTATAATCAGCTAAGGTGTCAGAATTTCAATGCATCTATCCCAACACCTTTGAGCAAAAAGGGGGGAAAAAAGTTTAAAAATTATAAAAGAAGAACTATTGCAACGTAAATCCCTCTGAATGGAACCTGCTCTCTTAGGTACATTTGCAAAATGGGATCTGGAGCTTTGCAGTAGCTTTCTGTAGAAATTACTTTGTTCAAAATATGGCCCACTGAAGTACAAATAGGTTTTTCTCCCCCTTACAGCTACCAGTTAAGAGAATGTCTGTGGAACAGACCTAAATCTGATTCAATGATTGTTATGTAAACAGAATTTGACTTGCTCTTCTTTTGTGCTTATCGCCAACATACAATCTGGCACAACAGTTTTGTTTGATAGACAGCCCTGGCCTATGCTTGTCAACTAGCCAATATAAAATAACATTATTACTGTATAATCTCGAATTAGGCTGTAAAATATTTCAATTGTGTGACACACATGATGAGAAGATTTTAGAGTTCTCACATGTTTACATAATTAGCACTGCATATTTGTTAAATTAAGGTATCACTATCACCTTTATTACCATATCTCTCCTCCTCCACTGCAGCGTCTGTGTCTTGTGTAACCTCACATGTCTTAACTTTTCAAAGGCAACAGAAAAAGGAGCCTGCGTCTCTGTGAGGATTCTCCTACTTCTGTGCAATTCTAATAAAAGGTATCAGAATACCCACCCTTTCTTACAGTGCTTCAAAAAAATAGCTGCTGAGGTGCAACTCAAGTAAGGAAAAGAAAGCACAAGAGGGAAATGGCCTCAAAGACCTGACTTCAGGTGTATTTAATCCTTCCACTACTGGTTTAAAAGTATTAAGTAGCCATAGGCTATCCCTGGGTAGAAAGACAGTTCAGTGACATCCCTTTTGTAAATATGTAGCTGCTCAGCCTCCTCCTAAACTCCACATTGAAGTCTGCTGCTTTTTCAGATTAATTCAGTTTGAATACTGCTGACTGTCTGTCACTACAGTCATATGTCACTGGTAGCAGCTCAGAAAGCCTAACCCCCTTCTCTAATGTCATTGCACACAATTCATTTTTAAATGTGGTGTAATAGTTTAGGAATACCAGTAAAACAGTGGGGGGAAAGGCATTTTCAATTTAAAGGGTGTGTAAGGCAGTTTATAACACTGCATTAGATGAGCCAAGTGTGTTTCCTTGAGAGGGGCACATATGGTACAGGTGAGACTGGCAAAAACATAGTTCTAATAATTACCGAGATTGTTAATCAGAGTGTGGTAGTTTCAAACCACGTGGCACAGAATTACCAATACTGCTGTTTAACTGGGGAGTCTTTCTTAAAGAGCTAGGTACTGCCTAGAACAAAACCATCTAAATCCACCCCAGAATAACCACAGGCACAAAACCAGGCTTGGATTCTGTTTATCTCACCAAGTGTGGCTCAGGATACTCCAACTCTGGCCGTGAGCCACAGAGAAGTCACAAAGGTTTGGCAGTGGGGCTCTGATCAAGGCCTGCTTCTACAGAGACACCCTTGGCTCTCAATTTACACTCTTAAAATACTGGAGACATGGACATAAAATGAAATCTGGACACTGCCCCCAGCTGTGCTCACCATCTCCCCCCTTCAACTTCACTCATGTCAAGGAGGTGGTGAAATAAATGGGAGAATTAAGCCCTGCCAGACAGGCCCACCACCCTCACAAAACAGCCTGGCTCAGTTCAGAACAAACATGGAGCACGAGCAGTAACCCTACCAAAGAGCTTCTTAAATGCCGGCTGATCTTTCCCAAAACTTCCGCTTTCTGGCTTTCTGATTTAATTCCAAGTGCAATAATAAACACACTCCTCTGTTTACAGCTCCATAAATAGTGCCTTGTGTTTTCTGAAACAATGCAGCTCTGGGCTGTCTCTGTGATCGTTTATTTTATATCATCCTTAAGTTGCCATTTATTTACATTTCTGGAAACAGCTACCCCATGAAACAAATGGCCTGTTTTGTTAAGTCATGGTCAAGGATGTTTCCTTCAACTTATCACATCTAGAAATGCCACAGACAGAAATGCTTTCAGGCTATTTGCTAAGAAAACTAACATAAGCTCCTTATCAGAAAATATTACATTTCCCCGAAAGGTGAACTGTTCTGTCAGTTTTTCAGGCCATGTGAAATTCCTTCTCTGTTCTGACAGGTCACTGAACAGAAGTTGATGGCACACAGTGGCCGCCCAGGACGCCAGGCAGAGCCTTCAGCCACACATGGCTGCAGGTAGTGGCACAGATGCAGGAAGCCTTTCCCTGACACATCCAACCCAGGGGGCATATTCTGGGTTGGGGCCTTCTGTGGCTTGGTTGGGGTTGCTTCAGGACTTTCCCCCTCCCTTTCACTCTTCTTCTTAGGATGCCTCCATAAACAAGGCAGATGCAGTGCCATGTGTGCCAGCCTCTTCTGTTCACATCCCAGGAGTGGCAGCCAGAACTGGCTCCTTTGAGGCCTCACAAATCCTATCTATTCAAACTCACAAGAAACCAGAAGAGGAGCTACATCTCTGTTTCTGGATTTTAGTGTTCTCTGATTTTGCATCCCACTAAACCCAAAATACTGGGAGCTGCAAAGTGACAATTCTAAGTTTAAGGGGCGACACAAGAGTGTAGCTGCTTTCCTCAACCAAAACAGCTGATTTCCAGGTACAGTTCTCTTAGCTGCTGGTGTTACTAAGAGCTGAGGAACAGCTCCACCAGGATCAACATTGTACCTGTTTTGTTTTATGCATACTTACATTCAGCCTATGAACCTTCAGGAAACACTGTCCATCATGAAGGTGAAAGCTCCAGTTGGCAAAATACTCTGATTTTGTGGCATTTTAGAAACAGCAGCAGCAGAAGCCCTGCTAAATCCTGATGCACTGGCACACACAGCTGTGTGACAACACACAACACACAGGCGCAATTGATTCAAGCAGGTTTCCCTTGTGTGCTGGCAGAGATCTGCTAGATCCAAGCTTCAAGATACAGACAGACCATGGACATTAATAGACAAGGAGAAATCCAAAGGAACAACTGGGGAGACAACTTCTTTCTTTCTTCTTCTTCCCCCAGAGAAACTACTGGTTTTAATATTTTCAATTTGATTTTTTTTTCTTTCTGTCTATTCAAGTTCAAAACTCATTCATTCTATTTTCAGGAGAGTATTTCCACTGTGTGATGATGAGGGGCAGTAGTAGATAAAGTTTGAAATAAAAGCTTTACTAGCTGCCATCCTTTGGTTTGTTTGTAACTCCCTGCCCTGGCCCTTTTCTGCCAGGTGTTATCCACACACTGTTTGGGATTTACCGCTGGAGAGAAGCAGCATGACTGGGCATCCTTATATTCCCTCCTCTCCGTGTTATCACCAGCTGATCTTATCTATTACAATTTATAAAGACATAGATGGCCTTATGCTCCAGCCCTGCTCCAGAAGGAGTGCCCATTAAAACACCCATCATTTTCCCAGCAGCCTCCTCCTCCTCTGCAGATGGAGGAATGGCAGCCCTGTGACAGGAACTGTCATGGATCTGGTACATTCCAGGCTGACAACTTTCAAAATCACAGACAACTCATGTTTAAATAGGCCCCTCATTTTACTTGCTGGGGCTCAGCAGTATCAGAGAAACCTTGTCTAGGTCACAGACAACAGGAGAGAGGCAATTTTGCAGTTTTGTCAAAATTTTCCTTCGTTTATCACCCATCCCTATTTCAGGAGAGCAACAAACACTCTTTGTTATCAGTATAAATGTCCACTGCAAAATGGGAATTAAAGAGGCTAGTGTTTATAGCAGCACTGCTATTTGATGCCAAAAATAAGCCTAATGTTTCTATTCAGGAATAGGAAATAACACTCTGAACAGGCAAGTCGCTCCCCAATGGACTTCCTTTGAATTTTCTCCAAAGGCTATTTCCTTTTCCTAAATGTGGGAAATACTTCCTGTCTGTGAAGCAGCAAAACCCAAATGCTGAGCAGAAAATTAATAAAACAAACAAAAAGAAAACAAATGAAAGGACCTTTGTTCTGGAAAGAAATAGCACCAGCTATGCTCAGGAAGCATAAAGAAACCCAACAGATGAGAGAATAGACAAATCCTAAATAGGTTTCATCTAAGATGATTAAAAGTGCTTCCTCTGCTGTATATTTGGCAACACATGAAATCTGAGTCAGAGATATATCCCTTTCCTTCCAGTGCTGCCGCTTGCACTTCATGAATAAGTAAATGATTAAGAACACTTCAGATTTGGCATTATCAGACACATTACCTGGCTGGTGTTGTTTTAATCACACCCCCAGCTCTGACCAGTGCAGGGGTTCTCTGTGCACTCAAGCTGGGCTCAGCTCCAGCCAGGAGCAAGAGGCATTTCAGAGTCCCCCAAACTCCAGGCTGCACCTGATCTGTATGGATTTACAGCCCCCCACCTTCAACCGAGACATTCCTCACTCAGCTCCAAGCTGGATCCATCTACACTCACCACCCCAGGGCTTGTTTGTGCTTGTTGTCTGCATGTACAGTACAGCACCAGTGATCCCAATTTTCCCATCTAGGAAACCTGCGAATTTCCAAAAAGGCTCACAGAAGTTACCATACACAGATGTATATCACGGATGGAAAAAATACCTTTTTACAACATCTATAAAACTGTGATTATAATAAATGTCTGATTAATTAATACATCAGGACATAAAGCCATTTATTCTCCTCTCATTTGCTATCATTCTCCCTGTTCAGATTTAATAATGCAAAAAGGTTGCTCAGATGCCAAACGGCAAAAATAATAAAAATACATTTATCATTGATATGAAAAGCAGAAATGTCTGGCAGTACTCCTGGCACAGAGAACACAACCAAATTTTCTTAACTGAAATCCAAATAATGTTTCACAAAAAAACCTTCCAAACATACCAGGAAATATATATGATGTGATACATAAAGCAGTCTGAGAAATGCACAGAGCACAGCAAAACAGGTGCCCAGAATAACCATTATTACAATATGCACGCTAAGGAGGGGGAAAAGGGGCAGAGAGAGAAAAAGAGAGAGAGGAAAAAAAGCTTTCAAAATGGTTAAATTCATGAGGGCTACAGAGCCTCAAATTGAAATTATCTCACTCTGCACTGATAAATAAAGTGGCTCTGGTACCTAAATCATGACACTAACTATACGTTTCGATTTTTTTAAGTAGTGATTAGGTGGATACTCAGGGGAACCTACTAGCCTTCACAGAGATAACAGACTCAACTTAATATCAACTTAAAAAGAGACTTGAATTCTAACCAATCTCATGTAATGAATTGAAATTCTATAGCTTTCAGAGGGAAAAAAAAAAAAAAAAAGATAAAAAAGTGATGTGGCTCCATTCTCTAACTTGCTGTCAGGAAATATAATTTGTGCTCTCGGTGATTCACCTAGCTCATATGCAGCATGCAAATTTATTTCCCTAATAATCAGACCTGGAGATTGCCCAAGAGGATTAATAGCATCATTCCTTATGACCGCCAGGATATTATGCACCTCTGACATGGAAAAATTGTGTTAGTTCTACAGAGAAAACGCAAGGATATTTGTCCTGCTAGACAATATAATAGGCTGGTGCATCATCAGATTACAATGTCATTTCAAAAACCTTGAATACAAATAATGTACAGTGGGGGAAATGTTGGTACAACCTCCCTTAATTCAGTAGCCTTGAATTCACATGTATTTTTTTGCCTGTGTTTTTTTTTTTATTCCTTTCCCCATTATAGTCTGTAGAACACTGCTAGGAAAAGGCAAAGGTATTTTATATTAAACCCATCTCTTTTTGTTTGTTCTTATGTTATTCTTTGAGAATAGCCTATATGGACAGTGCAGGATAAAATAACATAAAATCCACGGCTTCCAGTTTTTCAAAGAGCTGAATACACCCACAGCCCTGGTACACTGTATTCCATATGTGAATACAGAGCAATTTATTTGCACAATTGCTTAATTTTGATTCGCAAGTCAAAGCAACGTGTTCTGCGGGCTCTGGCATTCACACAGAAAGAATTTTAATTTTTCAAATCTTTTTTAAACGAGTTGGTCAGGAAATTTTCTAAAAAAAAAAGGAATGTTTTCCACTGTACTTTAGACCAAAGAACACTGCCTTAGAGACAAGACAAAATTTCATTATTATGCGCATGGGAGCAATAAGATTAGCTCCTATTGCTGCCCCTAAGGTGGAGCAGCAGGAGGAACCAATGGGACGATGCTAATGTGTATGTTAATAGTATTCTCCTCGAAGAAGTTGGGATAATTAAACATGTACCATCTCTTTAAGACAGAACTGCACACATTTTCTTCGGATGGGTGTTTACAAGATTTCTAATTTCAGGTCACAGCCATTTCTGAGACTGCTTAAGAAAGAGATGGGAATAACTTATCTTATTCATGTATTCAAAGAACCTTATAAAATGTGCAAAACATAACAGTTTTAAGGGGCAAAACATGCATCTTGCCTTGACAGACCTGCTTTGTTATGTGGAGTGTTGTACACTGACCTAATATATTGAACATTTTAAGCTAATATACCTTGTAGGAACCAGCCTTTAATGTGATGGATTTTATAGTATCTCATTAGGGTGTGTTTATATAACCTGATACTAAACACATTTTCAGATTCATGTTCCTTATTAAAATTGTGAGCTGTATTGATTTTTAGCTGAACAGCAACAGAGACATTTTAATATTAGGAAAGGCTGCTCTGAAGTTATTTTCACAGATCACAACTACTGTGACACAAACAGTGCACATATCTCTCATCTTTCTTTACAGCCTCAATTAGAAGAATCAGGATGTGTTACCCCACCTGCTTTTCTATTGGTTGAGCAATTCTCTGCCTCCATTTAGAACGCCAAAAAGCATTTTTATTCATTGCTTTGAGGGGGTGTTATTTTTAAATATACATTCATGACAAGCCCCCAAACAGTATTTATATTTTTCCTTCTAAAGAACTGTGTGTTTTTAAAAACAAAATACCTTAATGCATCTGCTTTTCAAGTTTCCATAACAAACTGAGCAGCTACAGCAATGTTTACTCTAATACAGCACACACGAAAACTTACCATTCTGAGCAATGTACAAAAAATAATGACTTTCACATCCTAATGTCTCCATTTTGTAAACCAGTCTTCAAAGGTAAATCTAATGTCAGCAATAAATAGACTGGCTCCAATATTTCTCTGAGGAGTCACAGGGAAATAATGATCTTTGAGGCACTGTAAATAGTTTAAATTATTGGAAGGTCCTTGTAAGAAATGAAATACGAGGATTAAAAAAAAATAAACTCGATTTCTCTATTGTGAAGTTAGGGCATTTGGAGGTAGCCCAAATTTAAAATACAAATATTTAGAGAAAGAAATTATCGCTTCTGAGACAAGCAAATCATACATTTATTCCTGACTCTTACTGATTTAATAAACTGGTTGTTAATAGAATGCTGCTTGGAGAAACCAAAAACAGCCATGGAAGAGTAAGTGTTCCTTACATTTCTGCAGTTTTAAAATCAACCTCTAAGTCTTCAGCAGGGAAAAGGCTGGAAATTAAACTGCAGCACATTGGAACCACCAGATTTAATACAGCCACTTGTGCACTCCCCATTTAACTACACCTGTTACTTGTGCTATGACACCACAGCGGCAGTTCAGGAGTCCCCAGTAATTGCTATATTTGGCCTAAGAAATTTTAGGTCTGAACTGGGTCTCAGAAAGCAGATTTCCTTTAATTTTGCTCCTGGCATGCTATTAATTATTAAACATTAAAGTTGTGTCAATTACTTACTTCCACAGTTGATTATTATCCTGGTTATTCTACCAGCTAATCAACTCTTTTCTAACACATGTCTAGCAGTGACTTTGAATTGATGTACAGAATATAATTATTTGTACAAATTTCTTTTGTTTCTTGTTAACCACTGAAACTGGTTAATTACTTTAATCCCCACAACCCCTCAAAAAGAAAGTATCTTGATTTACCAATTTATTTTTAATCAATATTAGGCTGAGCTTTGAAAGTTGACTATTCAGCCAATATGTGAGGAAAAAAAAACATATTTTCTACATGTCCTTTAAAGCAGGCTGAAAACACCTTCATGTGAAAGACTCTGGTAGCTTTATCAGATCCGAGGCTCTTCCATTTGAGGTGTAATTATTTTACCATTATTACAAGCAAAGCTTTTAACAGAACAGTCATTCCCTCTATTTAAGCAGTAAGTTTTATAATTTATTACAGCTCTTTGGTCATCAACTCGCTATACAAACAGTCGGTCACCAGTGACCAATTACATTAAGGTTAAGCAACATAACTTTAAATTAGAAATAAGCTAATGTATCTTCATCAAGGGCCTGCTGTGTTTTCAGTGCTGTTTATGAGATGATACTAAATGTGGATATGGAGCACGCTCACTGGGACCAATTCCTATCGGCCTGAAAATGGAAAAGTCTTGAGCCTGCTCAGGTCCAGAGCTAATTAATGGGATAACATCTGCTTTACGCATTCTGCTGGAGTAATTTCTATCAACTTCACTGGGAAGATGCATGGGAAACTATCAGAGAAATAAGCATCTATGCTGAACCATATTAATCTGTAGTGAGCCTGGAAATGGGAATTTCAATTCTCCTATTATCCTAGGGATGGGCAGAGGGGGAGGACGAGGGCACAGGGCTTGTTTCTCAGCTGATCCAATTTCTGTGTTTGTAGCAGATTGAGTTCTGTTTGCATGCACACACTTGCACACACACAGCAACTGCACGGGGCTGGCTTTGTCTCTGGGCTGGGGGGATTTTAAAGGACATGGCAGCAGCTGAAAAGATGACCACGCTCCTCACGCAGCAACCAGTTTTATAAAGGAAGATGGTTAAGTGGTTTTATTGTATTACTTTAAAACACAGCGGGAATGGCTAAAGAAAAAATACACTACTGTAAAACAGGTTGCAAAAGTGATAAGACACTTTGTTTTATCAGCCTGGGGACAAGGGGCAGGGGTGTAAAGGGCCAGGCACCTACTCTGATCTGAGATTTAAATAATTATGACATGAAGGGAACAGTGGCCACCACAAAAAAAAACAAACAAACAAACAAACAAACAAACAAAAAAACCAAACCAAAACCAACCAACCAACCAACCAACAACAAAAAAACAATGAAAATCAAGTCACCTTCTACTGAAACCCCCTTGACTTCCAAATTCAGGCACCCCCTTACCTGAATTTTATCGCTTCATTCTAAAATTACTGGGCAATTTTAACTACAGCAAGATGCTTAAAACTGCGTTTTGCTTGTGAGTTTTTCCTGGTGAAGTCCTGTAGGGCACAGAATCCGACTGCTGAGGAGAGACATTACATTTTATGCATGTATGCTTTTGTGTGCCTGTGCCTACAGATACGTAAAATGTATTAAATTAATGCCCTTTTAAAAATGTCTATACTGAAAACACATGTATATGTTCCTACAAAGCACATTTATACCTAAAAACATCTACAAATATTCATGACTGTGTGTGTATGCTGAGAGAGAAAAAGAAAAAGCCAAAACAGGAACAGGTAAATGTCTGAGTTTGGAGTGGCAAAACCAGAAGGAATCATATTGTTTTCTTTATATTATTATTATTATTGCCTAAGCTAAGATTCACAGGTTTAATTCTTTCAAGCTAATGCATACAAATTAATTGCACAGAACAACAAAAACGAAGGGAGGTTCTTACAATAAAAGAATTACATTAATAGTCATTCATCTTTACCTAAGAGGTTACGTGTTCATATGTGAACTCTATGGAATATATCTGTAATTTGTTTGCCATTGTCTACATTCTATGTATTTGTTTGCTACCAGGTATTGAAGCACTCAGGCTATTGGGAATGAAATGCTTATTTGACTAACAATGCTTATCTGTAAATTAATGGTATAAAACATGGAGTTTTCTAACAGGCTGTCACTCACTTTTATTAAGGAGATACTACAGAGACAAGGTTCAAGGTCTTCCAAAGAACTCTGACTTCCTGGGCTTATGGGGAAAATAATACTATTTACCTGACATTTTAAACTATCTTATATAATTGTGCAAATTACTGACATGAAGCAGTGCCTGCTTTTGTGACATGCAAATGACAACTACCCAGCTCTTCAGCAAGGAACAGTGCAAAGGCAGAGTGGCTTTATTTTGAACTTTTGTGCATGCAGGTATCTGCAGGGAGGGCGCTTTGTGAGTGAAGGAACTGGATTTAAAGACTCACATACTGCAAAATTCCTCTGCGATCCATCACATTTGAGAGCAGAAAACACATTTGATTTTTAATTTGCTTAAGCATGCAAGATGGCCCACTTCACCAGCGTTGCAATTTTCTGATTTGTGGGCAGGATTCACAGACAGCACACAGCTACTGTTCTTTTCCTTTCTCCTGGAACTGTGCCATGAGGCACCACGGTTTTAACAGGGGTGAATCCTCAATTCTGTTTGTCTCTCTCCCCTCTCAATGTTATTTGAACCCTTATTTTCCTTGAGGGGCTCATTCAGCTGTCCTAATATGTATACAGTGATAATATAGTCATACGCATAATAAAAAAAGAGCTTCAAAATTATAGTCAGCTTAGTAATAATGCAGCGCTGTGCTGGAGTGATTGGCAACTGTTGATCCAATTATATAACTGGTGGCTTCTTAAAATTCAGGGATATGAGACTGATATATAATGTGCTGTAAAGTGTAAAAGAACTGGACAGGAAATAAGGCGGGTTGAATTTTTTCGTGCTTTGATCAAATTAGAACCAGGTTGATGAAAGGAAATGCCTTGGGTTCTCTGCTTGAAGTTTTGTGTTATACAAAAGACTCTTGAAATGATCAATTTTGCACATGTCAGTCAGTAAGTTTAGAGAGAACCAGTGCCTGTGTGTGCCAGGGAGTCTCTGCCACAGCTCCCTCCAAAGCCACCCCGTGCTGGACACGAGGTTTAACTGAGCTGATGCTCCAAAACAGGGGCGAAGAGCCGAAGGAGGGATGATCACAAATCACAGCAATACCCCAAGTTTGCAGGTTTGTTTTTCAGGTTTCTGCACAGCCCTTTGACTCAAGAAACACAGATCAGGAAAGACAGAAAAGGGTCATCTGGTGAATCCCTCAGAAATAAATGCAGGATTATCTTTGCTGCTGTTCTTTTAAGCATTTATCTGGCTAACTCACTAACTAGCTTTCATCCATTGTAACCCTCTGCCTGTCCCCTGCTTTTAAAACAGCCACTATTATTTATGAAGTGCTGTAGATGTGCAGTGAGAAGCACAGGGACTTTTTGCTCTTATTTTTCCTTGAGGACAACTTAAAAGGAGAGAAAAAAGGGCGTATGAAAAGGCACCTTGCAGGTAAGGCTGTGGTTCTTCTGTCGCTTGGTCTGTCTCTGAAGAATGACTCCATAGTGGCTAGGCCTGTATGAGACACAACCTCTCTGGTACTTTTCTGGGATCAATCCCTCTGTACTATGTGCTGCTCAATGTAGCGATTTAAATCCCACCGTTTCAGTCTTAAAGCATTAACATTTCAGCACTCCTCAAATACATCCTGAAAATCTGCCTTCTCCTCGTAATTCTTATTCCCCAAATCAGGAACCGTGTAAGATGTGAAGTGAGGCACCTGAGTCCAGCATACATTCGTACCTCGGCCAAAAATATAGTACAGTGATTTACTGATAAATACACTTAAGGTGGAGGGAAGATGAAGGTAGGGAAAAAAATATTAACTTCCCAAGCCACGGTACAACAAAATCCCTTGCGACAGTCACTGCAGCAGGGAATAGGGAGAACTACTGAAGGAGCCACCTGCTGAATTCCTGTTGCCCCCAGGAAAATACCTGCATGGAAACTCTTTTGTTTTGGCATAATTCCGTGTGCAAGGTATGCCTCCAGAACACAGGGCTTCCAGAAATTATATCCCAGGACGGGGAGCACCTAGGAGCTGGGGCAGCAACCTTCACCCAGGCCTTTCAATTCAGTTTTGTGTGAATTACAGCAAATTGCGGTGGGTGTTTGTGTTGGATGCAGAGCAGTTGAATAGCTGCCCATTTCCCCACCAAAGCAGCTCTTTGGGAGTTGATTTGTGTTCCCCAGGAACAGAAACACGGCGCAGCATTGGAAATGATAGGACTGCACAGTGCAATTTCACTAAGAAGGCTGCATGGGACGTCAGGTGAATAGTATTTTTTGAGTTTCAAGACTGAAGTTAGAGAAGCTCTTTACAATTTGCATGTGCAATGCTGCTCCACTCTAGTGGCACACACTCCTGAGAGCACAGGCTAATAAGGAATAATTGATAATGGAGAACGCTCCTCCAGGCTCCCTGCCCAGGGCCCACTGACCCACTGCAGCACCAGGCTGTGTTTGCTCATCCCTGCAGCGGCACAAGACATTCCAGGGAACAGCACCAACCCGGCTTCAGAGTCTCACTCCCAGAAAACCCACTACACATCACAACAACTTATGAAAACATCCAAACACAATGAATGTACTTTAAATAATAGCTTATTTGAATTATTTTCCCTAACGTTTGTTTTTCTCCCCCCACCCTTCGTTTTTGTTAGATCATACTTAATATGATTCCACAACACCAATGCTGGGGATGAAATTGAAAGCTATATTCTTCTAAATGTGTTCCCAACATTCCATTTTTTACAGAGCTGCCAGGGGCTATTCTGCATTCCCACAACGGCTACAAATGTAACATATTGTTTTGCAATAAAAATTAGCTATAAAAGTGTGAAAAACGCCAGAGAGCCAAATGTGAGAAACAAGAGAAGGGGGTATGGCTTTCGCACCCTTTTAGTGGACATTTTATTTATTTTTCAAATGGAGTAGATATATTTATAGCTACTGTATTTCAATTATCTCTAATTTCACACATTTTATGCAGATTCTAGGCATTTTAATTGCAAATGAGAAGGGAACTTATTTTTAAAAGTGGAGCAACACAACATTTCAGATCTCAATTTTAATTCCAAATTTATCCACATCACTGTTAAAAACTTTTAAAACCTCATTTACACTGTGACTTAAAATTAGGTGTGATTTCAAACAAAAACAAAAGACCTCCATACCTATGAGTTAGAGTGCTAAAACCTCTCTCACACATTCTTAAATCTTTTCTTTTTGAATTAAAATTTTTAGGTAGGAAAGTTTGGGAAGCTGAAATGACATTATTAATCGGTGACACATTATTTCAACAAGAGTCAGTAATTTAATAGTATTGTCCATAACTGATGAAAATTAATACATTACCCGCCCTATTTTCTCTTTCTATCTCCATGACTCCAATAACCCAGGGCATGGGTTATTAGCTCAATCCCTGCTCAGCCGTCACTCAATGGGAAATTCTTCCAAGGGGATAAACCACAGCTCAGCCTTTGGCTGGATAAAAATTCCCACTGTACACTAAAAGCATTAGTGACAAATGCCACTCTTTTCCAAGTGCTATTCCCGGTAGCTTACTCCTATGGAACGCTAATAAGCTAAATAAAATGTTTGTGACAAATTCAAAACCACTTGAACCTGTGCTGGTCTTAAGCAGGGATAGTTTTCCAAATGATCCTAGAGCTCTAAATTAACCTAACAGGTTTATAATCACACATGTGCCTACGGAGCCTTCTAAGCTGAGAATTCACTGCTTGACTCCTCACTATCCAATGGAAAAGATCTTTAAAAGTTCCAACTACTTACTGAAAGGCATGAAATAATTTTATTATAAATGGAAATTTACTGTCTGGAGCATGTGGAGTTTTTCTCTGCTTTCTTTCTATTTGGTAATTTATTTAAATGCATTCAAAAATGCATTCACAAAACGAGACATAGCACTTTGGTTAAGACATCTGTATTTCAAACCAACATCTTCAGAACTGTGAGCAGCTCTGTTAATAGTCTTTTTATTTGATTAGGGTAATCTGCTGCTGTGCTGTCTTAATCTTTATCCACTACCTTTTAACCAATCAATATTTTAGGGTTATAGATTTGGAAGGTAGGCGATAATTTTGTAGATAAACTCTCCAGGCACTGCTGACATGGTATGGTTGCATATTTAATATCTTTTCTGAGGATTCACAACTCCAGCAATGTAAGAATTTGCCCAGGGAAAAAAGAAAAAAGTTAAACCTTAAATTCTCAAAGCTGTGTGCGGGGATTTGGCCACCTGCCTCCTATTAATGTCAATGAAAATTTAGAGGTAAGAAAAGCAATGTCTTTTCCCTCAGATCATTCCTGCTTTGAAAGGAACCAGAGAACAAGAGAGAGGAAATTAAAAGCAACTTCGTACCACAGGCCAACACCAGCAAGGCCTGGTGGTGAGGCAGGAATGGTACAGAGGAAAAACATTTGTTCACTAAATGAATGAGCATCTCCACACATATCAAAAAAGCCAGGTACGAAAAGTTCAGAAGGAAAAAAATTAGATTTTCTGGTTTTAAAATGTCATTAAAATATATCTTTTTTAATTTTGCTCAGCTGAAATTATCTGTTGCTTACGATATTAATTTTGCTGCAGATAAAATTAGTTGTCAGACCTCTGTTTATGGCCTAATTACCTTTTCTAAGGGGAAAAAAAAGGGGCAGGAGAAATAAAAAAGGAAAAACAATAAAATGCAGTAATCTACTTTCCAGCAAGAGGGATTCCTAGAGATGTGTTACCTGCATGGACTACACTAGTGCCATGCACATGCTTCACACACATAAAACCCGATATTACTTGGGCTGTTCTACTAATCTGGGCAGTGGCAGATTCTGTCTGCCTTCATTTCCATGCCTGGGCACAGAGAGGACAGGTCAAATCACCCTCAATTATTTGTAGAAAAAAACTGGGAATCTTGTCATGATTTGAGCTCCTTATTATAAGGAAACAAGTCGGAAAAACTGAGGACATCGTCTTGAAAAAAAAGGCACTGTAAATTACTAATTTCTTGTTGAAATGTCTGTCCACTTTGCTTCAAGTTTTGGAAAAGCAAAATGCATTTTTCATTGGTTAGAAGTGGGTGCCAGGAATGCCACTGCAAAGCAACGTAAAGAAGACTTGTAAAGACAGAGCCTGGTGTTTCAGATGTCAGAAACCAGCATGTTTTTGTTGCTTTTCCATCCAATTCTTCAGCAAGGAGCAAGAATGACAAATACTGAATATTTCTTAATAGCTCTTCACATTATATTAAGGTCAAAATTGAGATTAATTTGCACAACATTCCTGTTAATTGAGTAGCAGCCATAACGCTACCTAAAGAGCAGCTCTACCTGTCACAGCTTGGGCACGGCACGGACAGAAGGTGTGCAAGCCAGGCCTCAGACAGAGGCTGCCCTTTGAAGTGCTCTGAGCAGCACTGCCATGAGATCTGCCCAGCTGCATTTTGGAATATATTTGACAACAAAAAAATTTGTATCTGTGTTCATTTCACAAGATATAAATGTCTCTTTCGTGGTAGGAGAAATCCTGCTCCCAGGAAGTGATCCTAATCTGATCTGACACGCGGTATTTGTAACCGTACTTTAGTGTCCCAGCCTATTTACAGTGTTTACATAAAAACCCCCGAAATCTCCACATTCCCTGAAAAGTTAATCCAGTACAAATATTGACTGGCTGTCAATTGAGCATTATTGACTTGCTCCGGGACTGTGCTTTATTGCCTTAACTGATGAAACTTGTTTTCTTTGCTAAACTTAATTTCTTTTGGGCCCCCTTTGGATGAAATGCCATTTATGAGCCTGCTCCTCTTCCTCCCACTGCCATGGGGCCACCTCTTGCACTCAAATGGAGCGGTGGGACAGCCTCAAAACTCTGCAGAAGGAAGGCAACAAACCCACTCTGTATTCTATGAAAAGGACCTGGCCCAACACCAGTCCTATCTCCTGTAAATATTTGGTTCACACCAGCTCCAACACAGCAACTGCCTCCTTTGCTTGTACAGAGATGTCTCCAGCAAGGTTGGAAGGGTCTGTGAACAGCAAACTGATTACCAGGAGCTGAAATTCTCACTCTGGCAGTCTATAACCTTCACTGGGAGGTGGTGGCAGGGTTTTTTAAAGAATTCTAAAATTCTAAAAGGTAAAAACCTTGGATGTCTTGCATGTCTTTATCAGGAATAGTACAAATCAGCTTGTCCAGAAGCCAAAGTTCATGAAACACACACACCCATCATGTTTTGAACACCCAAGAAAACATTATGTATCGTTTCATTTTTTTTTTTTAACTATAGTCTCCAGATACAGCAAAACAGAAACCAAAAATAGCAACTTTCACAATATTCCCTGATTCTGCAACAAATTCCATCAAACGTTCTAAATTCTGATCCCCAGGTCAAGTGAGACTGACAATAAATCTTAGGAAGGATTTGATATCGTTAGGCTGCAAAACCCAAAAATCCATTACAAAAGATTTATCAGAACGTATAAAGAATGAACCCAAAATGTTTCAGTCAGTGGAGGGGAAGGACAAAAGGGTGGAATGGCAGACAGGGGAGGAAGGGTACATCTTGAATGACCAAAGCCACTTAGAAAGCAGGTTATTTCTCTCTCAAAACAACATTTAGGAAGAAATTTGCCCATAAAATGCAGTTTATACAGATATGTTGGGTTTTTTTTTGTGAAGGAATGTACCAGAGCAGGCACTTACAGTTTGCAGAACTCCATCTGCTTCTCCGCACGGGGCTGCTCTTTGAGCCCTGCTCAGCTCCAGGGCAGGATTTGGTGCCATCATCTGCTCCTTCCTCTGCTCTCATCAGCTGCCTGGAGAGAGGGGCAAAGAGAGGAAAAAACAGGGGTGTGTCACATCGCTACACCTTTATTTAATATTCTTTATAACTTTTTATGTCTGGCTCAGGTGAGGAGACAATCTGGTTCTTTTAATCAAACACTCTCAGATCATCTTTTTAGGAACTGAACAAAGTCATAACAGTTTTGCTTTCAGTTTGCCAAATACATGAGTGAGTTTATTCCTGCCTAAATTTTTTGTTTGGTTGGTTTTTTGGTGTTTTTTTTTGTTTGGTTTTCTGTTTGTTTGTTTTTGGTGCATTTTTTGTTTGTTTGTTTTGGGGGTTTTTTATTTGTTTGGGTTTTTTTTGTTTTGTTTGGGTTTTTGTTTTGGTTTTTGTTGGGTTTTTTTTTAGCCCATACGAGTAATTTTTTCTACAAGACTTCCCCTCCTTTTAAATGAAAGGCTTCTTCTGAACATTTGACAAATAGAAAAATCCACTCTGTAACATCAGCTATGCCAAGAATGTACCTGCTCTCTGTTAATATTTTAATTAGTTTATAAGTTTTGGGGGTGCATTGACATAAAAATTAAAACAAACAAAAAAAACCCAAGGCATCACAAATTTTAACTTTTTTTTTAAAATAAAATGGGGCTGATAAGCAGTAAGATTTCCATTTCTTTTTTCTTTTATCATTCAAATCCTGGAAATGAATTTAAGGTGTCTAAGCCAGTTGAGTTAAGAGTCTCCATGCACAGAACTACAGCAGAGTCAAAAAACCCCTGGAATCAAGGCTGCAGGGGACCCCAGATGTATTTGAACCAGCCACAATCACACCCTCAGCACGAGGTGCAAAAAGTGCCAAAGCACGACAAAAACGCTGACAGTCCATATATTTAAAGCCTTGGGTTTTACTGTTGCTCAAAATCCTTCCCTCCCCACATACCTGCACATAATAAAAATAATAATAATAATCATAATCATCATCATCATCAAAAATAAGCTCTCAAGATCAAATAGTCAGTGGTATCTAATGAGAAATGAAGAAGACAGGCTTAGGAAACCAAATCCTTGTAATAAATAATATATGACGAGTTAAGGAGATGAACTGACAAAGTGGTGCACCTCTAATCTCTCCCCTGCAAGAGAAGAGCTGAATCACTCACACAACATTTTCCTTTCAGCGTGTTCAGGGGCTGCTCCTCCACTCCAGTTTCCCAAGGAATATCGTACTCTACTCATTTACCAGCCTGACTAAGCTACACGTCAGCAGCAGAGTCAGTTTTCACCTGCACTTTTACAGCATAAGAATAAAATTTCAGAACATTCTCTTATTAGGATATAATTGATTATTTCAGGGCAGGTTTGAATTGGAGATGAGAGTCAAGCCACTGTAGCCCTGCTGGGCACAAGGGCCACCTCACTCAGGATTTCCAGGTAGTCCTTTACTCCAAACTTGAAACGACACCTCCACCTAAACAACGATTTTAAATAACAACCAGGAAAAAAAATCCCGCAAATATGCCAAGCACATAAAGAAAATTAACTGGCCCATATTTCTGAGCAATAAAATCAATGTCACCTTTTTATACCTTCAGCCCCCTTGTGTAATGTCCCTCAACAGATTCCTACCAGTGCTGTTCAAATATTTCAGGAAAGGCAGAGGTAAAGCACATGAGCAAGGACTTCCCACCTTCCACCAGTCCCATCCTCCTCTACTGAGGGCACATCCCTTCAGTTTTTCCTCTCTTAGCTTTGCCACCTGGGAAAAAAGCGTCCCTACAACATTCAGGACCTAAAAGCGCAGGAGTGAACCAGCTTTTGTAAAAAAATATACACCTTCCAAGCAATAACCGTTGAAGGAGCAAATGATTTTTGGTGCGGCACATCACACAGGAATTTGTTTTGTTAGTCCAAGAAAGAATTTCAGCTTTAAAGGCAAGAGGAAAAAAGGAATAAAGGAAGAAAAAATTACAGTATTTAGTCAGTGATAAAGCAATAGATTTCAAATGGCAAATTAATTATTTTTGACATTAGTTATTTCAGTATTGCAGAGATCTTTCAACTATGCAACAATCGGCAGAAACAACTGTGCCTGCAATTATGTCTAAATGGAGCTGTTACTGGTCAGCAGCTCTGAGCACCACACTGACACAGCTGAGACTCATAATCCAAGTCACACACAAGTAGCAGTGCTAAGGAAGTGTAAGAAGAGTATTAAGGGATTAAGAAAATTCTAGAAAAAAGCCGTGGCAGTGGCAAATAAAAGTAATTGGTTTTCAAAGTTTGACTTTTCCTCAGTGGTGTCAGGGACAGCCCCAAAGAGAATTTAGAAATGAGAATACACTTTGAAAAGTATTTGCTTGCAGCCCAGTACTTTTGCATTAAAATCAACTCACCTCCCAAATCCCTTTTCTCCTACACCACTTCCCACACTCATATTTACCTTTTCTCATTGCTGCTACATATTTTTTCCCTACTGAAGTATTTTATTTTCTCACCACAATGAGAGTGAGTGCCAAAACTGTGGCTGGTTTGGCCTCCCCAGTGCGGAGCAGTGGGAAAAGGAGCCATCACTGCAACGACTGACAGCTATTGCTGCTGGCAAAGGCAGGAAATGCAGCTGGATTTTAAAATTATTGAAAAAATAAAAAAATAAAAAAAAAGGGAGGAGAGGAAAAAGGGGGAAGACACCATTTTTTCAGCCCAGCTATTTGAGAGATAATTGCTGTAATTTTGTCTCTCCTCAATCTTCTCACTAGGCAAGCTTACTGAGGAAGGCAGATTTCTAGTTTTTAAAAGCGCTATAATTCACCCTTTTCTAGAAGAAGTTTGATTAGTTTGAAATACACACTTGACCATTACAAAATTCTAGGACAATAATTAAAAAATGGAAAGAAAAAAAAAGTCAAAGAAAGAGAAACAGAAAGACAGACACAGACAAAAAAAAAGGCAAAAAAAACTAAACAAATGAACAAGAAACCAAACAAAAAAAAAAAAAAGAAGAAGAAATCAAACTCCATTCCCACTGCTGGAGAAAAGGAAAAAAAAATATTTTCACTTTGTCTGGCACAGTGTTTTCATGTTTTTTTAAATTGCTCTGTATTTTCACAGCTTCAAATATTTCCGAAATATGGAATTTGCATTTTCTAGGTGGGGAATGCTGCCAAAGTTGTTAATCCCAGGCAGATGTAAAGTTGTACCACTATACTGTGATGCGGTTCCTTAAAAACAACCTAAAAGGATAAAAAAAACCCAAAAAAACCAACAAAAAAAACCCCCCACAACAAAACAACCACCCAACAACCACCACAAATATTCACTAACCCATATGGTCAATAATTGCTGTTTAATAATCCTCCTATTACAAACCTAAAAAGCAGCAGCCAGAATTACCAGTAGAGTATTAATAAACAGGAATGAGTTAATAGTGCATAAAGACCTTCTAGTGGAACAGTGGGGGAGTTGAATATTCTTTTCTTAAGTCAGCTGTAAGTAATTACTACATGGTGTGCTTCTGACTATTACCATAACAGAGCAATTGGACGTGAAGAATGGATAATAGTATGGACATGGAGGTATTTTTAGAACATCAGCAGTGAGGCAGGTAAATGCCCTACGCAGGCACAAACGTTTATATAAGTTGAAATAACTTTTCCTAATGACACCAAGGCTGGACAGATTTCTGAAAAGATCGATCTAAATAAATTATTAAAGTAACTTTATAAAGACATGTCTGTGCTATGTAAATAAGGGAAACAGCAAAATTTAAAAATATAAATAAAAAATCCCAGCCATTCAGCAAGCAGGCAGCACTGCAGTAAGTGCACAATCACAGGTTTCTGTGTTTCTTTTAGAGCAGTGCCTTCCTCTGTCTGAACATGGCCCGTGCTCCACTGGCCTCCATTGGCTGCTCCTGTGAAAACTCCAACATTCCAACAGGAAGGGGAATGGTGAGCGCAGGAGCTCTGGGGTTTGGACAAATGAAGTCATCCTCCGTGATTTAATGATGCATCTCATTTGTTTTAAAGTATTGTTGCAGGAGCATTCAGGGAGACACAAATCTGAATTTGTGGGACTGTCCATCCCATTCTGCAGCCATGGGCAAGTGCAGGACGAGATTTTGTCCATCCACAGAACAGGTGTCACAATACAAGACCAGCTTGAGCCTTGATTCAGAGAACAGTAAATTCATAAATACACCGAAACATAATTTAAGGAGTATTTTGAATTTTTCAGGCTACAGGTCTTTCTTCTGCTATGTTGCTACATAGGGCAGATGTTGATTTTTCAATTTGCAGGTTTGTTAAGCATCATGGAATGTTTTGGTTCTCAATCAAGAATATTCTTCCCAAGTGGTTGCAAAGTCCTATGCCTGAAAATAAATGTACGTCCTTTTTGTTTCTTAGCAGCACTTGTTCTGCATTCAAGAGAAGCAGAAAAATCAAACAGATAACGTGATGCTCTTTATTGGACCAATATATACATTTGAAGTCTTAGGCTCTCAGAATGCAATGTATTTGCACGTCATTGTCTACAAACAGTTTCTCTAAGGCAGGAGGCAGTTACATTTACAGGGTGTCATACCAACAGTTCCATTCAGAAAATTCTGCACTGTGAACTGTGATGTCCTCAGTGTTGTGTCCATCCACAGATGTGCCCCTATATTGGTCAGCTCCCAATCACCTTATCAAAGCAACAGCCCCTGCACTGACAGCATTAATGTTTTGTTGGGGGCACATACAAGAAATTTTAGGAAGAGGGAATGTTTCTCATTTGCATGCACACCAACAGACGGGATTAAATAATTTTGGCTCCCCTAAAAACAACAGAGATTGAGCTGTTAAGTTTCCCTCAGTACTTTCTGTGTTCAACAGCAGTTTATGACTAATCTGCTGCAATGTCATCGGTATCAGTCCTGGATTTCTGCGTAACAATCAGATACAGCCACAGAAATCTCATTGTGCCAGATCTACCTCTGCAGAAAGTTGCTGACTTGAGGGCATTTTATCAAGACGGGTTTGGCCCTTTGCAGTCTTCTGCCCCATTAAATCTGAAGATTATGTGCTGTTCTTAGTCATTCCACTGTTATCATAATGGAGAGCTGATGTTATAATGCAGGTCAAACAAACAGCTAATTGTTCTTGGGCATGGCTTGAGCAAAAACAGAATGGAGAGGCTGGAGACATTAATAATAGTACTTGGTGCAATTATAATAGATAGCTTCTATCAGAGGATTTTAAATCACTTTGCGAGCCTTGCAAGCGCATTACTAAGTGTTTTTGATATTCCCATTTGAAAGTGAGACCATCATCTTAAGATCAGGCTCATACATTTAGACACTGGAGCAGGGAGGATTTTAACAATCAAGAAAATGATACAGGACAAAAGGCAAGCTTTGGAAAGTCAACTCAGAATCAAAGTTTATGAGTGTGTTTTTAAACAAACAAGCTAACAAGAAAGCTAAGAAAATAAGCAACAAAAAGAATAAAAAAAATACAGATAGACTAAATTTTGGGGGGGTTGTTTTTGTTTTGTTTTGTTGGGGTTTGGTGGTTTTTTTGTCCCCCAAATTAAAACAACACATTTGCTACATCGGCACAGAGAAACTCTTGTGAGTGGTTGGAGCTCTCCAGTCAAGACCAAGACTCGGCACATTGCAGGAGCAAACTTTCCAAGTGTAAGGAGTTTCAAGCAAAGGACTGACTCCTCACATGCCTAGAAAGATTTTTGTGTATTTCTGGTACTGCAGACACACTCACACATACGCACACATTTATTAGAATATTAAACAACAATACCTCAGGCTATATACTCTATGGAGAAATTCTGTGGAGAGCTAGAGACTTACAGCCTTAAATAGGCAAAGTTTAGAGAGGGTGAGAAGAGTCACAAAAATACAGCCAGAGTCAAGGTCACCCAAACTGACTCAGAAACTGATTATGAGCAGAATAAATCTGCAGCTCTGCAGCTGACACGGGAAGGAGAGGGACAGGGGAGGACATGGCAAAATATGAAAAATAGAGCGACTTCATGCTGCTGAAAAAGTTTCATCACACGAGAAAACCACAGAAAAACTGATCTAAGAAACTGTCAGCCAGGAGTGAAAGCACAGAGTGCACGAGAGCATGGTAGTTGCAAAGACAAACATTTTTCTCTTTTGGTGGATAACACTCAAAAAATATTATTCCCAAGCTCCCTGCACCTTTCCAGTCCCCAGCCATATTGTTCAGAGGTCTTTCTGTAAAGACCAGGAGGGATGTAGTCAGCAAAAAGAAGATAACAGAGCATTAGCACTTGTCTAGGACATTTGAGGTATTTATGGAGAATAGAATTCAATTGTCTAAATTATCAGGCCTAGGGAAATTGTTTTGGAGTTCTCATTCAAGCTGTTACTCAGGATGTATTTTGTCCTTCAGAACAAACTGAAGCCTGTCCTTCCATGTGAATTCTTTGAAAATAAGAGACTGGATTATTTTTAAATGATTCTTCAGAAAGACTGGGTGCATTTTAAAGTTTTCCAGTGTGGCATATGGGCTTTACATATTCCAGCTTAAAACAAAGTGGAATGACTGAATCAGTAGCTATATGCAAAAATATTTGGGTTAACAAAACACAGTCTCATTATACAGTTCTATAACTTCCGGAAGAATCCACAAGTCATCTGACACCAACTTGGATATCTCTTGTGAAAGTACTGAGCATATTCCAACTTCCCTCAGTGATGAGCTCAGTGCGAAGGTGTTTAAGGTCCACGATTATGCATCATTTGCTCAAAATGGCCTATTTTTGCTTTCATGCACTTGAATGAGACAGTAAAATGGAACACTTTTTCAAAAAATCAGAACTGAATCACTCATGCATAGCTGCAATCATTATTTGTATTTCACTGGCATCTCAAGATCTCAGGCAAAAGTGGGACAATGGTCTTGGAACGTGGATTAAGAGACATCACCTTCCCCAAAAACCTTTCACTTAGAGAACAGACACTTGCATAGGTGGAACTCTGTGGCATCCTTACCTGATATCATAGACAGAGATCAATTTATCTGAGCCTTTCTAAAGTATGTGACACAGCCCTGCAAAGGGTGATGAAGGAAGAACTTCAGAGATTGAAACAGTTGTTAAGTGGGGGTTGGGCAAACAGCAAGGGCCACCTTTGTTGCAGTGCATACACTGCAACAGCTCCCAGTTGCCAATTGGGAACGCCCAAACCACCACAACTTTTAAAAGGGTATTGCTCTCCCACTTCAAGTAAGTTTTTCACATTTTTACTACTGCTCTTGTCTGGCCAGGAATTCACCACATAGAACTGCTGTTCAGCTCTCACACTGCACTGTAGTGAGCATGCTGTGACTCGAGTCCAACTCCTGATTTCACACAGCATCACTCATTAACTGAGCAAAGCTGACACCAGCCTGCTTTATAGGAACACAACTGCCAGGCCTTGTTTGACTCCCTTGCACTGACAGGATGACCTGGAAATATTTCCACCTTTGCCGTCCCTTCTTTTTCTGTTTTCCCTTCAGCTGCTGCAATCACGCACTGCATTTTACCATTCTGTCATGCCATCATTTCTACTCTCCCACCACACTTTATTCTCTCACCCAATTCATTTTCACAATTACATATTCCCTTAAGATCCTTTCTTACTAGGTTTCTTAGTTACCCCAAATGGGCGATCCACTTGCAGGTACCATTATCTGCCAACTGGATCACATTCCTCTGTGTAAAGAGCTGGACAAGTAGTTTTCATTTCCTCTTAACTCTTTTTTGTTAGGCTGTTGCCAGACTTCTTGAAATAAGGGGGGAAAAGGTGCTCCCCTGCCCCATCCTCATACGGGTTGCTAAAGAAGCTCAAAATTAATGAAAACTGAGCATGCAAAATCAACCCTGAAGCCCAGAACTGACCATACTCTGAACGAGCAGACTTCTTAGAAGAAAATTACAATTTAATCCACTTAAAGTACACTGGTCAATTGATAGTCTGTGTGCCACTGCATTCACTTATCCAATGGCAACAAAAATAATGCGGCAATTACGCTCATAAATGAAATACTATATACAAAGGATTAGCTCAGGCTTTCTAAGCAGAATTGGACTCTCTAATAACCACACAATCTACCTAAAAAAAAACTAAATAAAGAGAAAGTCCCCCTGACATGCACTACTTATTGACATTTATACAGTGCCAGTACATAAGCAAATATTTTAACCTTCATCTACATTTCAGTATTTGTCTTAGTTTCTAATAATGACTTTGAGCAGTTCCTAAATTAAATACTGCTATTCTATTCCTCAAAATAGCAAAAGCAAAACAAAATATAAGAGCACTTTTAAAAAGATGGAACAATCAGCAAAAACGATGCATGAAACCATTATTTTTCGCTGGGCTTTGTTGTGACAGTTACCATGGCCAACCCATTAACATATTTGCTGTACAAGTATGGTCATTCCACGGCCTTAATTAACTTTCAAGTGGAGAGTGCTGCGGCTTTACCACTTATTAAATATCCACTACAATAAGTTACAGTTTTACCCTTCCAACCTCACTTAGCCAAGACACCCAGAAGAACCAGCTTTCCATCTGACTATAATTTTGTAATTGCTTTTTACTGAAATTATGTTGAAACTGGACCCCCTATGTAAATGTATTTTGCCTGGTTCATCTAAAATTGGCCACCCCTAATCAGATCTGGTTGCTATTTGATTGAATAAGTGGAAAATTAAGTTTCTCTCTGATAATGCTGTGCTTTTGCCTCCCTTTCATTATGTATAATGTAGGCATTTTGGGGCTGGAATCTGAAAGCGTGCCCCCTAGAGAACAGCTGCAGCCAGGCGCAGGAATGCTGCTGGGAAAGCTGAGCTGCTCTGAGTGCAACACACAAACAGCACAGTTATACTGAGCACAGCTAATTCCAGCTTTATTTGGGAAGAAAGCGCCACGATTGGAGACTGAATCGAGGCAGAATTAGGTTTTGTGATTAGCTGGGCTGAGCTGCTGAGGTGTATTCATAATTATATCATTATTTCCACGCGTGAGCATCGTAAAGCCCTGTGTGTTTAAACTTGGACACTGCCAGCTAAAAGCAAGCGGATCCACCTCCACCAGGCGCTCCACGGGGTGTGAAACAGGACTCAAGTTCAGGGAAAAAATAATTCCACAAAGGGAACATGTGAAAAGGCCACAGGAGTGCACCACTGAAAAATACATAAAAATGCAAATTTCCCTAAACTTCATCTTTGGATGGACTGAAGCATAAGTGAGAACTTCAACAAAGCTATAGAAAAAGATGACAGGTCTGAGTTTCAGAAATTTAAGACAGCAGTAGGATTAGACACTTTGGGTTGTCTTCGCATACATTTCTTATGGGAGTTAATTCCATTTGACATGCAAGACCAAAGCAAGATTACAGAGGCATAGCCCCATGGCGAGGTGTATGCTGTAGCTAAAAGCTGGGATTTGAATAATTGTGCAGGCTTACTCCAAGAATCAGGCGAGAACAGAATGAATGGATTATTACAAGGAACTTTGTACATTTTTAACTGCTGGACTTAATAAAATACCCTGTGTGTAAGACTGGTATTATGGTCCTTTGCACTCACTCTAGTTGAAGTTTGTGGTAGGATCTATCAAATAGGAGAAAACACAGAAGCTGTTAAAAAAGAATGTGCGATGAAGAACTGGGCAGGGCCGTGCCCCACACCATCTTCTGAGGGAAGCAAATTTAGAGAGCTTTAGTTCAAAATATTCAGGCCCTAAAAAGTTAAAGGGAATTCATTTCCTGCATAAAAAAGGTTGAAGGAACACAAGAGATTAGATGGAAAAAATGAGGGAACAAAAAAAAAGGCGAGTTTTTATTTCACTGTTTCAGCTTGTTAGCCAGATCATTTATTACGGAGAAAGATTACTAATCCACACATCATTTTTTTTTAAATTGACCTCTTCCCTTTGTGTCTGTGGAAGCACTTGTCTGTAAAAGGAGGTAATAGCTGACTGCTCCTTAGAGTCAGTGATGCTTAATTAACTGTCCAGTGAGAATTATTGAAATACTTATATAATTCTTATTTAGCACTCACTAAAGTGAGGGATACAAATGCTGGACAATGAGAGGTTCAGGAAGGCTTTGAAAAGAGGGAGTTAGTACTCTAATAGCAAAGAATTATGAAAGCCTGCCCATTAACTGTAATAGAGCAGACCTTTCATTTTAAAAGTCACTGACTCAGATCTGGACTTATTTGATATTTTTTAAAAAGCTCCTTCATCCAACCCCCCAGCAATAGATGATCTCCTGCCATTGCTACCCAGAGCGTGCAGCAGGTGAGCCAAGCAGGGAGCCGAAGCTACTCTCCCTCCCTGTTGTGCTGCTGCTGTGGCCACTCAGCCCACGCTCCCTCAGATGGTTTGGCACAGCTCCCACTCCCCCAGCTGCCCACAGCCCCCCAGAATTCACCAGCTGCTGAGAGGCCCCAACAGGTACAACAGAACCAATGTGATGATCCGTACCACGGCAGTAGCAGCAAAACATGTGGACTGTCTTAAAACGGGACCTTCCTTGCATAAAACACCTCTACAATTATCACTGCATAGAAAGAGCATCTCAGGCAATCCCCATTCTGTCCTAAAAAATAATCTCCATTTCACTTGAATGGATGCTTTGGAAGCATGTGATGAGTATCCTGAATAATCTGGCAGCTTCCAAAATGGAGATGAAGAGGCTGCAGGGTACTGAGCAAGGAGCAATGGGGAGATTCACCACCACCTATAAGTTACTCTGTAACAGGCTACCTTAGAGAAAATGAACTCAATTCATCAGTACTGTGTGAGACAAAAAGAACATGCACGTGCATCTGACAAGCCAAATCAAACCTTTTCAGAAATAACTAGCTAAAAAGAATTAATTGGCCCCACTTCAGTGGGCTTCTTGTTGCCCGGCTGGGTTCACAGAAGCCACATGGATCAACAGTTTGTGCTCAGAAAATTTACCAACAATAAAGAGCAGTGTCACAATTGCTGTTTCAAGGCTTTGCAGGTTCATTCTCCCACAAAAGGTGTCCTGTATTCCTCTCTCTAATATCTGTATTGCCAAAAGTTCTTGAATCTACAGGTATTCACTTAGAAATGAAGCTCAGATATCCTTTCTATTCATATAGTGATTGATAAAACATGAGGGAAAATAAATTGAATTATGTTAAATCTCCCAGGGAAACATAATTAAGCTGTAAAGCATTCCATTGAAATCCTTGCAGCACTCAGGCTGTGTCTCCTACTACATGATCAATAATAATATTAAAGACAATTATTTTGAAGGACTGGCATGAACTTTCAGCTTTTGCTGTGTTTTATACTATTAAAAGCTAAGGATTTTCCTGGCTCCTATATCTGTGAAATCCTTCTGTAATTCCAGCACAAGGTTTCTAACGCATCATGGCTGGGACTTTTTCCTCCTTTCTCAGTACCTAATACAGGTCTTAATTCTAGTATCTCTATGTTGTGTATAATTCAGTATGAGACCTTACAGAAACCATATTGAAGATAACAAACATTACACCCTCACCCTAAATCCAGAAGCTGGCCAATTGTATGGATTATGCTGGTTTCAATTACACTTTAACTGGAATTCTAAGCATTAAACATCTGTGCAATGCAGTTATATTAAATGACCACCAACGTGTGCCTCCATCACCAAATCAAAACATGGCACACTCTTCCAGTTTGCTAAGCAGAAGATGAGTCAAGAATCCTGGGAGAAAAATCATGGCAAACCAAAAAAAAATTGGGATCAGGAGACAGTAGGAAGAAATGTAATTTGATACTAAGAAGGAAATAGTGCCAGCAATTTTCCAAAGGAATTTTGTCATAGATGGAATTTGTGAACAAAAAGGCCTGGGAAAAAAACTTGGTTGGTCAAATGTAACTCTTATTATTGCAACAAAATTAAGTAGAAGATGATTGCGTGTTACTAATACCTGCAAATAAATATAAATAATTAGTGTATCATACACATGTATTTTTAGTATATATATATTTGAATACTTATAAAAGACTATAAATTTATCCTGGTTTTAACACATCTTGACCAGAAACATTAATTCAAATGCAATTGTGAGAATGACATAAAAAGCATGACAGTTCTGAGCAGCTCTAAAATTCAATCCCAGGCACCATCCCTAAAGAGTGACCAAGACTTTCATCAAATGTCATAAGCTCTGAGCTGCAGATTTTTTCAAAGAGAACTCTCACTGGGCAAGCAGCTTCCAGTTCCACGAACGCTTGTCAAGCTCACACGTATGGAAGGGAGATGGACTTCTCAAATGAACTTGAAAGTATATATTACAAAGAACACAAAAGGCTTCCTCAGAAAGCAGACACTGGATTTGGAACACCAAATACTATTATGAAAGCATCAAACAGAGCAACAATAATTAGAATACCTTGGTATTCTGGAAACGGCAACAATAGGTGTAAGTACCAGGATCCAAGATGTAAATAAGTCGGGTGTTCGCTTTTCTTTTAATAACAGAGGCATTGAGAAGGCAAATTTCAGACCCTGCAGAAGAAGGCTCATAATTTCTCCACAGAAAGATTCATAAATGAGTTTCATCCTAAGAAAGATCGGAGTAAAATATACGAAGCAAGATGACATAATGGGCTGCAGTGTCCCCCTGTTCTGCAAACCAGGCTGTGGGTAATTGAATGTAAGACGGAGCAAAAATACAGAAAAGACCAAGCTAGAGAATAAAAATGCAGCATGTGTAACAGCACTGAGAGGAGTACAGCTCTGTAGAACTGATTAATAAGAAGAGCAGTGAACAGTACAGAGTGGATTTGCAGAGATTAGAATGTTGCAGGCTTTGTCCAAAAGATTGTATAAAGTTCTTATTGGTTTTGAATTTAAATAGAGTAAAATTTATCTAACACTATTAATGTTTCCCTTTGACCTTTAAATATCTCTTGCCTCCACCCCCAAAAAAGGACACTTTAAAGCACAGTGTGTTTACCCTGCACTGTTTTATACCTCCTGAACACACGTGTGTCCGTGTGCACAGCCTCTTCTATTCCTCTGCACTGTCATAGCCATTATGGACAAACTGATTGACACTGGCAGCCAAAATAGAGAGGACAGACATTTTGATAAACCCTTCGAGTCATGTTCCTGCATTAACAAGGGCAAAAATTCCAAATACAAGACAGCATGGCGGGAACTTGGCATTTTTTGTTTCAAAGGTCTCACAAACACCCCAGTGGGTCAGGTGTTGTAGTACATGGCAGCTCCACCTCAGAGAAGTTTAAATCAGCACTAAGACATTTTTATAAATATATGAAACATAAAAATGGACTGGGCAGTAAAACTGAGAATAACAGTCAAAAAATGAAACAACAGACAGGAACAGGACACTGAGGGAAGATGGCAGCATCAGAAAAATGCAACATTTTTGACAAGTTAATGACAGAGACCATCATTACAGACAGAATTAAATATTTAACTGATGGATTGCAGAAAAGAAAAGAGAATGCAGATTAAAATTTCTGGTTAAAATGCTGCTTTCAAAATGTCTCTGAGGCAGGACTACCATAGATCCACTGCTGTGTTTTGGAGAACATACAGCTCTTCATCCCAGGAGACAGGGAGCTATACTCAGTCTGCTAACACTCCCAGGAGCTACACATGGGGAGAACAGGCGGGGCTTATTTCCATCAAGGTGGAACATTTTCCGCAGACTTAAAACCAGGAGAGAAAAGCCACAAGGATAAAGAGTGCTCCTAAAGCCACAGCACATCATGACTAGCTAAGAGAAGACATGAACATATTTAAAACTGTACAGTCCCTTCCAACACACAAACTTGTCAACAACAGAAATGCTGTTTTCCAAGTCCCCCAAAACCTGCCATTGTGGAGGGGTCAGAACAGATTTTTAAGACACAGCCATAGCAGACTGGGTTTTCTCTGCCTAAAAGACGGAAATTAGACACCCCTCTCCCTATGGAGCCTGTGGAAGGGAAGAGGCATAGAACAAAGGGAGTCACTCTGTGGAGTGACTGTGCAGAGCCACGAGGATTAGTCTAGAATATGGTTTTTGGGAGCAGAATCCCACGTTCCACACACACCCAGAAAGCTGGAGAGCTTGCTTAGGTGAGTCTCCCCACCAGCCAGCCTTAGCTGGTGCTCCTCTGGGCATTTTGGATGCCTCTGTGAATTCCTCTCTGCAGCCTGAGTAAATTTCAGGCTTTGGAAAACACATGCAGAACCTGTTTAACAGGTAAAAGACTAGAGAAGACAACAGTAATTTTAAATGTAGGTTTTCCTGCCTCCACATATGCTCACCAATGGCTATTCCCATATACAAAGTTGACTGATGGGAGGGGTGGGATTGAATAACAAATTGGTGTGATACAATCACATCACTCACAATCACATAATGGACTATATCCCAATTTTCAAAAGGCATAAAGTATCCTCATTAATGCGATAAGTGCAGCAGTCAAATCAGTACTATGATTTTATCAGGGTTTTTGACTGTACATGAATTAGAATATAAAATGCATACAGAATTTTTAATGGGAAGGCTTTAACATTCTATGAATGTATTTCTTACTGTCATTTACATCACATTAAAGTGAAATTCCACATAAAAGCAGAAAGAGAATACTCTGCGTCCTAAATTATAGTTTTTCATAGTTGTCATGTCCACATACTGGGAATCTTATTCACAACCTGTAATAATATCTTAAACCCGAAAAGGGTACGGTGTTGCTCTGTTTGGTATGGCTGGCAAGTGGAGTTGTCACACAACAAGGTCACATGGTCAGGATGAAGCCTACAGAGATTTTTTTGGGGGATGCAATTGTATTCCCTACCTGTGCTACAACAGGTTGCTAACCCCCCTACTTCTCATTCTCAGCAGGGCATCAAAACTGTTACCATATTTAGAGAGATGTTATTTTCATCTTCTTTTCACTCCTTTCATTTTTCCATCTGCCTTTCAGAACATTAGTTTAAAATAAAGTTTGCCAACAATTATTTTACTTTAAATCCAAAGGGATGCATTTACTCTTCTTTAAGTATGCACTATTTCTCTATGCATTACATTTCACCATGAAAACTAGCAATATCAGTTTTTCAATCTGTTTTCTCAGATCCAGTAGTGTCATGGTGCCTCAGATTCGATTAATCTCAAAGAAAAAGAGGCTGTAAACTCAGATTTGTTCTATACTCAAACCACCTGGCACAGACCAAGTCATGTTTCTGACCAATATATTATAGCTGGTCTGAGTCTTCTGCCAATTGTTAGTTCCTTCTACAGGAACAGCAGCCACCAGGTGCTTCCCTGGGTGCAGAACACATAGGAACCCCAGAAACTCTTAGGGGAACATCGACATTCACATCTGGAGTTCTCTCCCTGATAAAAACAGGCATTTAGATGTTTATTTACTTCCTCACTTTGATAAAGGCATCACCCGTGTAGGATCAGCTGCAGGATGCTAAGGCATACCAAAAAAAAAAAAAAAAAAAAAAGCTAGACTTTAAACAATGGAAAATCATTAGGCCATCTTTTCTGTTATTTTCTAATTTTCCAAATATTGAATCTTAAATTTCTGTTCCTGCTGCCTTCCCTCCCCACCCCTGAGAAGCACTGGCATCTGCAAGCACTTTTTTCAGCATATTAGGATATGAATATTTGGGGGGAGGAAAGATATGCGGCATCTAAGCACCTGGGGAAAAGGAATAGGAAATATTACTGGATTCATGATAGAAGCAGCCACAGCTTCAGCTGCATCTCCTGCCTGTGAATTTACAGATACTTCGGGCCAGAGAGCAGCAAGTATCAGCACTGCTATATTCAGGTTCTAGGAACCATTTATCCATGCTGGGACAGGAAATGTTGCTTCTTGAAAGAACCACACAGGCTGTTGCATATGATCAGTGCTGGTTTTAGTACTGCATAAATCACTACAAGACTGGGGACTTTTATTTAGTCAATGCAAAATAAAAAATTTGTAGGAAGTGATACCTTCTGCAAGTGCCTTTTTGGAGAACAAACACTCTGCTGCTTGGTGCAGGGAAGGAGATGGGGAAGAGAGAGTGGTGCCTCTGCCTGACTGTGCCAGGAGCAGGTGAGGAAGGAAGAAAACTCCTTCCCTCTCTCCTTTTGTCTCTCCTCAATACACACAACCACACGTCCCTGAGTCACTGCAGGTATGTATGTCAAATAATCATTGTTTCAGCTGCTTTCCGTACTCTGCCATATTGTGCACTTTCACAGGAAGAAATCAAAGTATTCCCAGCAGGCATGTCCCACTATTTGCAATGAGGACTTGGAAAAATCTACCATTGGCTAAAGAGCTGCAGAGGAAAAGTAAATCTTGCCCATCACAGGTTTCTTAATCTGCCTGAATTCCTGTGTGAAGGTCTGCAAGTCAAGGTATTACTCTGCTGCTTCAAGTCTTTCTCCTTCTTGCCAAAATCCATGTTGTAACCTCATTTATATTACCTGTGGTGCCTCTTTTTTTTTGTTTTTTGGGGTTTTTTTGGTTGGTTTTTTATTGGTTTTTTTTTTAAATGTCTACTTTCTATCCCTCCTGATTCCAGACACCACTACAGAATGGGAAAATATTTAGAGTAAGGTGGGGCAAATATTTTAAAAATGAATTCTTCTTGTGCTTTCTGTCAGTCCTGTAACTCCTTAATGTTAGCTCCAGGTTATCAGCCCTGATCAGGGCATGGCATTACTGAGCATCCCACAGGTAACACTTTACCAATCTGCTTTAATCTTGCTATAGCCACAAATCAAGAAAATTCCAATTCTTGGACTGCGAGAAGTCCATGCAAAACCCAGCGTATTTTCATAGTTGATATGGCTATTTAATGAAATTAATATTAATCCAACAGGTGTCCCCTTTTTCCAAGCCAGGCAGGAACCCTGCATGGCTGCGGCGTTAAGTGGTGTGGTATCAGTTTGCAGCATCATCTTTGAGGTGAGATATGAAACACAGGGCTGATCTCTAATCCTGTTCATGGATCATAGGCTGTATTCTAATAAGTGTTAAGGCTGGCAGGCTGCACTGGATTTAATATTGACTAAATCAGTTGCATCTCCAAAACCTACTTTGCAGTTTCCCTTGTACGTAGAAATGACCACATCCAGCTCTAAAAATGCTGGAATGCTGCAGTTTATGGAGGACACTGCCGTGGTGAAATTTCTGTGCAAGTGAGTTTAAGCCCCCCCCAAGGGGCAAGAGGGACAGGACCATTTTCAAACCTGACCTTCTAAGGCAAGCAGTGAGACAAACCCACCCAAGCCTAGGTCTGAAAATTATGTTTGTGCCACTAAAAAGGTTATTTTACAGCTTTTTAGTGTGGAAGATAAATAAATATAGAACATTTCATGAGACAAAGGTACAGAAGCAGTATTTTGTAATTTTAAATACAATCTTTTTTGTTTTTCAGCATCTTTCACATCTTCCTGTGAATGCCTTTGGCTCTAATGAGATATAATAAATGAAATAAACATGAAGAAAACAGAAAATCACAAACAAATGGGTAAAAATCATTTTTACACATAAAAAAATATACAGTAAGTTGATGAGTTAGTCAGTTTCTATCAGAAATTCAATGTGCACGTATGAAAAATCTGATCAGCTGTTTGCATGTAAGAGATATGTGAATCTTGCCTTTACTTGACATTTTCTGATTAGGATTTTAGGTATTATTTCTGATGTTTTCTCAGATTGACATCCATGGTCTACTTTGATAATGAATACCCCAAGAGAGCAGAGAGACAAGGCTGGGTCTCAGAAGCTTGGAGCATTTCAATCAAAGATGGTTTGTTAATAATAAAGTAAGAAAAAAAAGCCATTTGCTTCTTTTGCAGTGACTGCAGCGCTGACCCTCTCTTGGTCCTGCTAGGCCTGTCTGAGCAACAGCAGAGTTCAGTGGTAATTAAAGCAACAGTGTTGTGAAAAAAGTGTGAATTACTTTTACAAGAAGACTTGGATGTTGCTACCGACTGACAAAGCACAGCAGGAGAACTCTGCTGGATATTAAAGAGCCATGGTAGTCACTATATTGTAAGGTGGCTTTGCAGCACAATGCAAAATTGTGACTTTTCACAAGTTTATACCACAGGAACCATTTGAGTTATCGGCTTAAAATTTAGTAGGTTTTATAAGGAATATAGCAGACACCATAAAGGTGTCATGCTTGGTAAAATCTGGTCCTGTTTAAATTATGTAGACCCTAAATTCAATTTTTACCTTTCAATTATTACTTCACTGGGTAATTATTGCAATATTACAGCCTGAATTGTTGTGCAAAAATACAGAAAATACTACGTGTTCCAACATCTCTCAGCAAATTAGTGCAGTGTCAAACATCCTGAATTTCCATTTGGACATTTTTAAAACTCAAAAGCACAGCACTCCACATTTTTGGCACTGCACAGAGAATTACACCAGGTATTATACAGCAACCCTGTACTGTATAAATATCCTTTTAAGACAACATGGTTGTGTGAAGCAACACAAAGAACCAGTTCTGATAAATGCTTCACTATCTTCATGTTTCTTCTATAGTCACTGGAAAAAAATGCATGTTACAGCAGTTTATTTTCCTCTTAGAACACAGTAAAAGCAGGGGACAGATCCTGAAGTTAGTTTTGTGCATATTCAGACCCAGTAAAGACAGCATTTACAAATACAGCCAGTACCATCGTTCCAGGAAAATAAAGGTTAGAACTCGGCCTGATAATCCACAGAATAAAAGGTGGAAATCTTCACCACAATGGGCTGGTGCTGTCCCTCAGGGTGTGATAGGATTGGATTCAATAGTCAGGACAGGGGGTTCTGAATTAGCTTGCAGTACAGCATGTGGAATTTACATAACCAGCAATATAAAATTCTCATGGTAAGATTTACTTAAGAGCTTGAAACACCAAATAAGGATTTTTCTAAATATTCATTGGGTTCCTATTTTGAACACTCTTGGACTTACTCTGAGCAGTCCAGATAATTTGCAATTTACACAAAAATCACAAAAAGGGGATATTTGCTTGCCTGAACTTTCCAAATGAGGCTTGGCACTTTTTGTCCCAGTAGACAAAAGTCCAGCAGAATTATTAAAATCCATGAGCCTAGGACCACATCACAAAGAAATTATATCTGGTGTTATCCTGGGGGTAGAAGCCCACTTCACCCCCCCCGCCAAAAAAAAAAAA
>VZTX01016658.1:142111-153850 GCA_013400915.1 Pardalotus punctatus
AAAAAAAAAAAAAAAAAATCCTTCCTTCCCTAATTTTTACAGACAGTTGGTGTGTGCTTGTCACTATGCTAGGGAATAAGGCAGAGCCTGAGTGGTCCATAGGGAAAGTGCTACACACACGTTCAGCTTTGCACCCCTGGGAATACCCCAAGACAAACCAAGAAAATGCTGAAAACAGAGTTGGAGGATAAGGGACACACAAAAATAAACACTCTCAAGGAATTTGAGGCTCCTCCTCCAGGATATGTTCAAATGACACCTGGACAATGAACAGCAAAAATATTTCTTTATGTTATTCTACCTGATTTTGCAGGACTTTTCAGTAGTCAACAGGCACCCTTTGTTCAACCCTGTCCATGTCTCTCAAATCTTAGGTGGCTCTTGAGACCTGATGTAAGTCCTCTGTGCTGGGAAAAACAGGAAAAGATTGGTAGAATTCAGAAATACCATTCAAGACACTAAACCTTCACCTAAAAAACTCAAATGCCCCATACAGAAATATAATCAGATCTCCAGCATCAGTAGTGCAAACGCAGTATCAAAACAAACGTCCTCAAAACAAATCCCTTTAACCACCACTGACTCCTAGGTTGCCCTGTTCTTACCCCTAAATAATTTTGTTCTCAAAATGAAGACAGAACAATGCTTTTTTGACTAATTCACAGTTAACAAACCCTTGGTGTCTGTAAAAATAATACTACACATGAAAAACTCCTCACTCCCAATGGCATATCATCTTTTCTTTTACTTTTCATTCAAGGCAAGCTTGATTTTTGCAATGACCCAGCAAAAGATTTGATGATGTGCTTAATATTAGGCATATATAGTTTGCTGATTTACTTGAGTGCTTTGCTGGGAGAAGGTCAGAGTGCATCGAGCCTTAAAGGATGAAACTTTTTTTCCACCCTGAACAATACTAGTAGGAAAAATGGATTAAACCAGAGCACAGCTTAGTGCTCAGTTTAGGACACTGGACACCAAGTCAGTCAAACCTCTGTCTTTACTGTAACACTGTGAAAGCCACAGAACCTGCCACTGCAGTCAACATCAAAAGACACCACTGCTGCCTTTCTCCCCTGACAAATGGGCAGTCTCCAAATTACAGGTTGGTGCCATCATTCCTTGCTCATGCTTTTGAGAAGGATGGATTGTCTATTTAAGGAAGGGGTTGGCATGGTGGTTTATTTCCAGCCACAGGCACATGGCTGGGGTTAGGGCACCAGGGGCTTAAAATCCTTGTTCTGTCAAAGAAATCTCTACTGATTTTGAGGGAAGCTGCTTATGCTCAATACCTGCCAGAAACAGCCCGTGGAGGAAAGATTCCCTGGATACAGGAATGGCCCGTGGAGGAAAGGTTCCTTGAGGGACAGTCTGTGTGTGAGCAAGAGCTGCCCACCAAAGCCCCATTAGCAGCCACTTGAAAAGCCCAGAACACTGCAGAACCCAATCAGGGAGTAAACACAGTGACAAAGACTCGACTGCTTTTTGATCACATTTTAGATCCTTCTCTCACGAAGTGAGGATAAATGCAACATAGACAAACGCATGTGACCTGTCAGTCTTCAGCGCTCTTTGTCAAAGGGAAACAATGACAGCACAATTAAGTGACAGCCCCATGCTAAATACGGTGAAATGAAAACAGGCTGGTACAGGCTCATTCCAGTCACATTCTCCAGCAGTGGGTTTATCACTCCACAGTACTGCTCGGCTGCGCCGTTTTCTTTGCCTGCTTTTTGATCAATTTTACGGTTAACCTGAGCTTCTCTGATCAATCAGATCTTTAGATATTCATAAGCTCAACCTTAGGAAGAGTCAGAAACCTTAATTTAATTATTATCCAGCAGGCCCATATGAAAGTAGGCATATAAAAGCCAGTATTCATAGTAGTCAACTGTTTTCTTCAGAGAACAGTATTGATACTGAGTGACCTTTACAGAATAGAGAAGTAGCAGAAATACCTTTGACTGCTGTTTATGTGTAGACATATGGATCCTGAGATGCTACCAGGCAGTTCATATACCTCTTATAGAACTTTCTCTACACTTAACAATTCTGATTTCTCCTCAAGCAGGGAACAAACATTCTTTTTTAATATTTTTTTCACATTTCATAAAGGGTTTATGATAGTGTCCCCTTGTCTCTGAGCACCATAACACTCTGATGCTAAAAACATCAAGTCCCTATATACAAAGAGCTCTGGCAGAGGTTAATAGTGAACTCAAACAATAGCACACTTAGATTCAAAGCACAGCATTGTAACCTGTTTCTGTACAAACACAAGATGACCCATACAAAAGCAAATTTTTTTCCTGAGAAGCATGTGGAAATGGGCACTCCTAACATTGAAATCTACTCAAAAAGTCAGGCAGAAAAAGCTTTCCAAGATAAAATTACTTTACCTTGTAATTCCTTTCAAGGGCAGAGGTGTATAGAACCAATCCTAACAAGCTCTGAATATCTCTTGCGCAGTACTAACTGTCTCACATTACTTTTAAGTTCAGTGTTGCCTTTCCCAATCCATCAGCATCAGCCCCAGAAGTAGAAGAAGGAGGGGAGGCAAGAAAGATGAAACAACAGAGAATGAGAAAGTCAAACCAATGTCTTTTGGGTACAACGCTCGTGGACTGAGCAAGGAAGTCTGAGAGCCCGCTGCAGCTGTTCCCCAGCTTGGATTCCCTTATCACAGGGAGCACTGAACGACACAGGGACAAACTGCCACAGCAGAATATTAAACCTTTTCCTTTCTTCCTCAAACCAGCTAATCCACCACAAGACTGAAGTATGATCACATGACTGAGAAAGCAATTTGTTAAAATGACACAGAGGGTTAGGAATACATGACCACTGAGGTCTTTCCCCTACCCAACAACGTGTACAAAAGTATGTTCCTACCACACGATTTTTAAATAGACACGCTGAGAACACGGGGGCTCTGGGTGGCATTCCATCCCTGCTGCTACACCTTTTAATTAGTGTGTAATGAACACACTTATCACCGACACCACATCTTTTATCATGTTAAACTGTTGAGACATTCTGTTCTAACCATCAAACACACTAAACAGCTGCAGCAAACTGATCCCTCAGCAAAGTAACCCAAGTAAAACCTGTGGCCATTTTACTTGCAATATTCCCCTGTAGTGCAAATATTAATGATTTCTCAGCTTGGGGGACTAACACAAAAAAACCCAGAAGCAAAAACAACCAAAAAACCCCAAAAAACCAAAACCAAACAAACAAACAAACCAAACCAAACCAAACCAAACAAACCCAACAAAAATGCAGAAAAGCAAACAAACAGAAAACCCCTCCAAGATGAACACTGAAAAAAGCAAAAATAAATAAACAGATGCCTCTTTCAGAATCAGATTATTTTGGTTTTTTTCTAACATGAGCTTTATTTCAACACTGATTTCACAAACTAACAGTAGGACTCACAGAAAACCTCGATTTCCCCAAGAAGAGATCATACCTTTCTATTACATTACAGATAAAACACTTCAATTCTCACCATACTCAGCTCAGAATATTACACTATAAAAAGTACATTTGATTTTTAAAAGTACCTATAGATTTCTATAAAATAAAGGTACAAACACTTAAGTAAATTACAGTCTTCTGGTGCTCACAAATTGCAAGATGTGCAAGCAGATAGAGATGAGTGTAAAAGATCACACATAACTTACTTTTATCAGGTCACGTGTCACCCTAACAGAAGGATTTTAACAATTAGATGCTGATGTAAATTAGCACCTATAATAGTTGTGTTTCCAACCTGGTTTTGAAGTGGGGTTAAGGGAGAACAGGCCTTGTGTGTGCAGGACCTTACCTTTCTACTGGCAAATAAGAGAGAGAATCTGTTCATCGGCAAGGGGACGTGTGGAGTCACAAAATGTGAGTTTGTGTCAGAGGCAGAGTGCCTGGGACTGCGAAAGAGCAGCAAAACCCCCAGTGATCCACAATCATAAGATTTCTATCATTTCCTGTAGAGACACTGCTGTTGGTCTCACCACTTGGTTGCCTCAGCTAATCACCTCATTTGCCTGCTTTGGCCATTTGGTGAGATAAAGAATAAGGCACAAAGGGGTGGCAAAGTATGGGGGCATCAAGGGAATAAAAATTAAATGAAGTTGTGTGACGTTAAACTAACAGAAGTAAATGTAGGGCACAGTTTACACTACTGTCCTGCCTTTGTGTGTATGAGGAGGTGCAGCCTTAATGCTGTCCTGGTTCTGACAGAGCATCCCAGGGCACTTAAATATGCACAGTTGTGCTTTCCCCCAGAGGAAACACAAAACTCTGCATCCTGGCACAGCTCAGGACACAGCGGGTAGGAACCTGTGGGTGTGGATATGCACATACAGACTGAGAATGGAGAAGATGACACACACACAAATTAATATTATCTATTAGGATAGTCATCAAATTATAATGCAAAATGAAGACTACTCCTTTACCACTTGAGATGTACAGTTGATTTACTCGGAGAGGTTCTCAGCATTAAAAGAAAAGCAAAGAACAGCAGCTCCCCCCCGATGGGCACAAGCAAGGATGATTCTACAGCAGGGCAGAGGCCTTACCCCCAGCTCCTGAAATCCTCTCTCTGGCCCCATGGGGCTGCTCAGTCCTCAGGGCAGGGCACATAACTGAGCAAGCAGCACAAGTGTTCAGCGAGAACTGTGCTCTTAAAGTGGTTCTTTTGTCCTGTCTGCAAGACAAATGCAGTTTGCTGAAACTACGTTTCTTTAGCCCAGTTTGTACAGGTACAGAGGCTGGCAATATCTGCAGCCAGGCTGTGCAAAGTACAGCTCTTGAAGGGACCTCATATACTGGTGTAAGTGGTAAGTAAAATCAGAAGAAAATGATGACATTCTTCAAGAAACAGCTTTAGGTCCTTGAAAATGATTATTTCGGTTTGCCTGCAACTGTAAAAATGAGTTTCAGATAATAGCTTTTCTTTTATATAGTAAATGATAAATGAGCATTTAAACATTGACTCATCCACCAACGAAGATATAAAGAACATAAAAAGTCACTGTGCTAACAGGGAGTTTGAGAACTAAAGTCACCTGATTTTTCAACCTGGTGATTACACCATAAGGATGTTCATTTGTCTTTACTTCCACTACAGTGTTCCAAAAAAGTATATGTATTTCCACCAAAGACAATCAACCCTTTTAGCTTTGGCCATTTATATTTCTGTGCTAACCCCCACAAGAGTCTTCTTTTCCAAGTACATGGGTCTTTTATGACCACAAAGACAATAACCGCAATATTCTGACCTCAGGATATCTAGAGAGCAAAAATACTAAAAAAACCCCTCCACCAGTGTCTGTCCTCACTCAGTACAGGATTAAATACCCTGAGAAAAAAATCCTGTGAAAGTCTTATCCACTTTGATTACCAATAGCAGTTCATAAAGTCAACTCTGCTTTTGGTCTCCATGTGACAGGAATGAGAAGGAAAATCATTACATTGGGCCCAGTATTTTGAAGAGGGAGAAGGGAAATCCAAGCCAAAATATTAAAAGTATGAGAAAGGAGTTTTATGACCATTAACATGAAAGTTTTAATTTTTCCTAGAAAATACGTCTCCAAAGCTTTATAATGCATACTAAAGTGAGAGAACTCTGACCACACAGAGTTCACATCATAACAACTACCATTTAACACATCAGCTGAATTTTAACATTTCAAGAGACAATCTGCGATCACAGTGAGTCACAGGTATAATTCCCTGGCAAGGTTTTATTTCAGTTGTCTCCTGCATCATGAAAGGAAACCACCAGTAGTAAGATTTTACTGTTCTTCATGCACACAGATCTTGCATTAGGTTTTTGGAGGCTTTGGGCTGGGTTGGTTTGTTTAGAATCAAAACTAAAATTACTCAGTGAAAAAACACACCTTGCATTTTACATCTTCTGTTTCGTACCTTTCCCACTAACCTACCACAGACACCCTTGCCCTAAGTATATGCAGCTCTTGGAAAACAAGTCAAGATCTCTGCTAATTTTAGCAAACACGTATTTTCAAGGAAAAGCACACTTTTTATGTTCTGTTCATCAAGCTGTTTGTCTATTTTCTCCAATGAATTCCTCCTACTCAAATGCTTAGCAGACAAACATTGCTGTAAGTTTTGGAATTGCCCTGCACACAGCAAACACTAACATAAGAAAAATAAACACACAAATTAAATTACGCAGACTTTTAAAAATAGAAATTAGTTTATAAAAACGCTCATGGAGCTGTTCACTAGAAAGGTTCAAAAGAATCTGTCAGTAAGGAAGTAAGAAAGTTATTTGGTTCAGGGGTGTGATTTCTCCCCTCTCCACTGACTGATGGATGAAGAATATTGAGCTCATGAATTTGAAGAATATTGAGACTTACTTTCTAGCATTCAAAACCTTTGGAAAACAGTTGGCTGCAGCTCCATGTGAAAGCCACTATATCCTGTAAATGGTTCCCTGTGATCTGAATGCTGAAATAAAAACAGACCAAGGATGCTGGAGAGTGTGAAAATTATCCAGGCCTTCCAATCTTTGGCATTCCAGCAGTCAGAGAGCAATTTCTTAATCAGAGTGAAAGTCTAAATGAAGGATATGCAGGGTGAAAGGGAGAAAAACCACAGTTCAAAGTGGAATGTGCTCTTTGACATGCACACAGACTTTGTCCCTGCAGCTGAACAAGTGAGGTGTGTCTCAGCAAACCCTATCCTCTCATGTCACTTTTCAAATAAATATTTGTAAGTCTTATTTGGGAAATTCTCAGGTTCACTAAACAAACAAAGTTCCAGCTCAGCTTGTCAAACACCTTCTGTTGCAGGACCCAACTTTTAAGGTGCTTATAACTTTAACTTGGGCCAAAATATCCTCCGAGTTATTGGTTTGGTAAAGTTCAAGCAAAAACGCTAAGCTTGTTTCTCAAGTGATGTTTAAAAGAAAACATCGATGCTACAAATACAATAAAAGAACCTCCCCAGGCCACACCTGCCTTTCACTCCCCAAAAGAGCTACAGCAAAGGGAGAGCTGGCATTGAGGACAAGCACCAGCCTTAAATGGTGGCTTTTCTTGCCTTCAGAGCACTTAACTTTTCACCACAGGGTTTAAATGTAATATCCTACCTGCATTCGGGAATGAACAGCCACCAGCCCACCAGGCTTGCAGCCCCAGTCACTCCCACTTTAAAAGATACACCCTAAGGACTGACATACATAATTCAGGTTTTGGATCACAGTAACCCCTCTGAAACCTCCTGTCTTGGCTGTCAAAGAAATTGACCTTTCTCAGTTTAAAGGTGCTTTCTCATAGGAATCCTCTCAAAACTTAAAGGTTTTTAACATCCATCCAAGAAAAACAATATCTCAAAGTATTTTGGACTCCAGTTCTGGCCTTCTAAATATATTCATTTGCCATTAGTAATGTTGGGGCAGCCCAAAGTCTTCAATCACTTGTCCAAAAAATAAATATGCACCATATCTTCTGCACAGAAATTCAATAAAATATATACAGTCTATAATAAACAATTCAACAAATAATAGTCTTTAAGAATTCCTTGACATGCAACCCTGCATTTCAAGCCCTTCAAGTGAGACAGCTTCCACATACAGCCTCTTTTCACAGCCTCCACACACAATGTGAGCCACCAGACCATTTCAGTGAGGTTCAATGTTGGATGTAATTATACCTTATACCTCCATTTCCAAAACGCTGAGCTTTGGAAACTTTTGCTGACTTTGAAAATAAGGCCAAACTGTACAAATAAATGCACCCAAGTCTCTGACTGCTCCCTTCCCATACGCAATGGTTGTGTTACACATCCTACCCGAGGCATTACTGAGGAGCCACTATTAATAACAATAAAACACTATCTACAATTATCAATAAAGAAATTCCAGTTAAGACTATGCATAAACCACCTAAATTTTACAAAACTTAACGTGTTTTTTTGTTTGGGGAAGAATGGGGGAGAGGAAGTGCCTTCACAGGAGGGAGGTTGGAGATACACTGCAGGCACAACTGCATGCCTGACTGACCTCAGCTTTCCTCCAGAAATACAGAGCACCTTCCAAATGATCACACAAATTCCATTTCACACAACTAAAAAGGCTGCACTTTAAAAATTATCTTGTTGTCGCAATAAAAGACTTTCTACCAGCTGCAAGTTTAGCAAGACTTGGATAGATTTTGTTTCATTTGCCACTTTGGAAGCTAAAAAAAAAAACAAAACAGCAAGAAAAAGCCCAACAGATAAACAGGGCATGATCACACAATATAACAAAAGTTGTTTAGATGTGGTGTTCTTGTGTCTCTGCTGAAGCAAACTCAAAGGAGTTTAGCAGAGATCTGTAGGTGTAACTGGTTTGATAACATTATGGTCTGGCTGCAGCAAAACTGCTCCTCAGCAAACCCTATCTTCTCATGTCACTTTTCAAATAAATATTTGTAAGTCTTATTTGGGAAATTCTCAGGTTCACTAAACAAACATAGAATTCTCTGTCCTTTATTTATAATTACAGATTCTCTCCTAGTACAAAACTTTAAAAAAGAACTGCATGATGAAGCCAGGAGACAGTGTGAGAACTTTCAGCAGAAGCTCTCAAACACAGACCACGTTTTTAAAGTTTTTTTTCTTGAATAAATTGGATATAGCCAAGCCACTGAAACTGCTGGGTCATGTCCATCCCTGGAAGAAGCATGTTTCTACACAGAGAAAGTGTAAGGTTTGGTCACAGGATACCAATACTAAAAATCACTGTTTGGGTGAAAGGCTGGATCTGCAAAGTCAATGGCACAAGTTCAGCTGGCTTCTGCAGGGAAGCCATCCCTGGTTCCCTCAGGTGACACTGAGCTTTGGGCACTCAGAGGGATAAGGAAATGGCAAACACTTGGGTCTTTCCTTCCACAACAGAGGTGCAAAACAGATTATTCCTGTAAAAGTCTGATAAATAAAACCACTTTTTTTTTTTTTTAAAGACATACTGTATTGACATAGTAACTACAGGTACAAAGCTGAGTTTCCACTGAAAATAAAAAATTTGTTTGGTCAGGCTTTGGATTTAATGGCTTTCCATTTTCTTGAAACAATATCAGCCAACAAGAATGGCTAAAACCTTCAGCAGTCCCAGGAGCAAGGACCAGTCACGCTTAATTCCCATACAGTGGCCACCAGTGCAATTCAAGTCCAAATTTTCAGGGAAGATGCTTAGAGCTGGGTCTTTGTTTCAAAGGTATCTTCATACAAAATACTCCCCACAAATTTCACAGGCTGAATTCAACTTGAAAGACCATGATCTGCAAAAGTACTCTGCATTTTCAGGAGAAACTTGCAAAACATTAAACATCCATTACCTCCAGCACCAGACACGAAAGTGAGGTCTAGCAACATTCAGCTGCCTCCTCTGGGGGAATGCAGGATGGAATCCCTGTGGCTGAGTGGAGATGTTTAGAGGAAGTTTTCCCTTCCAAATGCACAAGGAGAATGAAATGCTGGAGAGTGACTGCAGCATTTCTAAGACACAGAAAGGTTTCTAAGACATGTAAAGGTTTAAACACCTCCTGTACCATGCTTTAGGACATCTGACTGCCATCTCTCAAACTAAAAACAAAAACCAGCTCGTGAATGCTTACATTTTTGCTTCAGAGAGCTTCTTGTCTTTGCATGAGGCAAAACACCAGGTTTAACCACTGAACTCAAGGACTGTAAAACCCAGCTACTTCTTCAAGTTACCAAATTGGGTGTTTCAGTGTGGTAATTGTGTTTGAATTGCAGTATTGCAGTGACTATAGTGTACTTTAACAACTTTTTAGCAGCTCCTGTAACATGGTTAAGTGTTGTTACACTGAAGTCCCTGTACAGGTGTGGACAGGATCAATCACCAAGATGGAGTAATTGATACAAAAAGTATGGATAAAATAATGGAAAAAGTTACCCTTCTGAAAGTCTCTCTTCATCTCCAAGGAGGGAAGAGGACAGAAAGCAAAGGTACAAGGAAGAAATCTGCAGAAGGTGCAGAAGGAGGAAAGATACAACAATAAAGGTTTAAAAATTCACTTTAACTGCTTTTGCATTATCAAAACAACCACGGAAAATAAACAAACATTTGTCACTTTCTTTACACCTTCATGTAAATTCCTTCTGTCCCAGACCTGTCTTCCTGTGTGTTTTCATTCTTCCATCTGCTCTGTCTTTCCTATTCTCTGTCCATCCCCAATCCTGTTCTTGTATAGACTTCATTTAAGTAGGTCTGAGTAACACCCAACTAGACAGAAAGTCTGAGTATGCAGGAATTTATTATATTTTACCTCTCTTTTGCTTTATTTCAGTTCTTTTATTCCCACTTCACAGAAATTTACATGTTTCCATGCATGTAATGCTGAAAACTCAGATTCTTCTATTCTGATTTTAAGTGAAAAGATTACATATTTTAGTCGCTTATTCTATGTGATTGCTGCCCATTCCTGAAACTGCAGCTATTTGCAGCTGTAAATTTTCCTTCCTTATAGTTGCTTAACTTCAATGACTATTTTAGATTAAAATGAATTTACATGACTAAATAAATTGGAATATTAAAATAGAACTATAGAGTGATAAAAGCAATGTAGATATTTTAGATATAACACAACACTTTTAATTAAAACACAGAATCTTCAATTTGCTCCTAAATAAAACAGTAACCTTCACTTGATTGATTCTAGGAGTGTTGTAGATATATCTTGTTATAGCGGCATGAATCACATATTAATTAACAATTTGAGTAATTAAAATGTTTTTATTCTTTAAAGATATTAGAGATGGAGCCAAATATCTATCACACATGTGCAAAATTTATAGTATCCAGCAATGAAGGAAATTTAGCACTGGAGGAAATTTAGCCTGGCTGGGTACTATATACTAGGTGTGTTTTAGTTTACTTGTTCTATAATGGTATGTACAAACTGAGTCAATCTAAGAAAAATCTGCAGTTTATGAGGATATTTTTGATGTAATCCTTACAACTAAGGGTAAATGAAGCTCTTACATGTTTACAGGGAATCAACCAGTGTTTACAGCTTCTGTCAAGCACCAAAAGCAATTATCTGTGTGCGGAACTTACCTGTCCAGCTCTGCTTTCCTGTCTCAGAGCAATTAAGAGAATTAGAATACCTCAGCAATCCACATGCCAGTTTTGCTCACACACTCATGGTCAAATCCACCTTGTTCAGGCTGGCAACACCAGAAACACACACACTCACTACAGCCATGAAAAGCAAACTAATTTTATAATTTATATAGAATGAGTGCCCTCCGTGTGTCCCCCGTGGCTGACTACACGGGGGGTGCCTTCCCTTGGGACACCGTCCCCAGCGTGAGCTCAGCCCTCAGGCCAAGCCCCGGCTCCTCTCAGGAGCTGCCTCCATCTTCCCTCTGCCCCTCCCCAGAGGTTCCCCCCTTCCCATCCGGACCCTGGTTCCTTTCTGCCTCATCTCCCAAATCTCCTTTTCCTCACCTCTAAGGTTCGACCCATCTGCCCAGGACAGAATGCCGTGTTTTCCCACATACTGACTTCAGGAATCTAGGGTTCCAACCTGCATCAATAACTCAGTGCCCTGTGCTGCCTCCACCTTGACCTCATTGCTCACTTACTTACCTATTGCTCCTTCATTTTTCTGTCATCTTTATTTTCACCCTCCTTCTCAGACGCTTCCTTGTACCGACTGTGGGTGCCCAGATGCCAGCAGGGCTGTGAGGGGAGATGGGAGC
>VZTX01016667.1:0-14709 GCA_013400915.1 Pardalotus punctatus
GGGGACACGGGCAGGGGACACCGCAGGGCCCACAGGCCTCCCCTCCCCTCCCCTCCCCTCCCTCACTTCCTCCCATGGAGAACAAGCCCAGACTTTTCCCGCCCGGGTTTTCCCGGCATGCCCCGCGCCCCGCCCGCCTCATCGCCATGGCGACCGGCCGGCCGGCAGATGGGCCTGGCGACCAAATCCCCGTCGAGGCGAACGCTCGGGGCCGCACGGCTGAGGGACAGCGAGGTCACCCCCGTCCTTCATCCTCCGGCCGTGGCGAGACCTCGGGGGCACCTCGGGGTGCTCCCTCCCAAGGGGCCTGCACTGCCTGCGAACATCCTGGGCTCGCCCGGCTATGGAAAATCCACGTTTTCCAGACATCTGGAGCATCTCCCTGCCCGCCTCCAGCCAGCCTCAGCCCTAAAGCAGGGCATTGCACAACAGGACAGGTACAGGGACAGAATTCCCAGCCCTGGAGTGAGTGGGCACAGAGCTCAGCTGTCCCGGCCTCGCCGGCTTTCCCAGACGGATTCATCCGACCGGACTGGGATGAGGATTGGGGTGGGTGAAGATAAAACTCAGCCACTAATCTCCCTGTGGATTAACCATCCACGTGGGGCTGTGGTGTGGGGCTTTGGAGCAGGCAAACAACAGCTGAGCCCTCCTGGAGATCCCACAGCTCCTCTGGAATATCCGAGAGGAGCAGCCAGGCCTGTCCTGGGCACCCGGAGAGAACAGGGTGTTCTTTCACCTCATCTTTCACCTCCTCTTTCCTCACCGTGTTTGCAGAAGGAGCTGCAAACCTGATGCAGCTTGTTGTGCTCAGCCCCAGAACTGGTTCCTTTTTTTGGGGGAAAACAGCAAGTGTGAAGCTACACTTCAAAGCCTCCAGAGCTGTCTGGGCCAGCACAGGTGAAGGACTCTGTGGGAAAACAGGCTGAAGGCATCAAGAAACTCTGCTGCAAGAACAGGAAAAATAAAAAGAAATGGCTGTTCCTGTAGGAACTTTAGCACAGGTTGTATCAGCTGCTCAAGCCCGTTTTCTCCTGAAAAACCTAAAGCAACACTTGCTCTCCAGAGCCAGTTTTGGAGCTGTTACCACCATTATCCCAACTTCCTTCGCTCCAGACAAATCCCTGTGGATCATGGCTGAGTTCTGCAGCCCTGTCCCCATTCCCACAGGGGCCAGACTGCTTTCCTTGCCCACGGAGTCCCCGGGAGATTCTGGGAACGGCAAGCAGCGTTTCTCAGGGCTCAGGAGCCAGAGGAGGCTGCAGATGGGGAGCAGGGTGGGAGCTGATGGCGCTGCGAGGCTGCAGGGAGCCGAACCCCTCCTGCCTTCCCTGCCAGGCTGCTCCCTCCCCGTGGCCCTGGCACGCTCTCAGGGGTGCTGGGTGCTGGCCTGGGGGGCCCAGCCCGGCCCAACCGGCTCCCAGCCCACACCCGTGGGAAGCTCAGGAGCCCGTCCTGCCTCTCAGGTGTGGCCCTTGGCCCGCGGGCTCCCGCCCGGAGAGCGCTCCAGTGCCAGCTTGGATGGGGCCGTGGCTGCTGGAGAGGGAAGGGGAGCTCTGCCAGGGCTGCACCTCCTGGGAGGCTGTGAAACCTCCTGGGGTGGATGGGAGCACCAGCACCCCTTTTTGGGGCTTCTTCACAGGGGGTTCCCAGCTCTTTTTTCCGGATGGTGTCTGGAATGGCAGGGCTTTTCTCTGCAGAACAGGTTGGGTGCAGGAGCAGCTGTGCCTGCTTCCCACGCAGCAGCGCAGCCCAGCCTGCCCCACACCCTCCCCCTGCCCCAGGAGCCCACCTCTTCTCTCCTCTGCTCCCTTTCCCGGATCAAAGCTGCCTCCCCTCCCTGTATTGCAAACATTATTCAGCTCCGAGATAAGAAGCTCTCCAGCAGCACTTTATTAATCCCACAGGAGGGAGAAAGAAGCGGAGTGAAAGGGCTTAGTGTGGCCAGGACAGAGACTAATGTTCCACGAAACACCTTTGCAAAAGAGAGCCATGTCTTTTTCCCAGAAAGTCTCCTGGGAAGCTTGGGTAATAATTAACAATTATCGAACTTTAAACCCTCCATCTCTCTCTCTCTGTATCCTGACCAGGATTTTGTAATAACTCCCCCAGTCTGGAACATTCCCAGCCCGGGGTGCTGGGGTGCACTGGGGCTGCAGGGTGAGGAGGAGGAAGATGCAGACAGACTCCGTGGGCAGGCAGAGGCAGCTGCTGACTCTGCTGCTTCCCTGCTCCTCCACTGAGCTTGGATGTGAACCTCCCTTCCTTCCCCCAACGAATCCTGCAGCTCCTTTGGCCACAGAATGAACTGGCTCTTTGTGGTTCCTCCCAGGGAAGTTTTTCCCAGCCTTGGAAAGCCATAGACTCCTGCATATGGCTGAAGTCGTCATCTACCCAGGAGAGAGACTCGAGAGCTTTTCTAGCACAGAGACACTTGTTTGAATCCATCTGCTGTCTGAGGCAGCCACAACCAGTGCCATGTGATGGCTCACACGGGGGACAAGTGGGGTGGCTCCTCAGGACTGGGTTCCATCACTGCCTGGTGGAAGAACCACAGAGTTTTGGAAGTGCTGGCTCACACAACAAAGGGCATTTCTGTCATCTGCATCCTCTGCCGGGGCAACTCGAGCATCAGGAACCCTGCACACAGTCAGGTAGGGAACTGTGGTAAATCCAAACACATTGCAGGTGTCTGGAGACCCCGCTGCTGTCAGGGCAGGACATCCTTCCTGCCCCAGCACCCACGGCAGATCCAGGGGCAGGGCACAGCGTGAACCCCTGACAGCCTTTCCTGGTGTGTTCTCCAGCAAAGAGCCAGGCTGTGGGTGGAAAGGCATCAGGGAAGTGGAGGAATGTCCAGCCCACACCTCTCACCCACCTGCAAGCCCAGAAGTGACCCAAATTTAAAACCAGCAAAGCGAGAAATCAAGAGACCTTTGAATTGAAGCAGGCAGGGGAGCCAATGGGCCATGTTCACCCACTTCCATGATGTCAGCCTCACATCCCACACCCACAGCAGCCAGAAACTGGGTCCAGTGTCTGCACTGACAGAATATTTGTACATGGATCCATGCAAATGCATTTCCTGCCTTTTAAAATCCCCTAGGCAAGGAGCTGCCTGCTTCTGGCTGCTATGAAAAAATGGCCAAACAAAGGGGAGTCACCTTTCCCTGCACTCTGCAAATGTCTCCTGCCTGGATCAGGGAGGATCAGGTGTGCAAGGCACCCTGCAGACACGGGGCAATGTGAGCAGAGCAGAGAGGGACAGCTCCCGGCAGCTCCTGACAAGGAAAGGCACACAGAGGTGAAGTGAGCTGGCCAAGGATATTCCAGGGAGCTCGTGGCAAAGCCAGGAAATGCTGCCAGCCCTTCTGAGCTCAGCCTGCCTTTGCCATCACCTCCAGGCCATTCTTTGCCTGTAAGTAAAAGCTGATTCACGCCTGGTAGGAGTCGGTGTGAGGCAGCAGATATTCCCATTTCTAGTGAGGTACTGTAAGGTACTCCACGGGCATGGCAGCATTTGAAATGTCAAGAGTACAAAAAAATATATGTACTTAAAGAGAATGATTTGAGCCCTTTATTTCCAAAGTGAGTTTAGAGGCAGTGAAAGGTCTCAGATCAATAGCAGCTAAACTCCAAATTGGAGCCCTCCCCTCTGCCACAGAGAGGGCATGGCTGAGACAGCCTCTGCACAAAACAGCCTGCCCACAGCCCCTGCCAGCCTGCCTCAGCCCTGACCTTGAGGAGCTGCCTTCAAGTGGGAGAGGGAAGCTCCCCCTTGCTTTGCAGCCCTGGGCTTTTGTTCCCTGGCTGCTGGTTTGTTTTACTTGGGTACATTGTGTCTAGGGAATAATCTGAGTTTTGATAAACTCGCTCCACATGCACACCGAGGAGAAGCCTGCTCCATCCTGCAGGTGGAGAGAAATCCCAGGGGGGTTTGCAGCACAGATTTTGAGGTAAATCCAGCAGTGGGCTTAGCTGTGGCATTTTGGAAGGTGAGGTGCAGTTGCCTGCTCAAGTGCTCCGTGACAAACAGGCCTTTCTTCCCCTCCCCTGCCCCACAGCTGCACAAGCACTCGGCCCCGTGCCCCAGGGACCCCAGAAAGGTTCTCCCCATCCAAAGTTGGGATCAGTACAGCTGTCAGGCTCTGGCCACATTACCCGTGCTAATTGGAATTACAATAGGCAGACTGCAGCTTTCACTCCATCTCTCTGTTGCTTGTCATAGTGTAATCAAAATCTCTCTCTCTCTCTTTATCACAGAGCGTGACGGGCGCAGAGGCAGCCACGAGACTACAGATTCCATCAGATCTCCCTGGGGCTGGGGAGCTTTACCTCACTGCCAGAACTGCCCGGTTTTGGGATGAGCAGGAGAATGGCAGAGGTGGCCTGAACCCCCCAGGGGGCTGGGCAGAGCAGGGGGGCAGAGATGGGGATGTGGGGTGCGGCACCAGGGTGAGAGCAGGGGCAGCCACAGGTTGGTTGTAGAGGTGGACAGAGCCCAGGGAGGAGCCTCCCTCCTCTTCCTCGCTGCCTCCTGGCACCCCAAACTCCTGCCTCCCCTCAGCCACAGGTTCCCACCCGCTGCCAGAGCCAGAAGTGAGCACAGGATCACTGAAAAAGCCACGAGGCAGCTTGGCACAGGCACGGGGCAAGGACGCAAAGCCAAAGCTCTGTGCTCACACAAAAGCCCGAGCACATCTCACTCCCCCCTGCTCCAAAGGCTTGGCCATTTTATAGATCCAGGGTGATCCATCGTGGGCAAATGGTGCAGCGTGTCTGATTTGTGGGTCATTATTAAACAGCAGTAATGCAGGGCTGAATTACCCAGAGGGAAGGAGCAGCAGGCTGGACCTACCCAGCTCCCCCGAGAGTGGCCATAAACAAAACTTAAATAATTAGAGTGCTTGGGCAGAGATGCAGCCTCTAAGTATTCTTAGGCTCACGCAAATAAAGGAAATAAATTCTTGGAAGGTGCCAGGCTGGATGGGGCAGAGGGAGGCTCATTTTCCAGATCACTTGAGAGGAGCCGTTATAAATCTCAGTGAAAGATGCACCTCCCCAGGCTGGCGATATTTTTAAACTCAGAGAGAGAGAGAGGGGAGAAAAAAACCCACATTTTAGTATTTACACCACAGGCGAAACGGGTATTTAAAAACCAGGGTACATTTTCCAAAGTCTGTTCCTGCCACGCCAAGAAATGAAGGATTTTCTTTCTATAGTGTGCTAGCTGGCAATATTAGCCCCAGAGAATTCACTGCTACCACCATCATTCTGTTGTGAGCTGCGAAACCAAACTCCCAGAAGGACTGGGGGAGTCAGGGGATAAAGGTTCTTTCACTGGCAAATTGCTACTCCAGCTCCCCACGGAATCAGCAGCAAGCACACACGGACTCCTCGGAATCCTGAGGGGGGGCTCCTGCCCTGTCCCCGCTGCTTGGTGTCTGGGATGACGTCCCATGGGAGTGTCCCAGCCATGCTGAGGCCACCTGAGCTTTGGGGGAGGGAATCCATGCACTGATGTGCAGGATCACCAGGCCAGTTTTCCCTCCTGATCCTTCCTTGTGCCCCCGTCGGTCAGTGCTTCCTGCCCTGCACAGGGTGGGATGGCTTTTGGGTGGGCATCGGGGAAATCTTGCCCAGAGCTGACGGACCATGTTGAATGAGGCTGCAGGGGGCCCAGGGTGGGATGGCTTTTGGGTGGGCATCGGGGAAATCTTGCCCAGAGCTGACGGACCATGTTGAATGAGGCTGCAGGGGGCCCAGGGTGGGATGGCTTTTGGGTGGACATCGGGGAAATCTTGCCCAGAGCTGACTGACCATGGTTGAATGAGGCTGCAGGTGGCACAGGGTGGGATGGCTTTTGGGTGGACATCGGGGAAATCTTGCCCAGAGCTGACTGACCATGTTGAATGAGGCTGCAGGTGGCACAGGGTGGGATGGCTTTTGGGTGGACATCGGGGAAATCTTGCCCAGAGCTGACTGACCATGGTTGAATGAGGCTGCAGGTGACACAGTGTGAGAGTTCCCAGCCTGGCTCTCATGGAGAGCCCCAAATGAGACCTGCCAGGGCACTGCCTTTCACTCCAAGCACTGCAGCCTTCCTTTTCCTCAGTCCTGCTCCTCACCCCCTCCTCAGGCATGGAGAACATTCCCCCTTTTACGAGCTCCGCTCTGTGCAAGCCTTTTTCCTTCCCTCCCACCCCTCCCCAGGACTGCTGCCACCCTCCCCAAAGGATCCCATCCAGCTCGTGTCCAAGGGACACACAGCACACCCAGCAGGCATCAGAGCATCCAGCAAATCCCCAAACAAACCTCCTCCAAAGATCAGAGCACACCATAATCTCTCTGTGTGAGGAGATCCCAACAAGCCCTCCCCAACTTCCCTGAGCACGAGGTAAATTTGGCAAAGCTCAGCCCCATCTCTGGGAAAAGTCTCTCCATAAAACTCACACAGACAGAGCTCCTGGCCTCTCCCACTCCCCTGGCAGCACACAGATGTTGGGTGGCTGAACTGAGTGAAGAGATCCCTTTCCTCAGCACCTTGCACACAAAAACAAACTCACCATTCCCAAATAAAATATCCAGCAAGTCGAGCAGAGCCAAGAGGGGTCCTGTATCCAATGGAAACTGGCAGCTGTTATGAGTTACAGCATGGCAGGGATGCTGCTATGCAACACATCCCTGATCCTGAACAGCCATAAATGGGCACAGCCTTGGTTCTCCCCTGTATCCAGAGATGTCCCTTCCTCCAGGACTGTCCCCAGACACTCTGTTGGTGCAGCTGACCAGGGGAAGAGCCCAAAGAGGCCCAGGAATGAGCAGCTTGGGCAGTTGTCTTTGCTGTGAGCACCAAATCCCCCCTGTTCCAGACCTTAAAACAACATTGCTGCTCACCTCGCCTTGGCTAAGTGAGGGGACAGGCAAGAGCAAGGAAATACAACCCCTCTAGAATGGGGGAGATCTTCTTGTGTGTCCTTAAAGCCCCTAAAGTGACCTGGATTATCCATCCTTAACATTCCCTCTGGTTTGGACACCCCCAGGTTAGGAAGGCCATCAGCAGTGATGGGAATGTGACCCTGGGCTTGCCTCCAATGGTCTCTAGCCCAAGAAAAATCAGAGTAAAGCCCATTAGATGCCTTTTGCTATGAAAAAGGTAGCCAGAGCTTGATGCAGTCAATCCTCCAGTGCAAAGCGTCCTCCTGCCTGCAGGCTTTGTATGGGGTTATTTCTAGGAGAGGTTTCAAGGCAAGGGCAGCCTCCCTCAGAGGGCTGTGGGTTTGGGTGAGGGGTGAGTTCTGACTCCACAGAGCTGATAACTCCTCTGGCAGCAGGCTCGGAGCTGAGCTGGCTCCTGTTGGAGCCAGGGACAGGGCAGGGCTCATCCCTTCCCTCGCTGCTCTCCCCTGCCCTGAGTGCCACAGTTCCTCACACAGGGCAGCAAACCCATCCTGTGTCAGTCAGCTCTACACAGGAATCAGGAACAGCCAGACAGAAAGCCTGACCCTTCTCCTCCCCTGCTTCTCCTATTAAACTCTCCCCTGGGTCAATGACTTCTGCCCATCGGGGACCGTTTGTAACCCTTGGCTTTGCCAGGACACTCAGCACAACAACCTCTAATTACAGACCTCTGCTCCTGAGTCACACCAGCCTCTTGTACACATCAGCATCAGCCCCCGAGTCCCCAGCCAGAACTCTGCCCCCAGACTGTCCCCTTGGGCTGGGAAAATGGTCAGTGGAAAGCTGCTCAAGCAGCACCTCACTCGGTCCGGAGGGTGTCCTGCCAGGGGGTGAGAAATTAAAACTGGTTTTGCCACATGTGAGAACCTCAGTGCAAAAAGCAGCTGCCAGGTGAAACCAAGCCTCCCCCCTGGTCCCACAGAGCCTGCACTGCAGCGGCCTCACTGCCTGGAGCCTCACACAAGGCTGGTTCTGCTCTCAGGTGGCCACACAGCCCTTCACTGCAGCCCCCTCACAGACAGGCCTTTGTGCTGGGAATGGCTCTGGGAAGGCTGGATGTCAGCCCTGGCTGTGAGCTGCGTGGACCCTCTGTCACTCCAGCCTTGTCTCTGGATGCCTCTCCCCAGCACAGGGGGAGGGAGGGATGGATCTTCCACGAGAGAACCATAATAGCCTCAAAACCAGCCTGATTACAGGGTTTCCCCAGGTAGGGAGAGAACTGCTGGGAAGAGAGATGGAGGCTGAGCCCCCTTGCCTAACCAGGCTTGGGAGTACCTGCTGTCTCTCAGCCAGGTGGTCCATCTGGTGCCTGCCGCTGCTCCCAGGCAGGGATGTGATTTGCAGGTCCTGGACCGCATCTGGAGCATCCCTGCATGGTTGGGAGCAGATGGAAGCACTTTGCTGTTTCCTGCAGCTAGAAAGGCAAATAGGCTGAGATGGAGGACCAAAAACCCCTTCCTTGTGGTTTAACTCCCAGACAGGAGAGTCACACTGATCCCGCCTCTCTTTTCTCCCTGCACTCCTGGAGCCTGAAGTGCTGTCCACCAGTCCCCAGCTGGTCTGGCTCAGAGCCAGGGAGGCCTGGCCTGCAGCAGAGTGAGGCAGAGTTGGGTGGATAGTGCTTAGAAATGCTTCCCTCTTGCATCACACCCAATAATGTCAAGGGAGGATTATAAACCTCCTGCAGGGACTGCATTGTGGTGGGGGAATGGAGAAGAGATGGTTCATCAAGTTGGGTCAGTTCCTCCCACCCATCCCCAGCACCCCGCAGAGATGCTGATGTGACAAGAGAGAGCTGGCCAGGCCCTCTGTGCCTCCCTAACCTCCTCCTGTCCCCCCAGGCTGGGGACAGCAAGGGACTGAAGCTCTTTCCCCTTCTCATGGCCAGGAGCTGCTGTTTGTCTGCCTTGGGACTGCAGCAGAGCCGGAGCTGCCGCAGCCCTGGTGCTGCCAGGCTGTGGGAACGGCTGCAATCAGCCCCAGCTCGGGGCAAACACTGAACGGGCAGCAGGTGCTGAGCTCCCCACGTGTCCCCAAGTGCCCGTGGAGGCTGTGACACCACACAGGGCACAGACAGGAACACGCTGCTGCAAAGGAGCAGCACATTTCGCTTCCCGTTTCTCCATGTGACAGAGACGGGACTTTAAACCCAGTGTGGTGGCAGAGGGGAAAGTCTCCTTCCTCCCACGAGTGGTACTTCAGCATCTGAGCAACTTGGTGAGGGTTTTCGTTCTGCTACAGAGCCGAGGGGTTCCCCTTGAAAACCCTGTGTGTGTGCTGGGTTGTGCCTCAATCCAGCCCGGACTAATCCTTCGCTGGGAGAAGCCAAGGAAACTGTGCACCTGGGAGAATATCCGTGGCTTAACAGCAGCCAGGAGGAAACGTGTCAGGAGATGTTTAATTCCTTAGTTAAACAAATCTTCACCTGAAACGCTGCTGTGGGTGAGGGAGCCCTCGCTGCAGAGCTCGGAATTCTCCGTGCTGGGATGGCTGAGCTCCGGTAATTAACACAAAGAAGTGTCTCCGATGCAAACTGGGTCCCAGCTCCAGTGGCTGGCGGCACCAGCTCACCCTTCAGCGGAGCTGTCCTGATTTAATCTGACGTTATTTGAAAAAGCAGGATCTCCAGGGGCTGTGAGATTGGAGTACCTTTGTCCCTCCCTCATTTGTTTCTGCCTTTTTGCACTGATAAGCCTGGCTGGCCTGTGAAAGGGACTGGGCAAGAGCCATGAGCACCTCGGGCAAGGATGTTGCAAGACTCAAACTCTTTCTCAGCCGCCCTGAGGACTGTGGCCATCCTCCTGAGCACTGGCCAACTCATCCTGCAGCTCTCACAGGCAGCCTGACTCCTGCCCTTCCAAACATTTTTGGCTTGGAGCAACCCAGCCTGGTGGAAGGTGTCCCTGCCCAAGGCAGGGCGTTGGAAAGTGATGATCTTTAAGGTCCCTTCCAATCCAAATCCCGGATTCTGTGATTAAAACGCCTTTTCCCTGCAGTGCTTGCCCCCACCCCTGTGTGCTGGCAGTGCTGTGTAACTCCCCAGGGCGCTGGAGGTGGGAAGGAGCCTTTCCCTGGCTAAGAGTGGCCACTGGCTGCTGTCCCCTCGGGCTGTCCCCAGCCTGAGTGGCACTAGCAGAGGTGCCACGGCAGCCAGGCCTGGGAAGCAGGTCACAACAACCGGCTCTGCCGGTTCCCTGTGTGATTCAGCCGAGGTGTGAGCGCTGCTCAAAGGATCCCTGCGGTGCCTCCCTTTAAGCTTGGCTTTGTGGCCGGTCCAGCTGCAGCCCAGAGCAGGGGTGATGCAAGGAGAGATGTGCCAGCTCTGCCAGCATCTCCTCAGCCACCAGCTCATCCCAGGCATCGGATGTGCTGCTGGCTGTGCCCCTGCTCCTGGAATGTCCCTGCTGATGGCTCCGTGTGCGCTGGGCTGGGAGCTCCTGCTCGATTAACGCTGCCGGTTCAGGGAGCACACAGCATCAGCCAGGGCCCTCGCTGGCTCTGGCCGTGGGGCAGACACCCTCCTGCTCGTGGGCTGAGCTGCCTTTCCCCCAGCCTGGCGCCTCACCCACGCTGACACACTCAGGAGCTCCTCAATTCACGCCAGGGTAAAAACCCGACCGGTCGGTTTAAGTGAGGTTTAATGAGAAAAAAATCAGCCAAAGACAGGCTTTTGCTTCCTGAAATAGCTTGATGCTGCTGTTTCTGAGTTTTGGGAGGAGGCAGGTGCGGGGTGGAAAGAAAAAATAACAACCGAGAATTCAAACCAAGGGCTGAACGAGAGTCTGGCAACTTTTTTGCGTTTTGGAAGCTGCTTTGGGGTATTAAAGCAGCTCCATAAAGTACAAGATGGAGCAGATCCTGCAGTGACATGCTTTGGCTATACCCAGCACTCCAGAGAGCTGCTGTACCTCCCCAAAACGAACCCTCCCTCCAGCTGCAGCCAAGTTTGACCTCAGCCCTCCAGGTCACCACGGCTCAGTCAATGCTCCTTTCAAGCGCCGTGATGGAAAAACCCTGTGTGAAAGCAGCTCCAGCCACCTCTGCAGCTCTCCCCTGTGGAGCACCTCAAAGCACTTTGCAAAGTGTTCCCAGGCCCCTCGGGGAGAGCAGGAGGTAGCCCAGCAATAGCAGAGAGGAATTTGTCTGCAGACAGCGCTTGGGAACAGAGGCCCAGATGTGCAGAGGCAGGACCAGGCACAGATGATGCCTGTGCTCTGCGTGGCTGCATCTCAAGCTGCAGGAAATCCACGGCAGGGATAAACAGACAGGTTGTTAAGGCTTGTAAAGCATAAATTTAACTGTAAGTGTTCTTAACCTCTGCAGATCAGCTGCCTAGGATCTCTCCTCCCCTGCCCCCATGGCTTTCCAGTAACCCCTGTTGATATCAATATCTTGAATGTAGCGTGAGTTGATACCTGGTTCCAAATGGATGGGCATGGAAGGCTGCAGGAACCATGAATTGAATCCGTTCTGGACGATTGAACTGCTCACGTTAAAGATAATTTGTAAAGCAGATTTTTATACGAGACTCCTTACAGCTTTTACAGCGGGGGAACTTTTATTTCCTTATCAGAAAAAAAAAAAAGCTAACATTATCTGAAGGGGGGGGTGGATGGGAACAGAATGGAATGGCATTGATCAGCTGGACATGAAAGGTTTTCCAGAGAGCAGGCAGTGCCTCCTGCTTTGCTCTCATCCTTCTTGGGTATTGGGTACGAAACCACATTTTCCAACAAGTCCACAGCTACTAATTCACTTGTAGTAGAGGATCCTGAGTTTACCTTTCCTCGTTAAGCAATCTTGTCTGTATTCAAAGCTTAAATATACCTTTATATATGTGTATATATATATGATTTTGGCACAACACATTGTGAACTCGAGGAACTGCATGCCTCAGGAAGGCATCCAGACCTGGGCTCTGGTAAAGACTCTGCTGTGGCTTTGTGCAGCACTGAGCCCTGGGCTGGTCCTTCCCTGCAGCTCTGGGGCCCTCCACAGCACACACAAGCACCCAAATTAATGAAATAAAGGAATGAATAAATATGTAATACAGGATCAGACACTCCTGCAGCTGTGGTGCATCCAGCACTGGACTGGTCGGACTGAGAGTCTCGCCCACCGGGCTGCAGGACACCGGGGCTCGGGGACAGGGTTTGGGAAGGATTATCCTGCTGGAACACTGCGGAGCTGGCTGTATCCTGGGCTTGGCAAGGCACCACAAGATGCACCACTGGCTTATCCTGGCAGAGCTGTCAGCGGGACAGTGCAAGACAAACTGCCACGCTACTGCAGTGGCAGGAGACAAACCCGCCTGACTGCTGGCAGCAAAGCCCTGAGAACAGCCAAAAATAGGAGAAGTGGGGGGGAAAAGTCTCTCTTGGCAGGACAAGGTGAGATGCCAGGCGGTGTCAGGGTCACTGCGTGTCCCCTTGGTGACAGCAATTCCCAGGGGAGCATAAAGTCCTTTTGGTTTGCCCAGCACAGTCACCACAGCATTACTGCACCTCCAGTGCCTTTCCCCGGGGTTGTGGGGACGGTTTTCTGCCGGGGGCTGCCGGGTGGAAGGATGAGAAGGAGGGAAGGCTGGGTGAAGAACGACATGGAAAGTTCTGAGACTCCTTGTGAGGAGCCAGAGCTCAGCCAGGCACCTGCCTGCAAGCACAGAGGAGCGCAGGGAGCCCGAGGCTGTCCCTTCCGTCACCTCTTTTTGCAATGCACAGCAGAGCCCTTTGTCCTGGGAATACCGAGGTACACCCAGCCCTGCTTTCTCATCGCCCTGTTAACCTTTTCCCTCTCACAGCCTCCCTGGTTTCTGGATCACCACCCCCTCCCATTTCATCTGTCCTCATCCATTTTAACCAGACCATCCAGTCGCCGTGATCTGTTGATCTCCCATGTCCTGATGTTATCATCTCCCGTCTTTGCCCCCACCAGGGAGCTCTGGGCCCTGGCATTCGCTCTGATGGCCCAGACCTCGCTCGCTGTGGCCACATCTCAGAGTCACAGCCCAGCCAGCCTGGCTGCTCTTCTCGGACGCAGCCCCAGCCCAAATAGAGGAGGAGTAGACGCAATTCCACCCTGCCTTCACTGCAACTTCTCTCCAGCTGCAGATCCCAGTCCTGCTGCAGGCACAGGCTGCCTCCCAGCCCCGCACAAGGCTGGATCCACACATGTGCCCGCTGCCAGCGCTCCAGCCCCAGCCGCCGGCAGCCGAGCCCCAAAAAGGCAAACATCGGCTCTATTTGCATCTCTCAGTTCATTCACAAGCTGTGAACGCAGACTGCCGATCCCCTTTCCATGGCTCCGACTCCCGGAAAGCCCTCCAGGATGGCATTAACCCGTTCTGCACTGGAGCAGAATAAATGAGTCCCCGCAGGGCACTTCCCGAAGTGGGTCACTCTCCCGCTTCCCAGCGCTGTGCTGGAGCCCAGGGCAAGTCCTAGCCCAGGCAAGGGACGCACGAACTGCTCTGCCACCGCCCGGGTGGGTCCAACGAGCTGGGGAGCAGCCGATCCGCATCTCTGCCCGTCTCCTCCTTTCCAGGGATGGAGCAGAACCCAAGGGATGGATCGGAACCAAAGGGATGAATAAGATGCCGTCAGGCAGCCAAGCTCAAAAGCAGTGAAAGGAAGCTCTGAAACCTGGGAGCGGTCCAGCCCCTCCGCTAAAGAGCCCGTGGGAAGTGTGTGCGGAGGGGAGCGGGGATTTTGGGGATGCTGGAGAGCCGAAACCCTCCATCTCTCCTCCCGAAACATCTGCGCTCCGTGGCCAGCCTCGTGGCTGCCTTTCCGGGGAAGCCTGGCTGCTGCGCCTCGCTAGACGCTGCTCGATCCAAAAAGCAAACAAACGGCCTCAGCTCCAGGGCTCCGGAGCCCGCTGCCTGCAGCTGCTTCCAAAACAAACGAGCGTGTTGTTCCGAGCCGAGCCGGCGCTGAAACCGGCCCCGATTCTCTCCCACCCTCGCACAGATGCTCCCACACCTGCTCCAGACCCGGGCGCGCACCCCAAAACGCCGATCCCACCCTTCCCCGCCGCTCCGCAGCACTTCCCGCACCCCTTTTCCCCCACGGGCACCCCGCAAACCCCCTCGGGGGCTGCCTCCAGCCCCGCAGCGCCCCGGCGGAGCCCAGCGCCCTCCGGGGACCGGCTCACCTGGTAGGAGCGCGGCTGCCAGGATGCAAACTCCGATAGTCCACCACGATGCACGGCAACTTGTCTGCAGCCGTGAAGCCATGAGAGTTCCTTAGGAGCGATGGGCAGGGGTCGGTCTGGCAGCGCCGCGGGGCCCCCCACCCTCCCAGCCCCCGGTGATGCTCAGGTCTACTTGAAAAAAAAAAAAATTTTAAAAAAAAAAAAAAAACGGGGGGGGGGGGGGGAAAAAAGGGGGGGGGGGGGGGGGGGGGGCCTCACAGTGGGGACCCCCCNCGGGAGGGCGGGAGGGCTCCGGGGGAGCTCCGCACATCCACGGGGCGCGGGGCCCCTCTGGGCGGGCGCGGGGCGCTCCGGCCGCGGGGCAGCGCGGGCTCTTCCTTCCGCAGAGCCCGGGCGAGTGAGGAGACGAGGGAAGGGGGGGAGGTGGAAAACGCGATTTGGAGGAAAAAAANAAAATCAACCAAAAGAAACGCCAGACAAAAAAGAAAGAGGGGAGGCAAAACAAATAAAGAGCAGCGAGGCAGAGCCCTCCGCGGGCTGCGGCGGTGCCGTGGCTCCGGCGGCGGGGCTCGGCAGCCCCCGCCCGCTGCCCGCCCT
>VZTX01016671.1:0-25997 GCA_013400915.1 Pardalotus punctatus
CATACCCTGCCCCCCCTCCCCCCCCAGCTGGTGGTTGGAAGGAGGGGAAGGGATGAGCTGAGGAACAGTGTCTTAAGAGGGAAGGGGGGGGAGGGAAGAAATGGTGTCTTAAGACCTTATTTTTTCCTCTCATTTATCCTCCGACTCTGTTAGGTTAATAAATCACTTTGCAACTTAAGTTTTTGACCTGTTTGCTCATGTTCTCATGCGTCCCCTCCCCACCAGTGCCTCATCTCAGCTCATGAGTCCAGTGTGTTTGTGTTAGTTTGATTCCTCTCCTCTGCATAGCTGCGGCAGGAGAGAGCAAGTCGTAGGTCCCTGGCATTTGGCCAGGGTCAAACCTTGGCACCTGCCCATGGATTTGCACTCAGGAAGGCTGCTCCAAATGCTCTGGGTGGGTGATGGGCTGAGCCTCCTCCCTGGCCCTACAGCAGCACAGAGTCAGGACCTTCAGAATTCCCCTGGGTCTCATTGTACAGGTGTGCTACACGTGGGCATGAGTGATGCTCAGCTCAGTTTCTTTGAGTTTTTCTTTCGTTTTGCCATTGCTTACTCAGTCTCAGGACACTAACCTCATTTCCAGAAGAAATAAGTGCGTGCCAGGGGGATGCATATAAAGTGTAATGATTAACCATTAAAGATAAGACATAAATAGAGCTGTCTGCAGGTGGGCTGGGAACCAGCAGCGTTGCACCCATCTCTATTCCCATCTGACAACCATCAACCAGGAAACTGTGCTGGATGTCAGACAGGGGAGCCTTCCCCACAAAAGGTGCTTTGGGGGCTGGGTGTGGGGCAGCAGCCTGGCAGACCCGAAGCCAGCCTGGTTAAGTTGGCTGAAGGAAAAAATACATTCTGCAGAGGCAGAGAAGAGAACTCCCAGCTGGTGACCTGCTGCAGACATGGAGCTTCCCAGCCTTCCCAGCCTCAGAGAAACTCCTCACAGTCATGCAAGGCACGGCAGGAATTAGGGAGATTTGCGCTCAGGTTGGGAACTTTACACATCCACATACAGGGCACGAGGCAGCCAGGAGAATCACAGTGCTGCAGTTCACTGACCTTTCACGGACCAGCCCACACTCCCAGGGCATGTCTGTCTTCCTCAGGCACCTTTGGTCCCAGCCTGCCATGCCTGTCCTTCTGCCCTGGGCACTTGGAGCAGAGTGACAACGCCAGCCTGCACCCCAAAAATCCCCGCCACCCCACAGCAGTGCCCGTGCATCCCACTGGAATCCACCTCCACGCTGGTGGATGGAGGCTCTTGGAGCTCCCTGGGCTTGCACGCCCTTGTAGAGCCCTGGGGGCCTGGTCCTCATGGAATTACACCCCATCCTGTGTTATTCAGAGAACCCTTCACTTCACACCGTGGTCGCACATGTGGCCTAAGGCACGTCCTCTTCCCTTTTACCTGTTTTAAAACTGCAGTGTGAGGGGAGACCAAATGGAAATTGTGTATACCAACAATTGTGTAATGCATCAGTGAGTGTTTTGTGTTCTAGGGTGGATTGTATTTACTCTAAAAATTCACCCTGGGATATTACAATATTTTGTAGATAATCATGACATATAACTAGAACCTGGAGGTGCCACAAACAGGCATGCTGGGGGAAAATGTTAATAGAGACCGAGAAGTGGCAATTCCCCTTCTCCCCCCAGGCTCCTGCCAGATTGGGAAGTTGGGAAAGAAACACTGCCCCTCCTCTGCTCTCCAAATGTGGCTAGGCAAAAGCACAGAAAAGAATTTGCCGGTCAGCAGAAGGAGGTGCAGCAGCAATCATGGCAGGGACCTTTGGACATCCTGGGGAACTTTCTGGAGAGAACTTAGGCAGGGAGGAGGAGTGACCTCTTCGCTTTAGCCTCATCCTTCTGGCTTTTCTCCTCCCTTCTCCTTGCTCTGTTCCCTCCACAACCCTTTCACTTGTGAGGGTGGTGATACAGAGGCTTCCTTTATTCATGCAAAAGGTTTGAGAGAGGAGAAAGAACTGAATCACACTAAATCCACTTCACACTCCCCAAACATCAGGCATCTTTCCAGCACACCCACCTACTGTGTCCTGGAATCAGCAGCAATGCTTTGTTTGGCACTGGAAACACAGGCACCAAAAGAATCTCTCTGCTTGTCTGAGCCAGTTGCACACTGTCAAGGAAAGCTTCAAAAAGTTCAAAAATAGCTTGCCAAGCTTCTTTCCTAAACTAGTTAGGATTTTAAAAAAATTTCTTTTTTACCCTGAAAGGATAATTTATTTGTATCTATTTGTCCTGGATAACATTATGACAAACTTTGAAGGCAGCAGCTGAATTTCCAGAGGAGAAAGAAGAGAAGATACAGGGTGAAATGTGCCATGGATATGTACTTATCTCAGTGCTACCCATCCTCCTGCTTATGCTGCAAACCCACTGGCATGCCCAGAAGTTGTATGTATGTAGAGGCTCACCAGCACAGGCACTTTGAGGGAGAATAATAATCCAATACCAGAAAACTTATTTTCATCTGTGCAACCATGAGAGAAAATTGGGATAGATGCGAGGGAGCCCACCAAGGATTACTAATTTAATGTCCAGAGCACCCAAAGGTGTGGGGCTTGGAGGAAAGAGCCTCGACCTGTTTCTTCTCCACTTTCTCCATGCTGCAAACTTCATTTCCAGTGTAGCAGAGCTCTCAGCAGCCTGACAGAGACAATGGAAACCTCCAGGGCTCAGTGGGGCTCAGGGCCAGGGGAGGTCCCCAAATCATGTTCTGCTCTCCATGGATGGATGCACTGGGTGCACTGTCCTGGGTCATGGATGTGAAGGGATTTTGGAGCCTACCTTTAAGAGCCCAGACTTGGAAGCTTTTTTTGCCACGGAGGTAATATTTTTTTTTTTTGCAGAGAGTTAGTGTAAGCAAGCCACACTTCAACTTCCCTGCAACATCAGTGTTGAAAGAGCTGCAGTCTCATACAAATCCTATCATGAGGGATATTTTCACGAGGTTTTTTTTGGGGGGAGGCCAGCTAGCAGGCAGCAACGGGCACTTTTCTCCCACGAGGTGTGTGAAGGCAGGCTGAGGGCAGCCAGACCAGGGGCTGATGCAACTTTACCACCGAGGAGGTAACAAAGGGACACCCGCCCTCACCTCCTTACCCAGCACTGACCAGGCAGGGTCACTTCACAGCAGGTGCAAGATCCGCATCCAGATTATTTTTGTGGTTTTCTTCGGCGTTTCCTAACACAATGTTTGCGGTGTTTTGTGAAACGAGTGTTTGCAGAAGAATTGGGCTTTTGGTACAGATACAAAGAGCAAGCACTGACCCGGGATAGGTGTTTCTTTTATCTGCTGCCTCGCGTGCCCCAGCTGTTCCCATGCCCAGCTCCTCAAGGACAGAAATCTGTCACAATCTCTGTCAAGCAGTCCCAGTTCTGTAGCTCAAAAGGACAGAGAATAATTAGCTCCCTTTTGAGGTCCCCCAGCCCAGCCTTTGGGGTGCTGCACCCCCCTCAGCTGACTTTTAGGGTGCCAAGTTCTTGAGGCTCCCAGAATGTGCAGATGGTGCCGGTGTTTCGTTCCCCTTCCCCAGGGGAAATCAGAGGCAGGAAATTATATAGCTGCTACACACAATCCCACACCCTGCAGAATCCACCCTTCCATGAAAATGCCAGAGAGATTTAAACAGCTTGCATAATTTCAAGAGGAAGTAGCAAGAGTAGAAATAAATATACATTGTAATTGTATAATATCCCTGGGTTCAGTAAATAAAAAAAAAAAAGGAAAAAAAAATCATCAAAAAGGCTATGTGCTTACAAAGGTAACCAGATCTGCTGGGGCTGGATCTAGAGAAAGGCACAGCAGGGTAAGTGCCTGTGATCCAAAGGGAGCAGTTCCACGCTGCTCCCAGTCCAACACTACTGGGAATGGCAATGGCTGATTCTCCTGGGACAGCCACCAGTGCCACCCATTGCTCCAGGCAGCTGCTGGCACTCCAGGCGTTCAGCAGAAGTTACAATGAGTGCATGGGCAGATAACCTCAAAAGATGACTGCTTTGAGAATTTTTTTTTCTGAAATTATTTTGTGTTCTCAATTATTCAATGCTGATCTTCATGCATTAGGAAGGGTGTGGAAGTTTTACTTGGTAACTACTGTAACTAATACAAGGCAGGTGAAAAAAAGAGAACTAATACAAGAAAGGTGAAAAATCTCCAGTTCCCAGAGGCTGCAGAGAAGCACAGTGCCCTCAGTCACTCAGAGATTCTATCCCCACAGGTTTGCCCGTTTAAGAGAGCAGTACTTCACGAGGGAGTTCCCATCTGTTCTGTACACCCAAAGTAAATTACTGGGCATTTTGTGGGGTGAAGTACAAGATCCCTAAGGCTGCAAGAGGGGAAGGCTCCCGAGCAGTCAGGTGGCTGGTGACCCTGTGGCCGGACACACCATTCTTGGCAGAGTCGAGCCCCATTCCCCCTGCAAACAAAAGAAGCATCAAATCCAGGAGCTTGCACGCTGTGATGACATTCATCCCAGCAGGGCTCTGCTCCCAAGGAGAGCAGGCACCAGGAAATTATGTGCAATACATTTAACTGATTTACAGCTCTGTGCTTGTGCAAGCCCACTGTCAGCTCCAGTTACTTTAAAGCCAGCGGCAGCTTCAAACCATTTAAAGGTTTCTTTTCCAGCTCACAATATGCAAACCAGGTGGAGGGGAAGTCTACAAAAATAATGAGTTAAAGGGAAAACATAATTTCAAGAAGGAAAATGCATGTCACCCCATAAGAAAGAAGAGTCTAATATGTCCCTTGGAAGGAAATTCCCCATCCCAGCCCAGGCACCAAGGAACTGAGAGAGCAGCTAGTGGGGGCACTGGGCAGTGGTAGCCCCCTTGAGCCCATGGGAGACTTAAGTTAGAGGGAAGGGGTGGAATAGATACCATCAGCACATTGAATTTTCCTCCAGGATGGCGAGAATCTGCCTGTTGTTACCCCTCTTTCCCAGTGCAAATCTAAAGGAGAGCCAGTAATAATATTAATTTATCTCGAGGCAAACAGCAATTCTCAGAAAAGCACTGGCAAGTGTGGGTGAGGCAGACATAAAGCCAGTGACAAACAGTCAACACACAAGTCTCAGATTTGTACATTTTGAGAAAAACATGAAACCATTAAATAATAATTCTGTTGCTTATTATGCTGCATCACAAGGAAATACAACACATCTCTTAATGCGTAAATCTTTAAGCTAAAAATTAACTTTCTGTCTTTATCTACTAGTAAGCTGAGCTCAGACTATCACAGTGGGCACCTCTCCAATTTCTGCTTATAATTTTGAGTTGCCCTTCCCATAGCTCCTTTGCCCTCATGCAAAGACCAACTTTGACCTTTGTGCATTACCAAGTTTTCTTCACTGTGACTTACTTCTCTTAAAAAAATCACCCAAACTGAGGCCATTTTACTTTCAATGCATTTACATTTTATCTTCCTTAAGCCTGGTGGCAGCCTCACTGAGCTGCAAAAGCTTCAAAGCTGAGGGGAGAAAATGTGATTTTTGTTGCCCGTATCCACCACCTTTAGTGGAAATCCTTGTTGTGATGTTGTTGAAGCTCTGGGAAGTGTCAGAGTTGACTGCAGTTCCTAGATAAGTTGGAGCAGAGGACTTCTTTCACATCTCTAACTTACATTAGAGGGTATATCTGTATCTCCTCATTGCTAAAATTTCACCATAGGTAGATTTTCCAGGGTGTTCCTGCATCCTCTCCATCTTCATCAGACTCAGCAGGGAGGAAAAAACTTCAGAGAATTTTTTTTTTCAGTTTCATTTCTGATATTCTTAAATGTGGTTTGGTTGTTTTGGTTTTGGCTTTTTTTTTCTTCTAGAGTAGAACAGGGAACTTACTCACTACCAGGGCATGCAAGGGCTCCATGTAGAGCCAGGCCACTCTAAATTATATACAAGAATGTAGGAAGAGACAGTTGCTACCTTGTAGCATGTACGACTGGGATGAATTCTCTAAATCATTGACACACACAGAGAAATAATTTTTGCAAGATCCCACTATTCTGTTTGTAAACCAAGCACTTGTTAGAGCTCTGAAAATATGGTCCAGCTGTAGAGGGGTTAAAGCCTCAGCAAAGACCATGTGATACCCAGGGAGAAAAGCCCTCTGGTGAGTGTTTTGCCTTGCATCCCTATCAATGCTTATGGAAGACCTCTGCATCCCCAGCTCAGAGACCTACACAGGCAATTCAGGAAGCATCATGTGTTACAGCAAGAGGCAGATGTTTGGTCTTGACAAATTCAGCATGAAATTATTTTATACCAGTATAATAAAAATAACACCTAATGAGAGACCTACACACAATTTTTACCTAATGCAACTTTTTTTTTTGAGTACAGCTCAATGAAATTACCACCTAAACCATTAAAACTGAATTATGAGCACAGAAATGCACTCTTCACCATGCACATAAGTAATTAGTCTTGTATTTTGAATATGGAATATTAATAAATAAAACTTAGCACCTATGTTGTGATTGTGTTTCAAACTGCTTTTAAAATTAATTAACTCTCACCAGCTTGTGTGAGGCAGAAAAACATTATTAGCCTAGTTTTTACACACCGAGGCAGAGAGCTTTCTCCAGCCTGCAAGCTCCTTGTGCAACATCATCACCGAGCTCTTTAAACAGCACTTTTAACTCCTGGAACTCAGATTACTTTGCAAAGGAAATTGGTTTCCTTTCCTTGAGATGAAAGGAGCCAGGAGAAGAGCTGTCAATTCAGAGGTCTAGACATGTTTTATATAAATCCCCGGGGCTCCAGCAATGCTTGCCAGCTGCCCCGGCCTGTCCCCTTGGCTGCTGGCTGGCACAGGGGATGTCAGGAGGGTCAGCCTGGAACAAGGTGGGCACAGGGCAGATGTTCCAGGTCTGGGCAGCATCACCTGGCTCTGCTGGCAGCAGCCTCATCAAAAGCAGGGTCCTGAGTTGTCAGGTAGTCTTCCAGAGAGGATTGCACTTTTAGAAGAAATTGCTGTGCCAGCTTTCCTAGGGCTGTTATCTGGTTCCTCTTGGCCAAGAGCCAGGAACCTCTGGTCTCAGCCAAGGCGCAGCTCTCAGGTCCTGGACGCTCAGACCTGAGCTGTGACCTGGGACTGGCAAGCCCTGAAGGACCTTCCTGGGGCCAAATGCTCCAGGGCAGGAGATGGGATTGTTTTGTGGCTCCTTTAACCTGCTACAGAGTGGCAGGACAGGGCCACCCTCCTTGACCATCACCCTAACCCTTGGACAGGCTTCTCTGCATGGACAGAGTCTGCAGCTGATGCTGCACAGGAACAACTGATTTGTCTGGGGCCGAGATGTGAAATTAAAACATCCCCAGACTTCTCCAGGGCCCAGTAAGGAGCAGTGGAGCACACGTGCAGGCACAAACACAAGCTGCCCTCATGGAGACTTGCCAGAGAGGAGCCAGCTCCCTGAGCCAAACCCGGGGCAAAAGGCAGGGCTGTTTTGGTTCTCTTCTGTTTGCTGGAAGTAATTCAATGGAAGAGCGAAAATAAAGAGGGCTTGTAGAATTGCTGCTGCCAGGGAACAAAGGCCATTTTAAGGAAGGCTCTGGCCTGACCTGGCCTTACCTCACCTTGCTGCCAGGTGTCCCCTTACGTCTCCCACTCTCACACCAGCCCTCTGTTCCACTTTCTGGCATATCACTTCCTCCAGCCTCAGCCCCACGCTGGTGTGTGCTGCACTCAGGACAACACTATCTACACCAGATAAACAGCACACAATCAGGTAAGAAGAGGCAGACTGCTCTGGTGCTGGTTACTGGCAAAAATGAGTCGACCTCTGCAGCAGCATCTCAGAGCCAGTGAATGGTCCTTGTAAAGCACAGGGGACTCCACATGGACACAAGTTTGATTTAACTTCTGAGTGGATCTTGCAGGAGAGGGAAAAGCTGTCAAAGTTATAAATCTGATTTCTGCAGTAGGCAATGATGTCACTGGGACATGACCCCTGTTGTCACCGCCCTGGTGTCTGCAGGAGCGCAGGCAGAAGTGGGAGGTTTGGGACTTGAAAGTCCAAGCCAAGCACGGCCAGTGTGAGCCAGAACAACCTCAGCAAGTTTCTCAGTGTCAGGAGCTGACAAGGGGTGGAAGGAACCCAGAGCAGAGGGTCAGCTCTAATCACCACCTGCAATAAAGGATGAATGTTTCACTGGCACGTTCTCTCTCCTCAGCAGCAGCCGGTAATTTCTCTGCAGCAGGCACGTGGGGAGGCACTCACCTGCTCCCATCTCAGCTGGGACCAACAGGGCAGGGGGGTTCAGATGCATTTTTCAAAAAAGGAAAGAAAAACCAACCGTAGAAATAAAACAGGAGAAACCCCCCCCAGCAAAGCCCCAGATGACTTTCGGTGGTCTTCTCAGCACCTCCAGTGGCTCTTGGCTTCTGGCCAGCCTGGATGAGCAGGTTCTACCGTATTCTGCAATCTCCTCACCTCACCAGAGATTGCACTGGCAAGATCTCACGGTGCTTGCATGTCACATCTCAATTAGCTGGGTCTTAATTTGTGGGGGAAAAAAACAAAACCCAAAAACCATCATCACCACAAAAAAACCCCAAACAAAACCCCCCAAAACAAAAAACAACCACCCCCTCAAAACAAACAAACCCCAAAGCAACACTCCCAAATAAATTTAAAAAAAATTAAAACCCAACACGGCTCCTCTGAGAGCAAGTCCCAGCAGAGCTCATAGGTGTGTCAAGCATTATGTGAGACCAAAGCCAGAGGCTATTGAGGGGCAAGACCTAGAGGGCCCCTCTCTTCTGGGCTCTTCTTCACTTAGATAGCAGATTTGCTGAGGTTTAACAGCAGCAGCATGTAATAGATGAGTAGCTGCTCCCTCCTCCAAATGATAATTTAGCCCGGGTTTACCAGGCCATTCATTTCATGCTTATTAACGTTTGGAGTATTGTTTTGTCCAGACTGCCAGACAAATTAACTTTTAAGAGGGGTCTATATGAATGTCTGCAAACTCCCTTAGACACAAAGCAACTCTTAAGGAATATTTAATGAAATATGTAACAGTCAGTTTATCTATCTATAAACTAACACATCGTTCTGGACAACAACTCACTGGAAGTGCTGTGGGTAATTCTCAGGGAAAAAAAAAATGCATCTAAAGAGGCAAAGAGGGAAGAAGAGCAAGACAGTCAGATACATCTACAGAAGTGCTCTAAAAACTCCATGCCAGATCCCTGCACAAACCCAAACATTGGACTTCAGCAAACTGCAGGAAGGAGGTGGCATTTCCAGGGGGCTTGGATGACACTGTCATCTGTCACTGTGGAGAAGCCTGTGGAAAGCAAATTCCCTAAAAATTGCCCCAGAGATTCTCTCTCACCACATACTTGCACGCAGGCCAAGTCTCCTTCTTAACATACTTTGCCTTTTGTCTTGTTTTTCTGACTTCCAACAACAACCCAAATAAACCTCTGGAAACAATGAAAGCATTAAAGGAAAATGTCATGCCTATCAATATGCGCCTTTGTGGCTGTGGGAGTGGAGAAGGCATGATGTCACTGGGGGGAATAGCTTAAAAAGTTCCATTGAGAAAAGAGATCTGCCTTTGGCAGATGCCACACATCCCAAAATATGCGCTGGGCCACCCAGATATCCAGGAGAGCCCTGAGCTGTGATGTAGCAGGAGGCAGGAGGCCGATTTAATTCAGAAGTTACAGAAGCAACTTGTAGTTATTTATCAGAGGGGCGTAGAGAGGTCACAAGGGCAGGGTTTAATTCTGTGAGCAAAGACATCGAGGAGAGCAGTCCCCATATACTGAGACAGAATAACAGCCCCTCAAGGCATGTGTGAAATGCTGAGGCTGGATGGAGCTCTGCAGCTGAGTCCTTCACTGGGGTGTTGAGTTTCGCTGCAGGACTTTGCACCAAACCAGAAAACAAGCAATCACAGAAGTCTGCTCCTCTCACCTTGGCTGCCTGGTGGACCTCGAGTGGTTTCAAGGGCACGACAAAGGGGTGAGCCTATTCTCCTTGTGGCAGAGATGTTAATTTTCTGGTTGACTTTGTCTTGAAGAGGACTGGAAGCAGCAGCCTGGCGCCTTAGGGCTGGGTACTGGTTCAAAAAGCCGCCTCTCTTCACCTCTGAGCTCCCACCCTTCAGTGGCTCAGCTGTTTTAAGTGCTTCACTTAGCAGTTTTCTGCCTGGTGGCTCTCTGTACTGACAGGTACACTGGACTGAGATCAGATAACGGGGTTTTGGATGTGAGACGAGCCAACAGTGTGATGGTTCATTTCGGACCCAGATGTTACACTCCTGACATTCCTGGGGCTGTGGGATCTGAAATTCTGGTTTCTGCAGCTACAGAGGACCAGAGGTGAGTCAGGGCTTCAGTTCTGGGCTGGGTAAATGCTGCTGTAAAACACTTCACCATCTCTCCGGCTCACTGAAAACCTGAGACTTCCCCACCCAGGAATAAGAGTGAAAAAGCAGCGTGCCAGACAGCAAGGTCCTGCAAAGCTTTCTGGTTTTCCTCTCTACAGTCACCCTCTTCTAAGGAACAACTCTGGAGGAAAATTAGATCAACTTACAGTGTTACAACAAACTTCATACTGAGAAAGTACAGCTCCTTGCAGTCTGTGCTGGGATATATAGAAATTATGGGCTTTTGCCCAAACCCACGATCTACTGGGCTTTTGCTGTTGCTTTTGATGAAAGGCATTAGCAGGTACAAAACAAGCTGAGAAGCTAACCTGCCTGCCTACCTTTCAGGCCATCCTCCCTCTCTCATTTGCAGCATGGCAACTGCCTGCTGCCAGAGGGATCCACAGGTCAGAAACAGAGGAAGACAGCTCCGACTGGAGCATCGGGAAGTGCTAAGGTACAATTTCATTCTGGGAGAAGTGGTGGTTTGAAAATGTCAGTGCAGGGCTCTGAGTGTGTCTGCACTGCAGAGAGCAGCATTGCCAGGGACAGCTGGCCCTGAAAGAGCTGCCGGCACGGGAAGGACACAGCCAGCTCTGGTGCACCTCAAACCCAGGTTAAGTCCAGCTGACAGGGACCTTGAACTGTCTGGAGTGCAGACAGAGCTACATCCTGCTCCCCTGCGGCTGTACCCAAACTGTGGGTCAGGTCTGCTCTCTATTTACCTCAGTCTCGGTCCCAGGAGCAGACTGGCACATCCCACGGCTCCCTGTTTGCCTACACATTTCCTTGGAATGTAACCAAGGCCACTGGAAGGACTGCTGGGGACCTGCACCCTCTCCCAGCATGCAGAGATGAGCTCCCTTCCCACTGTTTAGATGCTGCAAATCCTACTGGCCCTTTCATCAGTATGGATGATCTCTGGCTTGCCTCCCCCAAAAGTCAAGTTGTTACAGCTAAAATCCACTGAATGCTCCTGTTTATAAAGCAAAGGCCAGCACAGCTCACATTTCCAAAGCATAGCTGGATCTGGTTTAGAGAAAGAGCAGTGAAGTCATAACAACTTATTCTATCATTAAATTCAGCTGGCCCACTTTGGGCACACTTGGGAAGCAAAACAGTTGAGGCTGAAGTTAACCAGACCCTTTTCAGGGTAGATTTGTACTCTAAAATGCTACAATTCGTGGTTGTTAGGGCTCCTTCACAAAGCTCCTGTGCAATGCAAGCACGTGAAGGGTCACACCAAATATTGACCATATGCTGCACAGGCACAGTTTTCACTCAAGATTTTAATTATTAATTTCTGTTTTTTTTTCCTTTAAGATTTAATTCCCTAGGCTGTTGTTGGAAGTAGATGCAGTTGTATCAATGGGAGGAATTTCACCTGTTCAAATCAGGTTTTGAGGGATCCGGACATACTTTTTTTAATATTTCCTAACAAGCATTCCAGCCTTTGTTCCTCCAAGGAATGGTAACCATGCTTCTGATTTCCTTGCACATACCAAAGTCCCTGTGGCTGTGCTGCACAGGGCTAAGGCAGCACAAGAACCCTCTGCTTACTTAACAGAAGAATGTAAATGAATGTCAGTCTCACCTCTAATGTCACACAAGAGTCAACACAGGAAGATTATATTCCACCAAAAGCCTTGGCCTGCAGGTCACTGTCCCCCTGGTAGCCTACTCCAGCTATTCCAGGAAAGTCAACAGACCTCGACTGGTCATCTCTTCCAGGTGGGTCAACAAATGATACCGCTGAGTTCATTTAGACTTTTTAAAAGCGTAACTTTTCTAACTGGGAAAATACACGCTGAGCAAATTTCATTCTGGCTCAGAGTCACTTAGACAAATTAGAGTACAAAAGTTCCTCTGCTTGTTTTGTTTCTTTACAAAAACATTTGCAAAAAATGCTAATCCACATTGTTAATTGTATTAAGTTGGTAAATCAGCCAATTCTATATTTAAGTTTCTAATTCTGAGTTTCTACACATGATGAAGAAAGATTAACTGTCACAATTTGTGGACCACTGTCAAAATGTGTAGCTTTTAAACACTTATACAGCTCCTGAGTTTTGGGCTGAGTTGCAATTTCAAGAGATCTATTCTCAGTGAAGTTGTGGATCAAATGTAATAGCCAAATTAATGCAAACAAAAGGTAGCAGGTCAGGTAACTTGCAGAATAAATGCTTGGAAGCCCACTGACATTACTCTTTACATAGACAATTTTACTTGGAAGTACCTGTTCTGAACAATTCAAAACCACTTCTTTTATTGTAAGGGAGGCAGAGTTCAGCAGAGCGAATCAGGATGAGAAGAATTAAGAAACTAGTTTTACAGTAATGCATTCTGCTTCCCAGCTAAATCTGTCCTGAGGTCTTACTGAGGACATGTAGAAAGTGTTAAAACTCCCGTTTGATGTGCAGCATAGAGGTCTGGTCCTACATTTAGCTGACAGTACTCTGTTGCTGCTCACAGCCATGGTAACTTTGCCTGGCTGTTCTAAGGTATTTCTGCAGCCACTGGAAAAATGCGAATTTTAATATTCCGCCTCGATATAATAGAAATGTGAATACCAGAAGCTCTCGAAGCAGAACTCATCCTTCAACTTGTGGTTGGAAGCAATGGCTTTCTTGACTTCACAGCATTGTTGAAGATTCAACAAATTTCCCCTTCAACCTCCACATACTCTAGAGAAGGGTTCCAAAAAGGATGATACTTGAATTTCCCTAATGCTTCACATTTTATGGGACATGTAGTACAAAGACTGAGAACAATGGCGTCAACTGAGCATTTGGGTGTTCACACCCACCTAGGGCTGCACTGGATGGAGGATGAGGAAGACATCGAGGAGATTGTGTGGGAGGTACGCAGGCATTCCTCAGTCCATCATTATATGCTCACTGTTTTTAAGATTGCTGATCACATTCAGGCTAACTCTAAAATAATGGATAGATTGCTTGGGGACTTCCCTCAGCCCTTAAGAAATATTCAGGTGTTTCTTTTTAAATCGCGACTAATTACAAGATGTGAGCTGATGCAAAATGGCACTGTCTCTTTCTGCAGCCATCTTAACTCTTACCCAGACTTGTTTATTTAATGGTGTCTTAATCCAAGCTAATCACGTCCCTAGCAGTAAATTATGTTCTAAATGACAATGAATTATGTTAGCAGGAGGATAATCAGGGGAGAGCAATCCAATCACTCCTATTTTTTTTCAGCATACCTTAATCAAAAACGGCAGAGAAGAAGAAGACACATTGCAGAGTAAAGAGAGGAGTAAAGTATTGCTGAAGATACCTGGACCTGCATTAAGCAAGCATGAGGAGAGTGTAGGACCCTCCCATCAGAGCTGTGCCTTCAGGCTGGTGCTGACTGCAGGGCTGTGGAGGAAATGGGGAGGGGGGGATGAGGAGGGGGTTGAGGGAGGCTGGCTGAACAGTGTTACCTGGGTTTGAAAGCACATGTAGGATCATGAATAAATGAGAATTTATTAGTCCTCCACTAAGAGCCTGCACTAGCCTTCAGAAAAGTCCTTGATGGGTCAGTAGATGATGAGTACTGCTGGGGCTGAGCAGTGCTCCCTTGGCTGATCGGAAGAGTGCGAAGAGAGAGCGCACAGGAGCAGGAGCAGGGTTGGTGAATCCAGACTTGCAGCATCTCAGCGAAGCTGAGGACAAAGACACAGTGCATTGCAGAGCTGCACAGCCCCTTCTCTCCCCCAGGCTGTTTGTTTTCCAGGGAAGCACCGTGTATGGATACTGGGTATTTATCAGCCTTTCGAATGCCCCGACCAACAGGCCACATGTCAAACGTGCTATTTACCAGGAAGCACTTTTATTGATTTTTTTTGATAAGAGAGTAAAATATTGGCAAAGGTTTCTCTTACTCCTTATCACAAGCATCAACACAGAGCAAATTTCATGCATTAGTCCCGTACTTTTTTGACAATAATGTAGAAAGTCTAAATAAATTCATTCATCTCGCAGCAATGTAGCAATGTCGCTTCTGGAATAGCTGCTTTGTAGCAGTTATTCAATTGCTGGGAAGTGACAGATCAGCAGCCAAACAGCACAGCCAGTCCTGGCACTCAGAGGGGATTATGTGGGGTTAGAGAACTGCCCCATGCAAAAACAGATGCTAGCAACATTTTGCTAAAGTGAAATGTCCTGTCCCCCAGCTGAAAAGTACCCTGGGACCCTTTCTCCATCTGCCTGCACACAGCTCTCATTTGCTTTAGCCTGAATGACTCAAAAGTACATTTTGTCTTCAATAGTTTCACATCTGCTACAAACACCACGAGAAAACAGGGCAAAGCCTTCTCAGCAGTGGGAAAAGAACCTAAATGGACAGCTCACAGCTCTCTTTCAGCAAACCTTAGGAAAAAAACCATGCTTCTAAAAAGGCAGTAAATAAATTGAGATTCAGTCTGAGTGAATGCAGGCTGTTATGTTTTGGGGGGAAGGAGGAAAGGGAGGAGTACAAAGTAAGAGGCACTTAGAGTCATAAAAAGAGCTGAGAATCAATAAACAGACTGAAGAACAGTGAACAAAATGCACCAGGATTGAAATTGAAACCGAAAAGAAAATCCGTCCAGCCTTGGGGAATTTGTGCTGCACATACGGCTGCACTGGCCCAGGAAAAGAAAAATCAAGGGATCTTAAACTGTAGATGGCTGTGGCCAAAACCCCACACGTCTTTAAATCCCAGCTTTAAAAAAGACCTGGCATTTCCCATATCCTACCTTATGGCTCTCTAGGACTGGGATCAAACCTTGAAGAGTCGGGGTAGTAGGTTTTCTGCCAGTCTCAGGGGTTATGCCTGTCTGATGGGGTGGGAAGGAATACTACAAGAAAAGCAGGCTTAGGAATTTGCCTTGGGAAGTTTGTAACCATGAATTGTATATGCTGAACACTCTCAGCACCATACCAAATTTATAACAAACACATGCAATCAAATATATATTTATCCTGCTTGTATTTCTTTCTTCAAAATGCATAGCCATAAACCTGCTAGTCCTCTTAAAGCTTGGGATCCTGTTTGTTTAAGATGCTCTTTTCCTGCTGGAGATGTGCTTTAAGCTTCAGACTGAGCACAGGGAGCTCAGGCAGCGGAGCTCTATACACCACTCCCATTGATTCCTGCTATCATGCTGAGGAGAAAAATAAGATAATCTCACCAGCCCCTGCTCATGTCACGAAAATGCATAGGCAAGAAGACAGAGCATGTGGAAAAGCACCTTCTCTCAGCACAAATGTCCCTCTCGATTATGGCAGGTTTCCCTCCACAGGGGCATTGCTGGTCTGTGGGGTGAGGTGATATTTGATATTTCTGGCATTGACAGCCCAGCTGTGGATGTTTGAGCAGGTCTGGCCTATCCCAGCAGGCGCTTTCCCTTGGGTGACTCTGCCAGAACCTTCACACTCAGGGGTAGTGAGCTAGGACTGGGGGAGTGAAAAATCACAGAATCACAGAAAATTCTGAGTTGCAAGGAACCCACAAGAGTCCAACTCTTAAGCACCAGAGCAAACCCAGTGGGCTGCCCCAGGCACAAGTCTTGCTCACACTTTGGAGCAAGTTTTCCCTTGTCCAAACACAACACACTCAGTTGATTGATCATCCCAACCTTGCAGCGAACAGCTCCCTTGATGCTTGCTCCAGAGGGATTCAGGCAGTCGACCCTTGTGTACAGTGAACCCTTCTGAGGTTTGGGACCATACGGCCCATGCAGCTTGTTCTCCCTTTACAGGCAGCCCATTGCTGATTTTTCTTTCTGGAAAGGATGCCTCTTCAGGAGTCTTGCTTTAAGCCTGGTTTTCAGGGAAAAAAAAAAAAAAAGCTCACATGATTTTACTCTGTGTATGTACAAATGACTGGATCTTCCTTACCAAACTTTGAATCCATCAGCCCAGCTCACCCAGGTCTGATAAAGGAGTTGGTATTTCGAGCTGCATTTACCGGCTGGGCTAAGCGACCTCGGAGGTGGCACATGCCAGGGGACCTGGTGGAGTGTGTCACATTCCCCACGTGCACACTTCCCTCTCCTGGAAACCAGAGCCTGGGGCTGGAGGGAATGGGGCACTGACACTTGACTGTTTTTCATGAATCCGTAGGACCCAGGAATGCAGACGCTTGGGGGATTCACAGTCCAGACAGAGCCAGAGATGATACCTGGATTCTGCAGGTTTGTGGGAACAGGCAGCTGGGTATTCATGCTCTCCCCAGGGAGAAGACTGAAGCATGAGGTCATGCTTTGTTGGCAGGGAACCCCTGTGCCAGAGAAAACATGGAAACAGACTTCCCAGTGCCCCAGCTTCAAGCAGAGCTTCAGCTGAGGCTTTCATTTCCTTCGATGTCAGAGTCAACCAACACCAAGAGACAGATCTGCAGCAAATATCTGGCCTTTAGCTTTTTTATTTGCTACTTCCCATCTTCCCTACCCAGCCCCCAGCATGCTCTCTGAGCCCACTCCACTCCTGGGGTATACAGCTTAAGAGGAAAGTATAAAGTAATAAATTTTACAGTTTCCAGTTATATTCTGCCCTGCACATCTTCACATCTGCCAGAGGTTTTTCTCAAGGCCTCAGCTCCACAGGCAGGACACTCATATCCTCTTGGATGTAAATCTGAAATCACAAAATGATCTTATGCATTTTTCTTTGCTCTGGTTTCAATTTCCCTTCCCTTTGCCAGCATACATCCAATATACAAAGCATGTTTCCCTGTGTTAATTTTCAACTATTTTCTATTTCCAATTTAGCATATTCCTTCTCCTTGCTCCGTCTTTTGTCTGTCTTTTGTCTACCAGTCCTCCTTTCCTCCTTCTGTCCTATTTCAAAATCTTCCTATGATTCAAACCCACTATCCATAAAGAGTAATGCTGTCAGCTTTAATAGGAGCTGAATTAACTCCCACGGCTTTCATCTTCCCGTGCTTTTTCTTTTTTTTTTTTTTTCCCCCTGCATCCTCTGTCTGTTCGCCCTCATCCCAGTTCCTGCTTCCATTTTCAACTTCTCTGGAACTTACTTGAACTTTTCTTTCCATTACTCACCTCACACCCTTCTGCTCCAACCCCTCCTTGCTCTTTTCCTGCTATTTTTCCATCTATTTCCTGCTCTTTTCCATCTATCCATCTCATGGCAAACAATCTGCCTAATCTACCATCTCACCAGCTACTGAGCATTTCAGTCCACACCCGCCACTGTTGTATGGGAGCACCTAATACATATTAAGATTAGGATCTCTCTCTAGTTCCCTCCCCTTTCCTTCACAAACGACGCCAAAAAGGCTGGTGTGGGGTTTTGTTTAGTAGCTCTGTCTCTTCCTGCCCTGCCCCTCCCTAGTCCTCCTGGAGAAACAGAAAGCCGGAGATATGGGTTACACAAAATCGTAATTGGCCGGTTAAATACAGGAGAGATTTACTGTCTTGCTTCCTCCCCCAGAGCACGACATGAGGCCTGATGTAATATCATCCAAATCACTGCAAGGACTGAAATGTAACTTCACAGCAGCAGGAACAGACCTCGGGGAGAAGAGATTGGCAGAGGATGTGTGGAAAAAAAGAACTGGATGGGGGAGAGGACCAGAAGATGGGAATAAAAGGGGAAATTAGAAGAAGCCCATGTTACCTGAAACATGATCTTCTCCCTTGAAATCTGTATTTTTACTGAAAAAAATTATCACTCCCTTGGGAAGTTATTCTAGGAGGCGGATCTAGATGGTAGGGTAAAGGAGGATCCACCCATCATGATCTCAGCGATTTCTTTCTCATAGTTCATAGGAAAGTAATTTTCTCCCAGCCACTGCTTCTCTCAAACATCTGTGCTATTCTGGGAAATAAAGCAGAAATGGGCAACTTTGTCCATCACCCAAACTAGATCACAGAAGTGCAAGCAGGTCTGGAAGGGATTCAGTAACCTTGACAATAGCAAAAAGGAGTGGATCCTGCTCCTCTCTGTCCCCAAAACCAGGAGGAGAAGATAGTGAGAGGTGTTTATTGGAGTACCTCCTCTTTCTATGGGGCCAGGAGGGAAAGGAAACAGAAATCAACAAGAAAGGTGGTAGATATGAGCATCTCCTACCCTCTTCCTAGGTGTGAGAGAGAAGAGGAGACAGGAATCGAGGATAAAAGCCTCTTCTAGCTTTTTCTGGGCTGTGAAACATGCCTGCAAAAAGCAGTAATATTTAGGGTAGGGCACTGGGAGCAACATGGGAAGCAGAGGACTGAACCTAACCCTGAGATTTCTTCAGAGATTTTTTCAGTTCCACAATGGAAGAGGGTCAAAGGTGAAGTAAATCTACATCCATGTTTTAGAAAACATGCTTCCAGCCGTGGCAGCCTGCCTAGGGTGCTGCAGGCAGGCACTTCTCCAAAACACAGGGGCTAAATTCAAAAAATGGAGACAGGAAAATAATTCTAAGTTGCCAGACAGCTTCTCTGACAAGGAAAAGGAAAGAGAGGAAGAAAGAGAGTATGCAGAAGGAAAAAGAAGGGAAAAAACCAGGTAATAAAAAATTTAATTCAAAATCTCTTAATTCACGAAATTTCACATCAGTTATGTTACATTAAATAAATGGTGCTAGTAAGTTAGAACTGCCTTAACTTACCTTATCTAGCCACCACAGTTCTTTAAGTGTATCAGCAGTAAATTATGTGCATTTGTCATGGAGTTCTTGCAATCAGAATTAGGTTTCTGCAGGTTTTAGTTCTCCTCCTTTCCCATAGCAGGAGCTGAGATGGAAATGATGAACAACTCTGTTCATGTGCTACTCACCATTTCCCCTTTCTTGATTACTCAAACTTTCTACTCCAGGCAGTGTAATTAGCAGCTCTTTCTGCCACACTGGGGCTTTGCAGCAGGTACATGACACCAGCTCATGTCCCAGTCTCAGCCCATAATGCTGAATTAATGTAGTGTGGTTTTCCACAGACTTCCATAACTGCAGGGAAATATCTGCAGGAAGGAAAAGACAATAATTCCACGTCCATTCGGATGAATTAGAACGCCAAAAGAATAACTAGAAACTTGCTTGCAAAAGTCAGTAGACTTGAGAAACAGCAGTGTGTAGTTTGTGAAGAGAGATAATGATGTTGATTGTCACTAGAAGGAAAAGGATTGCAGTATAAGTAATGCAAGAGGGAAGGAAGAAGGGACAGACAAAAATATCATATTATTGGTCATAATCAATAACAATCATACAGTTTTTATGAGAAACTATCCTCCTTGAATATGTGAAGGCATAAGAGTGTACCTCAGTAGCCTAAAAATTAGAATGTTAAAGAGAAGTAAAGCAGACCATGTTTTTACCACTTGTGAAGTAAAACACGACATGCTCCTGAGTAAATAAGGCAGTATGTCTGCTGGCAAAATGTGCGGAGTGTAATACTGTCATCTGTATATTGAGGGAACTCAGATCTGCCAATTCAGAAGTGTGGCTTCCTAGAAATTAGTAATTTCATCTGATTAATAATGGAGAGACTCTTTCCTGAAAGAACATCTTCCCTCTTTGGGTCAATTTCTTGGGGAATCCCCACACATCGAAATTCAACCTGAAGAACTTGTGCCTAACAGTTCTGGTGACTGGCTGTGTTAGAGAGCACAGTATAGGAGGCATCCTCAGAAAAGCCTTTACCTGATAAATTCCTCAAGTGGCAGAGATTATCTTTCTCCTGGTGCCCCCAAAGTGCCTTTCCCTGCTGCAGTGCACCAGTGACAGATCATGCCTTATGTTCTCTGTGCACCTCAGGGTGCTTTCCTTTCCCTCTGTAAAAGCATCTTGATTTTCTAGTGGAAACTGAAGGATACTTATATGTTTTCGTGCATCCATGAAACTCACAAATAATGGAAGAGATCTTTAAAATGCATTTATGTTTCCTCTGCAGAGAAAACTGAGAGGACTGAGGTCAAAGACAACTCACCATCTCTCCAACATTAGTCAGTGTGAGGCATCTACACTTAGCTTTGCTTCACATCCTTTGGTATTCTCATCCCTAAACACTTATGTTTTCTACCTTGAAGCTGGAGCAAAGGTGACCCACTCTCCTGCCTTTAAAGGCAATTTAGAAAAGTGAAAAGATCGCTGTGCAAGAGAAAGGATGACTTGGCAGTAGATGCTCTGCCAGCATGAGTCATGCTGCTTTTCTAGGAAGGGGCTCTTACCATGCACTGGACATGGACCAGATTGCTTTTTAAAAATTCAGAATACTGTCCTGTAAACCATGCACTGACCCAGTGACATTCAGGGTAGCTGAGTGTGAGGAAGACAGTGTATATCTCAACCAACAGAGACTGAACGATCCAGCACCCAAGGTAGTCACATTGTGTTCCCCTCAATATGCTCTGACAGTCCACAGACAGCTGGTTGGTCATATGGCGCCAGTCTCTTTTCCCTGCTTCTAGCTGCTACATGATATTAAAAGGAGCAGGAAGGAAGGGAAATCCCTTCTTAAAATCATGTATACAAACAATAGTTGCATCAATGCAGATGGAAGGGGATTCTGTCCAAAACACACAGTCAAAAGCAGCAAGTGCTTCAGAGCCTGACAACCAGTCTCTCCTGAGCCTGACTTTCATGGAGAAAGCCACTGCACCTGGAGGTGGCCCCTGAGCACTGAGTCAGGGGAGGAGGAGGAGGAGGGATTTGGTGTGGTAGCCCCCAAAGCCAAGCACCTGATGCAGAGGGTGGCTCCCACCGCCATCAACGTCACCAGCATGGCCAACCTGTGTGACTGTGTGATTCAGGCCATGGGGCAGGACCCTCAGCCACATTTCTGATAGGAGCTCTCCTCCAGAACTGTCTGGGTAAGTCATTACACACATGCAGACCAAAAGGGCACCATGGATGTCAGGGCATCTTCCTCATTCCATGACTCCAGGTCAGATGAGGGCATGGTGAACAACATTGTCCCCGACCTTCCACTTTCTGTATGAAGGAAAGCTGGGCAGGAAGGTTGGAGGAACACTGTGGATTAGCACTCTTGTTCCCACTGCAGTGGATTCCTTTCTGATTCTCCTTCTCATGAACGCAGCATCTTCTGGAAAAATCAACAGGCATTCCCTCCCACTCTTTCTTAGTGGTACAGGCTCCTGCCTGCAACCACCTGTGTTTTCCAGGTGGCTGCCATAAGAGTAGGAAGGGAACAGAGGATGAGAGTCAAAACAGGGCATGGCAAGGCTCCAGTGCCACAAGGCAGGTATGAGAGAGAGGCTGGCTGGGAAAGCCATTGCTGTGCAGTGCTACCTACCCAAAGGAGAGAATTAGGCAAAATTTGCTGGGAGAAGCTGCCTTCCTTTGCTCTTCATCCATGATGGTTGCAGCGACAGCAATGGAAATTTTTACCTTACACAGTGATGTGGAGGCAAGAGAAGTCTGGTTGTTCCTGTACTGCAGTCAGATCCTACCTCCTGCAGAAGGCAAGGTGAGCCAGAGGAGAGAACTGTGCCAAAATCTGCACTCCACTAAACCACAGCTCCCAAGAGAAATGGTTTTAGCCTTGGCAGTGGTCTCACAGCATGTCTGCTGAGAAGGGCTCCCCACAAAATACTCTGCCTTTTTACCCACTGGCACCTTTGAGGGGTAACAGAGACCTTATTTTCAATCCTCTAAGTAGCTTCAAGTTCACCTCTTGAGGTTTCTTTAAGAGTGGTACAAATTACTTCAGGAGCAACCTGCTCTCCTGGCTCTCAGTCTTCTGGTCACAGCCTTATTTTGCATGGCATCCTTTAATTAGAGAGCAAGAGAGACCTTGTGCCCAGGGCACTCTCAGGGAGGGCAAGTCCTGGGCTCCCATCCCTGCACTGAGGCCTGGGACTTGGACTGTGTCAGTGCCTGCGCACCAGATAAACCAGGGCTCCTGTTGCCCATTCCTCTTTCCCTCACACACAATCCAAAAATATTAAAGCCTTTCATATCAAGCAAAATTGCAGCCATGGTGAATTCAGTGTCCTTGTCCCATGGAATCCTGTAGGTGTTCTCTGGGAAGCTGGGACACCAGTGGAGGCAGGATGGCAGCAGCTCTGTTGGCTGTGCTCTGATGGAGCTGAGTGTCTCGCTCTTAAACTCCACGTGGGAGCATCTCTTCTTGGCAATGGCTTTTCATCTCCATGTGGGAGCATCTCTTCTGGGCAATGGCCACCACGAGGGGACAGAGGGATGAGGTGTGACCTCCATCTCCTCAGTGCTTGCCCCAGGTTGTTCCTGCCAGGAAGGCGGTATGGGGAGCCGGCACTGGCTCCTTAGGGACTGCAGGCTCTGGCGCAAGCAGCCGGCGCCTGGCAGTGAGGTGGCACTTCAGTGCTCGTCCTGCCCGGCATCTCAGCCCCGAGCAGCTGCCAGTTTCAGTGATACTGAAACTCATAATCATACAAACCTCTTTTGAAGATGGGACTCAGATGACACTTTCACAACACGCATAATCCAGTCTACTTGGAAGTGGCTGCCAAGAGGGGAGGTCCCACTCAGCCTTCTGGCAGTGCGTTCCCAGCCCTTCCTCCAACACCAGCCTGCAGCTAATGCAGCTACACCTTCTGCTGAATGAGAGAATTAGTGCAGCTGAAAGCTTTTTTCCTCTACTAATTTTGATCTGGATCAGCTCCCTAAGTCTGGTAACTCCATTGTTGCTTGGGTGCTGGTGCCAGAACAACAGAACTGGAGAGTTCACAGCGCTGGGATGGGCATCAGGGGACAGGACAGGACCAGCCCTCTTGGCACTGCCTAAGCTTAAACCAGTCAAGAAATAGTCACTGCTGGATCATAAAATAAATAGCCCTTCAAAAATATTGATTGTGTTAGTTTGGTTGTTAAAATTAAGGCTTACATGACTGTATTCACCTGGATGAGGAATTATTTTAATCTTTGTTAAATACCATATAACAATACCAGTGAAAGCTGAACGAAACCTACTGCCTGTTTCATTATAACCAGACATCTCAACTTCTCTAAATGAAGCATTTTTTTTTGCATTACACTGAACTTGAACACAAAAGCCAACATCAGAAATGCAAAGGCCATGATCATCCAGCTCCCCTGCTTTTTCCTTGTCTCTGTTCAGGCTCACTACAAGGTGTGTTTTCTTCTCAGTGTGTGATGCTACAGTTAATACAAATGGCAATTATTAGGGCACGTCAAAAGATGAGCACTGTACGTTAGTAACAGAAACCAGCTTTCTGTATTGCTTGTTCTGCCTTCAAAACAGCTATTTAGGCACTGATATTTCTCAAAGTATGGACTGGTGATCAGCCATCACTACTTAAACATTTTAAAAAGAAAAGTGCTGCCACATGAAAAACAGTAGGTTAATAGAAGAAGCCAGGTTTAATTACACAATTCAGACTAGAAAGTATCGTGACATCACCTAATACTCCTGTTATTACTCATTGCAGTTCAGTTAAAAACTGAGAGCTGTCTGGGTGACAAAATGAGCTTGGTTTACTAGGAATTTCAGGGAGGAAAATTCTCAGAGAGATGGGAAAAGGAATTGGGAAGGACTCATATTGGTTATGGGGTGAGAAAATCCCCCATTGCCACTCTCCCTTCCAAACACTGCACAACCTGGAGTAAATCCCTGAAGGAATGGTTCACCTTGCATCTGTTTCCATGCTCCAGCACATACACCAATGACCAAAAAGCAATCCCGAAGCAAGGGGACTGCCATGCTGCTGTGCCATACTCTGAGTCATGGCTCTAGGCATTCTGCCCATCTTCTCAGTTCAAATAAAAGGGAGATGCACTTAAAAAGGCTCAGCTAAAGTGTCAAAAGTGGTGTCTGTGCCTGTTGGATCTTGACCCTCTTGTCTGTACCCCAAAGTTGCTAAGATAAAACAGCCCAGAACAAAAGGAAAGAACAATATTAGAATCAGATGTATGTAGATACACATGATAAAAAGATACAACTGATACTATGACAAGCCTTACAAATATGGGGCAAGCTCATTCACTGTTTTGTGATTCAACACAGAGACACCTGCTTTCTCTGTAAGTTCTCCAAGCTTATTCTGTGCAATCCCTTCCTGAACAAAATTCAAAAGCACAAAAACTAGAAGGTGTTTTCCTCATTCAATCACTCTGGGTCAAATAAGGATGTTTGAACAGGAAAGGAACATTACTTTTTATAAAGAGTGCCCATTCTGGCAGTGGGCTACCAACAAAAAGATATGCAATTACTGCTCTCTATTTGAAAATTTTGTTTTGGAAAGGAGTTTAAAGCTTCATTCCTTAACACTTACTTTGGTCCAAACTTGTTATGCAAGTCTGTGGTCTGAGAAGAAAAAAAAAGTTGCAACATTAGAACTAACACATTCAGGTATTTCTGCTTGTTTAGGGATGACAATGACAAATAACAGAAAAATGCATGCAAAGCTGGAGATGCTTTTGCAATGCTCACCTTGATTGCACTCCCCTCAGATTTTATGGCAGGTTATGACCCGTCATGCTCTTCCTTTTTCCCTGTGTGTATTATCACTTAACATCTTTGGAAGCACCTGATGTAATGTGCATGAAATTGTGCAAAGTATTTGACACTGTCCCACACAACTTCCTTGTCTCTAAACTGGGGAGACATGGATTTGATGGGTTGACAGCTCCATGGATAAGGAGTTGGTGGATGGGTTGCACTCATAGAGTTGTGGTCAATGGGTCAGTGTCCAAGTGGACGCCACTGACAAGCGGTGCTCTTTGGGGGTCAGTTTGGGACTGGTGCTGTTTAACACCTTTGCTGGTGACATGGACACTGGGACTGAGGCACCCTCAGGCTGTGAGGTGTGGTCACTGTGCTGGAGGGAAGGGATGCCATGCAGAGGGACCTGGGCAGGTTTGAGAGAGGAGTCTCATGAATTTCAACAAGGTCAAGCACAAGGTCCTGCATGTGGGTCAGGGCAATCCCAAGCACAAATACAGGTGGAGAAGGGGTTGAGAGCAGCCCTGAGGGGAACAGCTTGAGGATGTTGGTTGATGAAAAGCTTGTCAAGATCCAGCAATTTGTGCTCACAGCCCAGGAAGCCAAACATCTCCTGGGCTGCATCCAAAGATGCAGGTCAAAGGAGGTGATTCTTCCCCTCTGCTCTGGTCAGACCCCACCTGCAGGGCTGCATCCAGCTCTGGGCTCCCCAACATAGGAAGGACGTGGACCTGCTGGAGTGAGTGCAGAGGAGACCACAAAGATGATTAGAAGGGCTGGAGCACCTCTCTTAAGAAGACAGGCTGAGAGGATTGGGATTGTTCAGCCTGCAGAAAAGAAGGCTTCAGACAGACCTTGTAGAAGCCTTCTGCTACCTAAAGAGGTCTACAAGAAAGCTGGAGAGAGAGACTTTCGACATGGGCATGTGGAGACATGACAAGAGGAAATGGGTTCAAACTGAAAGAAAGTAGGTTTAGATTAGAAATTACGAAGAAATTCTTTACTGTGAGCCTGGCGAGACTGTGGAACAGGTTGCCTAGAGAAGTTGTGGACGTCACAGCCCTGGAAGTCTTCAGGGGTAGTTTGGATGGGTGTTGAACAGCCTGAGCTAGCAGAAGGTGTCTCTGCCCATCACAGTGGGGTTGGAACTATATAATCTTTAAGGTCTCTTCCTACCCAATTCTGTTTCAATGATCTCTGAG
>VZTX01016674.1:6209-50123 GCA_013400915.1 Pardalotus punctatus
TTTTTTTTTTTTTTTTTTTCTTTCTTAGGGGAGAAAACAGGAAAGGAGGCTTGAAGTGAAACAATGTAAATCATTTGGCAGTTTTTTTAAGCAGGAGTCATCCTTTGTGAACGTTGTGCCAAGCAAGCTCTTGGGTTGATTGCTGTCAGTTCAGAGGAATTTTTGAGGAATACTATCATGCCCTCTCTGTAAAAAATGGCAAGTTACACTCCAGTTCCCAGAACCCCAGCAGTCCACAGCACGCCCACTCCAACATTTGGCACAAATGGATGCCTCAGAGGATGCTCACAGATGGAGGGCTGAATCCATCTCATCAGCCCTGCAGCCGTGGGCAGCGGCGCTGCCTCTGTGGGAACATCCTGCCCATGCAGCCCTACCTGTTCTGGGATTGCAGCCACGAGCAGTCCAAAGTCCGGCCAGCCTCACCTCAGGCCCTCTAAAATAACGCAGCAGCCACACTTTGGCCATCAGCTGAGATTTTATCCTGGTCTCGTGCTAAAATAACGCAGCAGCCACACTTTGGCCATCAGCTGAGATTTTATCCTGGTCTCGTGCTAAAATAACGCAGCAGCCACACTTTGGCCATCAGCTGAGATTTTATCCTGGTCTCGTGCTAAAATAACGCAGCAGCCACACTTTGGCCATCAGCTGAGATTTTATCGCAGTCTTGTGCTGTTTGATTCCTTTGCTCAAAGCTCCTGTGGAGGGAGACTCCAGCTGGGATTGGGGGCTCAGGCAGCATTAATGTGAGACACCCCCTTTGGGTCCCCCCTTCCAGGCTGGTGGCAGAGCAGTGGACCAGGGGCAACGGGGGTCTTTTCCAGCCTTGCCAGTGTCCCAGGGAAGGGAGCAGTGGTGGCAGGAGAGGGGGCAGCAGTAGCTGCCTGGCAGGCCGAGCCCAGGGAAACCACAGCCGCGCTCCTCTTTCCCCCGTGCTCAGCACTTGCGGAGGAAACGTTACAAATGTGGGTGAAGTTGACTCAGAAGCCAGACAACTCAGCATTTGTTCATTGATTTGAAATTTCACTTAGTCCCCAAGCTCATGTTTTTTGGTGCCTTCTGCCAAGAAAGACTGAGGCCATATTCAGTGCTATGACTGGTCTAATTTGGGATCCTCCACAAAAAATCCAGGAGTGGATCCACGCTAACCGCAGCACAGATCCTGTGTGAACTGACTCTGCCAGCTGACACATTTCAGAAAATATTAGTGAGTCCGCTTTGTCTGGGCAGGATTTGTACTGATCAGCATTGTCCTCCACGCCACTGTAATATTATGTCAAAACAAGTATGGTCTGTCCTCAAACAGCTTCTGAAAACCCAGTGTAAAAGCAATTCATCAGTGTAAAATACCCAACATATATTAGCAAATGCAGCAGAAATTCAGTTGCCCCATCTGACCTGCTCTGACCAGCTCAGGCTGGGGGAGAAAAGCCCCAAACCTGGTCAGGGGACGGAGGCCTGAGCTCCCCGTGGAGCTCTTCAGACTTACAAAGGAAGTTCATTTTCTAAAATTCCTTAATACAGGCATGTAACGCTGTGAATTTATTCATGGTTAATAGTCAGTTTAATATTCAGTAATACATTTCCTAGCTTAATTTCCCATTCAGCTATCAGTCCAGGTGGCAGCAGTGTAGACAGGAGTCCACACATCGCACGTGTCACAGACAACTTGCTGTTCCTGGATCCGGGGTCCAGCCGCCCTCGGCGTTCAGCGCTGCCACTCTCGATTCACAGAATTTGGAGATTGACATTCTCCTTTCCCTTCTCTCCATTGCAACCAGGACTAGCAATTTTTTAGCAAGAAACATATTTAGGCCTGCTCTGCTGAAAGGTGTGAACATAATTTATTCTGGTTTCACTTACAAACCATGAAACCAGTTTCAGGTGGGCTCAGAATTTGCTGTTTGATCGTGTACCAAATGTCGTACCTAAATACAGAAGTCAGTCCTATACTTTTAGTCTTTGGCACAGGTTATTCTTTAGGTAAACATATGTGATACCTTATCTGACTGTGTCAGAGTGTATCTCTCTGTAAATTTCCAGAGTGCTGTGGGAAAACTAGGGAATTTAATGGGGGATGTATTTCAGCCATGTGTGTTTTAGCCACAACACTTTACATTTAAATAAGTCCCATTCGCAACACCTTGAAAATATGCCTCATGCTTATTTATACTGAATTCTTTTCCTTCCTCATCTGAAGAAAAGTTCATTTTATGGAGAGCAGATGTTTTTTAGCTTAATGCCTTTTTATTCACATGTTTTAGCTTCGTTCAATAATTCTTAAGTACACTTGGGAATTCCAGAGCATGTAATTGTCCTGCAAATTCGCTCAGAGCCCTGAGAGGACTCAGAGCTGCTCTGTCACTCAGCTGCTGGACACACCGGTGGCCAAGTGTCTTTCTGATGACCCTTTACTTACATATTTCTAAAACAATACTCGGGCAGCTTTGCTAAAGATTTATTTTACAGACTGGGGATATTCAGCCCCTGAATAAATGAGCAAGCCGAGGTCAGGGCGACACTGAGCACACAAAGAGCTGGCCCAGAAGATGAGGAGGGGAAATTTGCACTGGGGGAGATCGGTATGAAGGATTTCTTGTTCATAAAGCATCATGAGATCTCCTGTACTCTTTGCTTTTTTCTCTAGAACTATAAAATTTTGGTATTCCTTTGAAAAATGGGGTTTCATATTGAAACCATACAGAGCATCTCACAAAGAAATGCAAGAAAAGCCTTTTATTGGAAAGAAATTTTAGATTTTAAACTTCAAAACTTTGGAAAATATGAAAGAGTATGGGAGTTATTTGTTCTCTAGTGCTCCATCAACTGAATTTCTAAAGGGCTAATGTGGAAAAAGGTGTGATAAATTGGTGCATTTGTGTTCAGTGCTGCTCCAGAGGAGGAGAGGAACAGGCTGTACTGTAGAAGTTCAAATGGAAAATTATTGCTTATGCAAGAGGGGTCTGTAATTACCAGGAAAGTATGCAATCTTGTGAAAATAAATTGCAATAGATACATACATGGATCACAACATTTTCTGCAGCATCAGCCACTTAAGTTCACATCTCCCAGTTTCATTTTGAATTTGAAGTTTGAATCAATCCAAAACTGCAAGGCCAAACTCTTTTGAAATTTCCAAGTTTCATCTGCTTTTGATACAAAACTCTCAACCATAAATTGACTTCACACTTCGTAATGAAACTCCAGACTCAGTGAATATTTGTGCTTTTTGTTTTATTGTAAAAGTTTGCCTTCCTGTATCAAAGTACTGCTTTTGCCCCTAAGGCTGAACTCGCATGAACCCAATTTAACAAATTTGCTTTAAATAACTTTTTTCAGCATTCTCTGAGTGCTGCTACAAAGGAAATTGTCTGGTGGGTAGTAGGCTCTGAATGCCCTGAAAGAGAAGAATGCACATACGCAGGCGGGCACCACAGACATCTTTGCTATTGTAGCTGGCATTTTCAGGGAGAATCTGAGCCCATGCATCTCTTTTCCGTCAGAAAATTGCTGTTTGGCAGTGGTTTGAATGGCAGGGCTCCATTGGAACATGAGGGTGAAACAGGCTGCTAATGTCTCTTTTAATGTCTCTGTCACCCCGGTTCCTTTGACATTAAAAATTCATTTATTTCCCGTTGGAACTGACCATCAGTTCCAATACAGCATCTTTGGAGTTGTTTCCCCAAATTGTTCTTTTGGGCAAGAAATCTAATAACAAATGTGGAAAATCAAGTGTGAACGGACTCCTTCCCTAGGCTGTCTTACTGAAATAACATTTCATGCAAATAATCTCATTAGTGTAAAGATTTTGTTCCCTACTTCCTACCAGTAACTTAAGTTCACATGATTGAGCTGTGAGCCGCTGTGGAAGACGGGGGATTTGCGAGGATGACCATCACGAGATCCAGCATTAAACAGGCAGAAAGCTGCAAAGCCACATCCTTGGAGACTGCCCCTCATTCCCAGGGTGTTCCCCATGTGGGGAATCACAGCCCTGCTTTGGGGCCAGCCAGGTGAGATTTAACAGATTCACAAGGTGGGGAGGGGGAAAAAAAAAAGCTGGATTTAATGATGAATAATAATGCACTGTCTCCGACATTAAAGGACATCATTGGCTCTCTTCTCTGTGGTGTAAATCAAGGTAATGTGTGAATCCTTTAAAAGTAACATGGAATTTAAAATGGAAAATATGAGAAGCTGGTAGAATTACTGCTAAAATCATCCGTTTATTATCTAGGTGTGCTTAATAGCCTGCTAGCTGATGAAAAATCATTTGCTAACCCCAAGGAATGGTTCATTTTCCAACTCAATCATTCAGCCATGCATTGGCCAGAGCTTTTGAAAAATATACCTTGTATTACTTCTTTTGTCAATGTCTGGAGATAGTTTATAATAGCAATAACTTCCATTAACACACCTACTAAGCAGTTTCCTTAGAACAGGTGAGATTTGTGGTGGATGTGAGATGTTTTAATAGCAAACCAATTATCCAGCAATGATTCCAATGGTTTCGAGTGGGTTTTGGTTGGAATTCATTGATAAAGTAATTAATAGACTCAGATGTTCCGTGGTAACCAAGATCCTGTATATGGATTGGCAGGTTTGTTCCTTGTGTACATTAAGGTAAATTTTCATTGCTCTGACAGTGCACTCACAACCCTGAACTGAACAGCAGAAAAGGCATCTTACCATAATTAAACTGCTTCCCACTTAGCTCATTAATAAGAATGTGGTGTTTCTGCGATAGATTTTTCCCCAGGCATTTCCAAACTCTTACCAGAACAGCCCCTTCCAGTTGTTCAGACAGCGCCTGAGCCCTGGAGCCGCTCGTGCTGCTGCCCCGCACTCAGGATGTTCTAACCCACTTACACCTCTTGTGGCAAGGTGTAACTGGCACTCTCCTGGAAAAAGAAACGCGGGTTTATTTTCTCCCTGTACCTGGGGGGAGGTGTTTAGGGCAATGGGTGACAATACACCTGGTTTGGGTGACAATACACCTGGTTACAGCAAACCTGCTGCCAATGGGGGCCCTCCAGCACCTGCCATCCCAGCCGTGTCCTCCCCTCCCCTCCTTTCCCCTCCTTTCCCCTCCTTTCCTTTCCCCTCCTTTCCTTTCCTTTCCCCTCCTTTCCTTTCCCCTCCTTTCCTTTCCTTTCCCCTCCTTTCCCCTCCTTTCCCCTCCTTTCCTTTCCTTTCCTTTCCTTTCCTTTCCTTTCCTTTCCTTTCCTTTCCTTTCCTTTCCTTTCCTGTCCTGTCCTGTCCTGTCCTGTCCTGTCCTGTCCTGTCCTGTCCTGTCCTGTCCTGTCCTCCTTGGCTGCAGCACCTACAGCCAGTGCTCCCACAACCACACAGTTTGCAGGTAGAGAGTACAGAGAGGGCAAATTCACTTTAATTCCCTGGTCTGGTTTACCATTTCATCAGGTGAACACAGCACCAAGCAAAGGAGGGGGCAGGAGCACGTGTGGAGCAGATCAGAGGACATGGAAAACTTCTTTTGGTATCAATTAACCATTAGATTTTCTCAGCTGGATACTAAACAAATGAACCCTCTGTAGCTTAGATTTAAAGAGGAGAGGCACTCCAAGAATGCCCTTAGCAAAAAAACTGCCTTTTATAGATGTAAGGGTTTCTATGTGGTGCTTTTACAGGATATTACAGCTTGAAGTTTAACAAGATAGTTTTAAATTCTGAATATTTTCTTTTGTTCCTTTGATACCAGAAGTCTTATTAGTGGGGGGAAGAAAAGAGACAAGAAAAATAGAAGTTAAACCTAGAGCATCAGAAATCAGATCTAAGAAGGTATTTTTCTTACTCCTTTGGATAAGTTCACGTGTTTTATCGCTTGAATCCAAGTCAAAGATGCTTTTGGAAATCTGTGGGATTTGTGCAGAGCAGGCAATGTGTGCTCTAGCGTTTGATGCTGCTGTCCCACAGGTTTGCTGTGCACTGTTGTTATGCTTAGTTGGGAGAGCCCTACATCGAGTCATGCGTGCTCTGAGGGGTTCAGGGATCACAGGGTTTTTTTTTAGTTCCTTGAACATGATTAGATTTTTTGTAATTTGCATTTTTAGCCACTAAACAGTGATACATTATATTTAGAAAATGAGATGCTCTGAGTGTTAGCAAGATGTGACAGTGACAAATCTTATGAACGCTAATACTGAAACCCATCATAGTTCAAGTCCCACTTGCTGTATTATAGCTTAGTCTAAGGTTTGGGAGGGGGAATGTTCTAGTTATCAAGTTGTCACTGTTCAAATGCCAGTTTTTTTCTCAATTTAAAAACAATATGCGATTGTGAAAGCTCTATTTAGTGGCTATAATGCCTTCAAAAAAAAGGTGCAGAGCAAATTCGCTTCCCTAAAGGTCACAAATAAGTTACAGATTTGCAGTTTTTCGGTGTGTCCTACATACATCTTGTGCTTCTGGAGTCTGTACAAATGTACAGCCAACACCTAATCAGGGCAAGATATATCCTGAGCTCCCTGAGTTGGCACCAGCAGTGTTAAGTGTCTGTCAGAGTTTCTATTGTGATCACCCTTTCAGGGATTTATCACTCAGCTCTAATACCTGGCTCCAGGCTAAAAATTGGCATGCAAGAAAGCAGATTTGATTTAAAGATACACTGAAGCTACAGAAGTGGGGGAAGTCACTCTCTGCTTCCCAGTTCTGTTCTCAGCGGTGTGTCTGAGCCAGAGCCTGGGGATCTGAGGCTCTGCAGTACCTGGGGAAGGATTCGGGATCACGGCTGCTGGGATCCATCCCTGCGTGCAGGAGATGCTGATTCCCAGCTCCAGCCCTGGCTCTGCCTGCTCCTGCTGCAGGGTCAGGGCCAAACGTCACCTTGCACACACGTAGGAAGCGCTGCTGTGGGTGCACAAGGGTTCAGTTTGGGTTGGAAATCCCAGAGCCACCAGGACTTCAACCCCACCAGGGACCACCACGAGGATTCCTCTGCTAAATGATTAAAGGAGGAATTTGTCTGGGTTCGCAAATTACAGAAAACCCCAAATATATTGTATGATAACATCTGCAGTGGAGGTAAAACAGGACATGGTTCTACAAAGCAGAAACTGTTTTCTGATGTCTTCTGGGATAGTACAGCCACTGCTTGTCCCTCGTGCAAGAACACTCACAAGATAACAGCAGAAACACTTGGTATCTGGTCATCTGAAACTGCATTTCCTCTTGTTCCTTCCTTTGCCCTGGGCTTTTGGCCTGACACTTTTTCTCTGCAGTTCCCCTCTGATAAGTCCCTCACCACCTTTTTTCATTCCTATTTTATTCTGCCCAAAGTGCAGTAAGTTTTTTTGGAGAGAGCAAAGAAAAAAAATGTTGTGCTGAAGACTTTATAACCTTTAGGTTAAACCCTCTAGAGCTCCCACTCTGGATGACATTTGAGACCACAATGAGTGTGCAGGAGCTCCTTATTTCCAGCCCTTCAGTCAATATTCCGTGGGTTGAGGGCTCATACAGTATACATGAATACATTAGAGACTGTATTCTGCTGTCCAGCCAATCACCCATAAATTGTAAGAGGACTAAATGCATCATTTAAAGAAAAAAACAACAACAAACTGGGAAGCAACAAACGTTTTCATGTTAAAAGCCTGGGCTTTGCTGCTGCCAGCTGAACAAACGTGGAGTTAAAGCTGTGATGTCCCAGCCTACCTTTGTAATCCTCCCAGGCACGGGGGAACAGATTGAGAGCGGAGTGGGAGCACGTGAGCTCAGCATGCTTTGGATTTTAAGGAGGGATGGGGTTGCAAGGCCTTTCACACTGTTTTGACCTCCCAGTTTGCCTGTGAGCAGTGCATCCATGTGGCTAGCCCATGCTCTGCTGTGTGATAATCAGGGAACAGCCTGGTGGTGCAGGCACTGCTCCAGTCTCTCATCGTGGGAGTGCTATCTGCAGGCATTTCGAATTCACTCAGAATAATTCCAACGCATTCTATACCAAACTCATTGATCTTTTGTTTGGAAAACAAAAACGAAACGATGCATTTGTTTTGTGCTGTTTGTTTCGGATTTTTTTTAATAAAAACCAGAGTAAAACATGGTATATTTGTATATTGTAAGTGCTGGAAAGATTTTGGAGTCTTTGTGTACTGCAGATATTTTGGTGCTAGTTGACATTGCTGGATAGAGGCAGCTCAGACATATCTGCTTTGTTAAAGCTGGGATTTCTACCAACCAGGGTGTCTACCTTTTGTCTCCAGCAATCTCTCAAGGCTGTATTTCAGACTACACATTTTTCTAAGAGGAAACAAAGCAGATAGCATCCTTTAGCAGGCGTAAGTCCAACAAATGTCAAATTCTGAACAACATTACTTTGTGTCTCTATTTAACATTAAAGCTGATGGCTTTTTGACAGGTTTATAGCTGACAACTTCCATAGCCAGTCATGCAGTTTGAGCTAATTTGATGAATCAACTTGATGTTCTATAGTCCCAGTTGGCTTCAATAGCGTATGTGCTCAATTTTCTGCTGGAGGTCAAAAATAAGCTTTGAAATTTGGCTAATCCCATCACATCCGCAGAACATGTCTGGTGGAATAATCTTTGGACATGAAGCCTTGACTAATGCCAGAAATAGAAAGGAAAACTTAGTAATTTCATTAGAGCCATCAATCATGAGTCGTGTAGGCACAGCAATCAGGGGTCTCATGTCCAGCAATTTACTTGTGAGCTTTCAAATGCTTTTGTCGTCCGGGTAGGAGGAGGAACATTCCTCAAGCCTGGGTCTTGTTCTAGAGGAAAATGGGCCTTATTGTTAAAGTACATTTAGAACAAATGTTAACTGAATGAGAGAATGCCAGGATTTTCTAATTATGTCTTTCCTGAAAAGATGGACTCTGTGGCAGTGGGATATGTTAAAATGCCCTGGACTGGGCCGGGTTTAGAACTGCAATTTTTATGGTAAAGTCATTACCAGTCATGAGATTTAAAGTGTCTCAGATCAGCACAGTGAATACACTGAGAACTCTAACGTGAGATTTAACAGATCTCCCCAACCAATGTATTTGGTCCTTATCCATTTTTAACGGGTTTTAGGCATAGAAATTTCAGTCCAACTTGATGCTTGCACTTTTGGGCATTAACATTGCTCCAAAGTGGAAACTAAAAGCTTCAGCTTTCACAGTGGCTTGGCATTGAAAAATCACAAAAATAACTGCTGCCATGTTCTGTCAGGCTTGGGTAAAGCAGCTGTGGGCAGGGAAGGTTCCAGTGCCACTCTCCTTGGTCGCACCACAGTCTCTTAAATACAAAGATTTTTAAAATGCAGTGGCAGTTTGTTTTCTTTTTCTGCCTGGAAGCCTCCTACAAGTCACTCTCTCAATCTGAGCTACCTGATATGTGTCTTGGGACTTTTGAGTCATGTAAAGATTTTGTCAGAAGTCGCTTGGCAGTGGCTGGAGCAGAGTGCAGGGCCAAGGAAGGGGTCCTGCACTTGTCCCGGTACAAGGAATCTGTCTCTGGGAGAGACACCCGTTCTGCACTTCTGCTTTCGGCTGGATGTGTCTTGTTGTGATGAGAAGGAGCGGAGTTGGGACACACATTTCTGTTCCAGTCCTTCCCTGGGAGGCAGAACACGTGAGGGGACTTTTCTGTTCAGAGAAAACTGGCTTGTCACCTGCATGTGTGTACACACACACACACACACACACACACACATGTTTGTGCATATTTGTTTAATGCAGGAGCCACCAGCACAGCAAAAAGCCATTTTCCTGGCCGTAGAGCTGATGACATTCCTGCTCCTGCTCCGTGCCCTGTCCGCAGCAGCACGTTCCCATCACTGAGCCCCTTCACCTCCCTCCTTCACTGCTGCCTGACACACACAAGATCCAGCTGAGATGAGTCATGGTCATGGAGCTGTGTTTATTAGCAGGATGTACTGAATCACCAGATTGGATGCAAGAAAAGTCTCAAATACATCTATAGATACACTGCATATGTGTGTGTGTACGTACTTTTGTATTCTATTTCCAGGGATTAGAGCTGAACTATTACTGGCACTAAATTAGGCAGCAAACAGATCTAGGTCTGCTTCTCTCTCTTTTCTTTTTTTTTTTGCTATGAGTAGTTCAAAGGAGTGGATTTTTAAGAAACACTTTTGATTCTTAACTTGAATTTGTAACAATTTAGATGATTTACAATGATAAGTCATTTGATAAGGAATGACACAGAGTCTGAGCATTTATATGAATACCAAACAATTATAATGAAACCTGGAGATTGGACTTTTCCCCATCAACATTTCAGATCATTTAATTCCCTTTTTTAAACTGCCTTCTTCCTGATGTACATAAATATGTAATATTAACCTGGGTTCACCTTTCCCTGGTAGTAACAAATTGTTCTCTGTGCAGCCATAACTGATGTTCCTGCGGTCATCCTGTTTTCCTGAAGTTTGCCAGTGTGCTATTTCCACCGGCTTTTTTTTTTCGATTTGGGCATTTTATGAGAAGAAACAGCTAAAATAGGCTGCACTAGATTTGTCTGGAGGAGCAGCAGCGTGGCTGACTGCAGAGCTGGGGATGAATTGCGTCAGCTCCTCTTTGTGGGGCCAGCTCAGCATCCTTTCTTTGCCTCTTGAATCCGACACTGCGCTGATGGGCACGGTGCCAGCTGGTGGCAAATCGGGCCCCGAGTTCTCCTCCTGCTTCTTACGGAATCAGCAGCTGTTTGTGTTATCGGGTAGGGAACTTCAGTCGCTGTTGTGGCTGCTCCTGGAGCCTTCAGGAATACAGGCAGGAAAGCAGTGAAAAATAAAGGAAAACAAGGAGGTTGCTCTCAGTGATTAGTCCCTGCATGCATTAAGTGATGTGTTTAGCAGTGCTTTAACACCTTATTTATGATAAGAGAAGGAAATGACATTCTAGCCTAAAAATCCCCTGAACTTTAATTGGCCCAGTCTCAAGGGGCTTTTGTGTTTTTGCCTCCTTTTTTATTTAAACTTTTCTATGTATTAGTTCGTGGGAAGTTTGAGACCTGCTTACCAGGTAATCTGATCAACACTATGACTCACCCCACACTTAAACAAAAAGAAAATCGAAATGAGACAGGGAGGTGGGGAAGAGCTTTCAATGTTAATATATTTATATTAGTTATGACATTTCCTTCCAGAAAATAGCTATTTGTTTTCTGTGCCTTATAGAAAAGTCTGCANGAAAATCGAAATGAGACAGGGAGGTGGGGAAGAGCTTTCAATGTTAATATATTTATATTAGTTATGACATTTCCTTCCAGAAAATAGCTATTTGTTTTCTGTGCCTTATAGAAAAGTCTGCATGTGTGCATGATCATCTTGGGGTGTTTTTCCTGGCATCTCCAAGCTTCCAGGGGCCTGAGGGGCTGAGAATGCTCAGGGATTTCCCAGCAGCGGTGGGTTGTGGGTCTGAAGTTTGCCCTGGAGTGCTCAGAGGTGCCTGGATTGTGGAGTGCAGGGACAGCAAAGGGGACAAGGACACACAGCTGAGAAGAGAAGGAGGTACAACTGTGTGGCCAAAGTCTACTACGTGGCTGGACATGTGATGAAAGGAGAAAGAAATTTGCTGTAGCAGAAGGTCCCTTCCTCGCCTGTGTTTTGATGTATCTACAGTGCTTTGTCTGCTTACATGTTCATAAAACATTATGCATTTGAAAATAGCAGCTTTCCCAGTGCCATATGCTGAGAAATCTTAAGTACAGTCTTAAAAATCATGAGTGGCTTAGGGACTTAATATTCTTCTTAATAACACATATCGGATTCTTACAGTTTGCTTTCTACTTTTAGAGCCGGTATGTTCTTGATTTCAGGCTTTTCCCTGCGACCATAAAAGCTGCATGTTTTCTTTCGGTTGTTTTTGTTTTAAATGAAATATGAGAAGCTCACAAAGCTACAGGACTGGAGGAAACAAGCTTTAAAGACAAGTACTAACTATCCTGAGACCAGCGATAAAAGAAGGAGAATTGGCTCCACTGAAAAATGGTCCTGATTTCACACACAGCCCCGTCCCAGTTCCACAGCTGATTTATGTGCAGCTGCCTCAGCTGTGCACACTGAAATCAGGGGAATTCCATGGGCAAATGGCCAAGCAGGAATACCTGGGGACACTTATCCATCTTCCCAGGACACACTTAGGATGTGCAGGTTTTCATAGGCAATTGCAAATTCCATGTATTTGCACATTTGCCACATAATAGTTGGTCAAATATTTGTTTTTAGCTGCTTCTGTTGCTATATTATCAAATTCCTTGCTAGGCTGCTTTGGCATTTTTGTTCCATACACTTAGGATTTGAAGGGGAACCATAATGCAAACACGTGATGAACACATATCCTGTCCACACACCCTGTTTTCAGTTCCCAGCTGCAGGTGTTTGAAAGGAGAAGTCAGCGGTTATCCAGGAATTTGGGATCGACAGATCCTGTTCAATAATCTCCTGTTGAGTGCTCAGTAATAAAGGATTCAAGGATTACTGAGTTTTTATCCACTAATTCACTTCTACTACTCAGAAGTGTAGGCAGGAATCTTTGGTGACCTAAATCTGCCCAGAATACAACCTAATGATTTGGGTTTACATCAGGGTTTTCCTTTCTGACTAACCTGAAACATCTCCTACAGTTCCAATGCTAGGGACTCAAACCTGTGATAAAACAATTGTCATTTTTCTCTTTGCACCATCATAGGATATGTTTTTCTTTTTTAAACCAAAAAGGAAGACAGTTTAAAAATCTTTCTGACTTAGATAAACTTAAGATCTTATGGAGAGCTGTGCTCAGGCATTGAAGGACAAAAGTTGAGCTCAAGTCCTTCAAACCCCCATATGGTAATTCTTACATTTCCTTTTTGCATATGTAACTAACAGATGCTGCAGTGCCTTCAGATTCCTGCCATACCTTCCAAAATACGCACAATATATGCAGCCATTGTAGGTCTGGAGATTGTATCTGTCAAGGCTGGCCGCACGTGCAAGAAACACGATGGTAAAATATGTGGCAAGCATGGGAACTGCATGGACAAGGAGCTCTGCGCTTGACCCCTTCAAAGGAGTCTGGCAATGGCCAAGTGAAGGGTGATGCATTCAGGAAACTCTTGCCCCAAGAAAACCAGGTGACACTAGTGCATCATCTACCGTTCTTCCTGCAGTTTGTCTGAGCTGCTTCTTATTTGAGCCTTAGGTATCTCCTACAGTACAAAGATAAAAAAATAATCTTGAGGCCGCAGAGCAGGTCAGGGTTTCCTTGGGGTGCTTTTTACCCAAGTGGTTTTTGGTATGGTGGCACTGGTACCTTCTAGAGACAAAATATTCATAGATAAATTAGGGGGGAAAGAAGCTGATATTTTTTATTCTTTTAGTGAGGTTGTGGTGGTAAGAAAGGAAATGGTGTCAGTTTGAGCCCCTGATCTTCCCAGAGATACCTGGTTTGACTGCATGGTATGACTTGGTCACCAGTTTTATTCTGAATTCATCCTGTGGCCCCACCCCAGCTGGGATCACAAAAGTGTCTGTGGCAAATACGTGACAGTTGGTTGTGTGTTGAGGCAGCGTTTGAAGCCTTAACATCAATCTTTTGTACTTTGTTGGCTTTAACTTCTCAAATCACAGCAAAGTTCTTATCGCCATCCTTTTGTTCCTCTGTGGATCCCTACCTGCTGTGTCCACCTTGCCATGCCAGAGGAGAGGCATTGTCTGCTCTCACAGCTCCGAGCTGCTTCACGCTGAGCAGGAATTCACAGCCTTTCCAACTTCTGGAGAGTTTTCCGAGGTGCAGCACTTTGTCTTTTTTCCCCTCTCACTCTCGGTGTGTAAGTGGCTGCAGAACCTCTCCTCACAAATCCCACAGCCCTGAAGCCAGGTTTGGATCCAGGGAGCAGACACTGCGAGCGGCTTCCTCGTGTCGTATTTATCCATGGCTGCTACCAGGCCAGACAGAGCCAGATTTCTGAAGACTAAATTAAACTCGATTTTCTGAGTCAGAAAAACATGTTTGTTTCTTAGTTACTGTATGATGTGCTTCTCTGTTGACTTGAAATGTATTCTGTAATCCCATGCATATGTGATTTCTTTCTTGGTACTCCAGAGTGCACTCTATAGATAACACTTTCATGGTATTTTAAATTCCTATATCTTGACTGTTTTCAGAGAAATGAATATGATTTAACCTTCTTTAGAGCAAGGATAAACTTTGAAATGAAAACTAACATATGGTCTGTATGCTATTTTTATAACTTTATTTTATAATTTCTGAGCTGATTTGGAGAGCTGATTATTATTTAACGAGTGAAGCAGGCTGTCAGTGTGACGGCTGTGGTGCTGCCGTGGATTAGCCCTCATCTCTCCCAAATCCAGCTGCAGGGAGCCCTGCAGGAGAGGGGCTGGAGGTGCCTGCCATGCTCGCCCCTGGAGTGGCCAGCTCCAGAAGAGCCCGTTAGTCTGTCACTTCTCCTCACACCCTGTTCACTCACACAGCTTTTTTGTTAAATATACTGCCTGTCACACTGCATTATATTTCTTCATGAGCCACTGCATTTGCTGTGGGTTTCCTTGAGGAGATCCTCCATATTCCACCAAAGAAGAGCTTTCCTCCTTCCCTCCCTTCTTCCCAGGCGTGCCTTTTCTGCTTGTGCTCTGTCCCCCAGATGCCAGCCCTGGCATTGTCCAGGACGTCCCCAAACCACAGCAGGCTTCCCCAGGCTGAAGGACCCATGAAATCCACTCATAAATCATCCCAGGCTATTCTGGTCAGAATTCAGCTGCCTTCCTGGGATTCTGCTAAGTATAAAGAGTAAGAATCCAGAAATAAAAAGCCATAAAGGAGCCTTCCACCTTGGAGAAGGCAGTGGATACTGTGCAGCTATTGGCCTGGCTAATCTGTCGGGGGAAGCAGGGCTGGATAAATGTGGATGTGCTGTCAAAACATGTGAGGAATCCATTTGCACATTACTATGGAAATTTTTTCTCAAACAAAAACTTCAAGTACAGATGTCTAAGTGTTGCAGGCCCTGCTATTTCATCTTTTGTGTGATGTAGTCTCTATTCCCAGTAGACTCCAAGACTACACCTCAACTTCACTGCTCCTGCATACAAATATTTGCCTGAAATATATAGTACATTGTAAGGTCACTTGCAGCTATGCCTGGAAAAGTCGGACAGAAAAACTGAACAAGTTTTCACAATTGAAATTAAGTAGGTCAAGAATCCATCCAGCTTGTCTGGTAATGTGCTCCTCACGCTAATGAGATCTGGAGAGAAGAACCCCATGTGTGAGGTTGCCAAGGTGAGCAAACCTCCTCATTACAAACCCAGCAACAGCAGTAGCAGTGCCTGAGTTTTGTTTTATCTTTCCCCAACAATGCACTCTAAAAACGCCTTACCCTGCCTACGAAACCTTCTGGAATAGGTAGAAGTATTAACTTTTGTAATTAAGTTCTCTGATGATTACAGAATGTATTCCTTCATCTTTATGGGTGGGATGACCAGGGAAATAAACTTAGGTACTTACCTTTCATTTGTATCTTCACATAGATAAGAAAGATGTATTTAGTGATCAGAGAATGCAGGATATGATGTTTATCCCATTGCTGATTATTCCATAGTGAGTTAAGAGCTCATTAAGGCTTTGGTGTCAGGTCTAGTGCTGACTTGCATGTTGGATAAAATCATTTCCCATGGAATATAGGTTTTATGAATCATTAAGATATAAACCCCGCCATGGAATAGGTATTATAGAAAAACAGTAATACATAGTCATAAGGATATATAATTATATGTATGTGTGGGTATATATATAATGTTTAGTCTAGACATCAGGATAATTATGCACAATAAGATGTGACATCTGAGATTCATGTGTGTTATAAATCTTTTTGGAAAAGGAAATGGTTAAGTCTGGGAAAATATTAATTTTTCCCAGCATTGCTCTGCCTGAATGCCTTTTTATATCTGAGTTCTGAAAAGAAGACAAGGCAAATAATTTATTCTTGAGCCATTTTCTTTTCGTGTCCATCTTCTCATGTGGTCCAAAGGCCACAGTTTGCTCTCTAATGTGCAGATGAAGCCAACTCTTTTGTTGTCCTCCGTCAGAACACAGAGAGTTGAGGCTGCAGAGCTGAAAGTCATGGCTGCATGGTCTGAAAATAGAGCAGGCCACTATAAACAATATCTGTTTCCTAACGGCACTTCTGGGCCTGCTTGGAGAGGCAGGACAGGACATGACAAGAACAGAAATGTTAAAACAGTTATCTCTCAAATATTCACATTTGGCAGGGAAATGAAGGGCCAGATTTCAAAACCTGGCCAGCATTTTTACGCCTGTAATTCGCAAGAGAATGTGAATAAAATTAATTGGGGATGGAATTTAAGTTATTTATTTGTCTTAAGGATTTGATTTTGGGGAAAGAAAACAGACATTTTACTATTTAATATGTGCTCTCAATTCAGTTCCAGGACTGAACCTGCAGGGCAAGGCCCAGATACGGCCAGGATGAAAATGTTGCTCCAAATAAAAGCATTCAAGGTTAACAAATTGCAAGACATCTTAAACAATTTAGCTAGCAGATTGCTTGTTCACAACTGTATTTTCTGCTTTGCTGCATTTAACTTGGTTTGACTGGTGTTGAAGGTTCAAACCAGTTGGGGACCACACACAGCTCCACGTAATTAAACATTAAACTGGTTAGTGGGGTTAAAACTGTTAAATATCCCAAACTTCCCAGGCATTCATTGAGCAGCGTGTTTATCTCATTTGGCATGTTATTTTAAATATACCTAAGAAAACAGCAAATGCAAAATGCCACGGGTGACAGAGGCAGAGCAGAGAATAAGCAGAGGACACGAGATGCTGGGGCACGGAGAGTTTGCATCTCTGCAAACGAGGCAGGAGATTCACAGGCCGTGTCAACTCTCAGATGCATTCAGCAAATTCTTCTGACAACAGTGCAGGAGGAGGCAAGTGCTTTGTTGTGCATCCTCCTAGAAATATTACAGACTGCAGAGCAAAGAAAACACACAGGGGCGGTCAATATTTTTCTTGAATTTACTCCGAGCGGTGGAAGCTCTGCCCAGAGTATTCCATTTATGTTTGGAGCTCTGCACTTTATCATTGTGCTGCTCTGTAAAGTAAATTTATTCTTGAAAAAGAATAAAAGGCTCTCCTTGTAGCATGTAGTGATGCCAGGAAGGTCTAAGGGATTAACTGATTTTTTATTTATTTTTAAATTTGATGAGCAACCCAGAAAATAAAATAATCAGTGCATTTCCAAGCTTTATAACACTTTTTAAAGTTTTTTTTTAAAAAATTTACTGGACTTCAAAGTGCTCTGTCACTTGCAGATGAAAAGTTTCATTTGAAAAACAGAAAAAAAAACAGCTCTAACTTGGTAGAATTTGAGGTCCTTTTAGTTGTTTTTCCCTTCATCAAAACCTTTGCAAATCTCACCCCACAGCTGTGAATAATTGTGACCTTGAACGTCGTTTTTGGTCAGCAAGTTCTGAGCATGAAAAAATTCCTTGTGGCCCGGCACCTGTAGGACGCGATTAAAGCTCTCCTTGATGTTTGAGTGGAGTGGGAGGGTGGCCTTATTTTTGGAATAATTCAGTGCTGAGGAACCCAGGGATGGGGAGATCTCGGAATGCTCCGGTCCCCCATGGCTCTGGGGGCTCCTGGGTGCAGTTTGTGGCCTTATTCTTGGAATAATTCAGCCTTGCTGTGGAAATGTGTCTGGAGGAACCCAGGGATGGGGAGATCTCGGAATGCTCCATGCCCCACGGCTCTGGGAGCTCCTGGATGGAATTTGTGGCCTTATTTTTGGAATAATTCAGCTCTGGAGGAGCCCAGGGATGGGGAGATTCGGAATGCTCCATGCCCCACGGCTCTGGGAGCTCCTGGATGGAATTTGTGGCCTTATTTTTGGAATAATTCAGCTCTGGAGGAACCCAGGGATGGGGAGATCTCGGAATGCTCCGGTGCCCCATGGCTCTGGGGGCTCCTGGGTGCAGTTTGTGGCCTTATTTTTGGAATAATTCAGCCTTGCTGTGGAAATGTGTCTGGAGGAACCCAGGGATGGGGAGATCTCGGAATGCTCCATGCCCCACGGCTCTGGGAGCTCCTGGATGGAATTTGTGGCTGACCACCAGCCATGGAAAGCCAAGGAAGCAGAGTCAGGCTCCTGCCCAGCTCCTCACCGTGCCTCAGTCTGGGGATAGGGATGAGCCAATGAAAATAATCTGCCATTATTTTCATTATTTTCCTGGTGGTCTCCTGTCACTCTGTATATCATTTCATTAAACATCTTTGTCATGCAATGTAGAATTTGGCTCCAGCTGCTTGGGCTTGACTAAAGACTAGAACCAGACCAGAGACTCAATTTAGATTTTCTGGTTGCACATTTCTGGCTTCTCCTGTGCCTTAACAAAAACATTTTCTGTTGACTTTTTAAAAAAAAAACTACACACACATTTCAGGTGAGGTTTTCTTGCTGCCTTAAAAGTGGTTTACTACCAAGTTCTCCACTGCTGGCTGCTGTGCCTTTGTCTGGAAGGTTGTTAGGAAAATACAAGTTCCAACAAAGTATGGCCCAGAGAGGTCATTTCCCTCTCTCCTCTTTCCACACATGAACAGACAGGCTAAATTTCACTGCTTGCCTTTACATCCCTGCTTCCTGTGTCCCACAAAGGTGAAAAGTCTGCTCTACCCACAGGCAAAGGGGTCCTTTTCAGTGCGGGGGACATTTACCACTTGATTATCAGGAATCAGAATGTTGGATGACACAACAAGTGTAAAATTTTTGATTAAATAGTTGATATTTTGAAACCGCTAGTATTCAATCCTATGGACACGCAATTGAGAGTAGGAAAAAGTAATCTTTCCTAATGACCACTTGGTACATATTTTCAGCAGGGGAGCCCTAAGCCGGGAGCACACACAATTTTTTCCCAGGAAAACTGATATATACTTAGAGCACTAAGTGTGGCTACCAGCGACACTCAGATGCTTTCAACTTTTCAACCTATTTGGCTCCATTCACGAGATCAGCGTGGTGGTTCAGCTCATTAGCATTTGAGCAAATTTGTTACACTTTTAAGGAGTGTTTTCGCAATGGCCTGACCCGTCGGATGCAGTGAATTCCAGATGCTAATGGCACCATTTATCAAGGCAGAGCTTTTTAACATAATGCATAAACCTTTCCTACATGGGAGTTTTACTGCGCGTTCAATTCCAGCGCAATTCACTGCTGCGGGCAGAGGAAATGAAGAACTTCAGCAATGTAAACACATGAGGAAAAGGCTCTTAGATCCGTGTGGCTCCTGGAGATGAAATACTTATTTCCACAAAATTTGTCTTCCATTGTAACAGAGCAGGGTAACTGTGGGTGCTGCGGAGTTAAATTATCTGTCTAGGGCTTTTTGTGTTTCTCCTCTCTGAAACATCTGAGCGTCTTGTACCCTATCAAAGCCTCTAAAAAAATCAAAGGATCTTATTTTTGAGGAGAGCTTAAATTGCTTTTGTGAGGGACATGTTTCTGTTTGCTGTTTGTTGGGTTGTGCTGCACAACAAAGCTCCTGTTAACTAATATTTTAGTGTTATTTAGCCTATTTGCTCTCTGTAGCTTTCTGTTCAGATACCAGAATTCTTTCTTCTCTGTGGTGTTTAGAATGGTATTCAAAATAAAAAACTGACCATGTAAAGGATAAAAGACCCCATTATTTTTAGTTTGATTATGTTGAAGCCGATATTAAATGAGAAACAAAAATATGGAAAGAATCAAATGATTTAACACAGTCCCTATCTCCCATCTTACATTCTCATATTCTAATATCTCCGAATTTTCCAGTCTCCTTGACATTTGGAAGTGATCCCTGTGAAAGCAGCTCGATGTCTGCCTCTGTGCTGAAGCAAACAGCAATGACCACATTGCTCCCATTCCCTGGACCCAAGACTTTTCATCTTTCCAGACTCTTGTATCTTGTCAGACTGAGCTGACACTTCAAAATGGAACAACTGCACTCCAAAAAAAAAAAAAAAATAGTGTTGCATATTTCAGTTCTGGAAAGCAATTAAATGTAGAATTAATTTTACCTTTATTCACTGTTTCAGTGGAAGGAGCAGCTCCACTCTGCAGTCACTCACAGCCTGACCAGAGCACTGTAGCTGTTGCCCCAGTTGCTGTGAGATCATGGGATTCTTTCCCTTTTCCTTGCCTGTTTTATTCCAAATACAATTGGCTTCAGGTTCCCACCTCCTGTTATTTACAATGCAAGAGTTTTGGGCCCTAATGCTACAAATGTTCCTGCATGTTTAACTACAAGCATATGAGTACTCCCAAACTGAGGCCCTGGAACTCTTCACATCTTAAGCACATCATCTCCAATCCTGGAAATTCCTGTGCATATGCTTTTCCTTACCCCTTGGAACAGTCTCATTAATTTCAGCAGGACCCACAGTAGTAAAGTTAAAACACATCCTTAAGTATTTGCAGGTTCAGGTCCGTAGTGACATTTCTTGTCCTCCAATGTTATTTTATCCCTAAGCCTGTTCATTGTCAAAAAATGAATCTTTGAGTAATCAGGTCTCACAACTCCCCTCAAACCCCTTCCTGGAACTTATTTTCTGTTCTTTTCTCTGGCAAGGCCTGTGGACAGCAGCAGGGCTGTCCTAAATCAAATAACATTAAGAATCTGACATGAATTGACAAGAGCCAAGTATGGCTGAGCTGGAGTTTAAACCCAGCTGAAGTGAAGAGTTCTCTCTGCTGTAGTTCAGCTTTAGTCACACTCTTTGCAGTTGCTTTCCTCTTCATCTGATTGATTTTTTTTTTTTTTCATGGTAGAAAATAAACTGGATGGGAATTATAAACAAATGAGACTCAAATGCCAAAATGCTGGAATTTGTGCTCTTAAATGACCTGGAAGAGATACCCCTATTGTGCTTCTTAGCTCCTTGTGTTTTCCAAAATTTACTTGAGGTTTGAAGGGGACAGTGAAGCATTTTCCCAGCTTTGGCACAAACCCCATCTGTGTTATTGACAGCTGTGCTGAGTAGATGTGAGGCACAGAGAAGTTCCCAATCCTGGACTAAGGACTGGGAATTCCTCTTCCAGCCCTTGTCAGGTCCCTCTGGGCAGTTCCCTCTGCCCCAGGACGTAGAGAGGCCATCCTTGGTGAGCCATCATCCCCCAGAACCTGCACAATTCCACCTATTTCCTCCCAAAAAAGAGGCAACTTTGGGAACCACCCGAGGGGAGCAGAGCCCAATGAGCTGGGCTGAAGGCAGGAGATCCTGGCTGCTGTTCCTGGCTCCGGCTTTGCCTGGTGGAGGCAGGAGCTCGGCTTCTCCAGCAGCATCTGCAACATCAGCAGCGCCCCTGAACTCTGCCAGGACCAGCCAGGGCTTCACTGCTGCTCTGTGGACATCTATTCCCAGTGTATTCCTTGGGTAGGAAACGGGGGAGAAGCAGATGAAAAAAACAGTTGTAACTTCTGTAAATACAGAGCTCGGATGTTTGAACAGCTTCCATCCATCAAATGCTCCTGGAGCTCTGTTCTGGAATTGCGTCCAGAGCTGCAGGTGCAAAGAAAATGTAATTTCTCTGCAAAAATGTGGATTTACCCATCAACACGCCCAGCAGCCTGACATGGGTGTGGAATTGTGGTGGTTGTGCATTCAGAGCCCTGCCTAACTGGCTTAAAAAGCAAACTCCAGCAATCCCATAACTTCATAATCCTCAGAGATAAACAACTGACATGGATTTTATGTTCCCGTGTATCAGAAGTGGGAAGCATCAGTTGTTTTAAATGGAAACACAGCAAATTACTGCGTCTGAAACTCTGTCACTTGCTCCAAGCAAAGCTCAAACAAATTCTGGCTTATCTGAATGATTTTAGATAAAATTTCGGATAGGATTAACTGTGGTCTTCTTTGTTCTCTAAACTTTAGAGCACTTAAGGAGAGGAGCTGGCAACATGGACAGTGTTTGATGATAAAAAAATGTAATAACAACTTTAGGAGAGGAAAGACAGATGCACATAAGGGAAGTTAGAATAAACTTGGAATTTCTGGAAATTTTATTAGTGAATATAGAGCCTTCTTGCCCATTTATAGATAAGGACTTGGGCATATTAAAGGAAGAGGGAAATGTATTTATCTCTATTCTACATGGAAAATAAGAAAAATCTAAAAGTTTTGTTTCTGCATGAGAAAAGATGATTGCTCCTCTTTTCAGGCACAGAGTTTTTTAAATTTTAGTTATATTTTTCCCTCATGCATAGAGCTGATTATCAGATTCCCTGACCAAAACATGTTTTCCCAAGTATTGTATTTCTGAAAATTTTCCCTAGGATTGCTTCAGTGTTTTAAAATATCCAGGCTGAGATCCCAACTTTGTCTTACATCAAATTTGAATTCTTCCTATCTGCCATATTTTTAACTCCTAAAAGCGAGGGAGAAAGGAAAAGCAAACAGCAACCACCAAAAAAAAAAAAAGGGGAAGAAAAAAAAGGTTTATTAAAATTTGTTTGCCATTATAAATGAATGAAATTCATTAAATCCAGGGGAGCTGGACCCACTTACATTAGCAGAAAATAGGGTCCTTTTTTCTCTCTTCTTTTCAATAATTTTTCCAATGCTATTTTTAACAATCCTAGGGGGAGGTGGAAAGTAGGATGGAAAACAGTTACAGCCATTTTATCACATTTTCCTCCTAACAATGCAGTCCAAATGAAAAGAACCCATAATGCTGTGTAGAATAATACATTAATCATCATCAGGCGTCATTCAGCGCCGGCCGTTCTCCCCGCGCAATGGCAAACACGAGGATGCCCTCGCCGAGGGAGGAGTGTCCCCTCTCATGTCACCTAGGCTGGGGCACAGAACGGGCTCCTGGTGCCCCTCAGCTCATGGAGGGGCTGCTTGGGGACCCTGAGAGATTTAGCCAAGGTTTCACCCCTCCAGGCTGGCAATTACAGGCCCGTCCACACACGGTGTTTTTATTCGAGTTGGTTTTTGTTGAGGAAAAAAATCATTCATTTCACGGGGAAAAAACCCCAAACGTTCGTGAAGTTATTTTTCGTGAGGAACTAAGTCGTTTGACATTGTTCCTCATCTCTGGAGGATTTGCTGTGCAGCTCCACGTGAGTGTGCAGCACCCAGCTCTCCTCCAGCCCTGCTCCCCCGGGAATGCCCGAGGCCTGATCCTGCCAAAGGAATTTTTTTACAGTGTCCGGTGCTGAGCTGTTGGGTTGTTCCATAGTGTGGGACACACTCTGTGCTTCCTGCACGGCTCAGGGAGGGGATGGTTTCACAGCCTTTCCCCTTCCTTCATGGAGGGTCTGCAGGCTGCAGTTCTAGCTCTGTTTCCCTTCATTAAACTGCTCCTGCAACCCAGTCTTTAAACCTGAGAGGAAAGCAGTCCCCAATTATCCTAAATACACCAGTGCCATCAAGGCTCAAGCTGAAAATGGAGAGTATATTTTGTACCCTGTGATCTCCAGCAGTTCCCCTTTCCCCAGCTTTTTCATTTGCTTATAGGTGTAGTTGCAGTGTTTTAGGATTTTCCTTTCTCTCTCATGGAGAATACAGATAAACTGTTCTTTCTTAATCTCTGTATTTTGTGTTAGAGGTGTACAAGCCATAACCAATAGGTCTTTGGGGGTGGATTGTCTTTGGCCAATGGACACTTGTTTATTACTGTGTATAAAAAGAACTTCTTGTAAATAAAACCTTCTTCTTGGCCATCTTGAAGCCTGTCTGCCTGACCTCTCTACCTGCTTCCACAAATCCCATGAACAACAGAAAAGCAAACCATATATAGGTGCCACTCCTAACAACACAAAATTATTGCAGTCAGGAGCCAGTGGTAGAAGCATTAGCAGAAGGATGGTCGGGAGATTGCCCAGAGATAACGTAGAGAAAAATAAAATTGGGAGGCAGCCTCCAGCTTCCTTGGATACTTGTGAAAATTTCAAGCAAAAATTCGTGATGAAACTTCTCCCTTAATATTTCTTTCCTGTGTCCCTCCCATTCTCTCTTGTTCTTACAGAGTGTTTATGAATATATATTTCTACTTGAGTCTTGCATCTGTCTCATAAATACATCTCCTAAGAGTGTGCATGCTTAGGTTTGAAAATACTCTTTGTACAGCCCAGTAGTGTTTGTACTGTTTCCAAATCTCCTGTATCTCTGCAAGATAAGTAGGTGCTACACTTATGTCATTTATTGCTATTTGTTTCTTTATGTTGGTTCCTGTTAAAGTGCTCTTCTCGTATCGTAGCTCCAGGGCATCCTTGCATACAGTTATGATACATAAAAACTGAAAAGCACGATTTAAACTGCAGCACCTCGTCTGCTCTCCCTGTTTGTCTGTATTTTTGCCTCTGCCAAACATCATATTCCTTTCATCTGGCAATATAATATCATCCACCAGAAAGAAATGGAGCACAATGGAGGGTGAGTCATTCTGGCTAAAAGGTTAAGGCCAGATCCTGCGTTTCTCCTCCAAAAAGCTCCTATATGCTCGAATTAAGAGCATTTCCCAAGGTGGGAAGCTCAGGACTCAACCCTGTAAGAGGTATGCTGGCATGGACAAGCATTTTTAGGTAGAGGAGGCTTCAGTTTGAAAAGTCATTGCCATTTCCCTTTCCTTGTGCCAGTTCTTAAAGCTCTTCCTTGTTATTTATTCTTGGAATGCCAGATTTATTCCCAGAAGAAAAACCCAGATTGTTTGACTAACCCTTATCTGTCAAACAGTCACCAGGAAATTTCAGAGGGATCTCAGCCTGTGCCTTACAAAGTCCAGCTCAGGGAACTGAGTGAGGTTTTGTGGTACACATGAAGGGTTTCGTGTGTAACTCAGCAAAACTCCCCGAGGTCTCAGTGCAGGCTTTGGCTCTATCAGTCTGTAGCCCAACCAGGTTAATATTTGGGAATGCAGAGATCTCCAAGCAAGCTGAAAATGCCAGGAGTCCCAACCAGCCATCCAAACCAGCCAGCAGAGAGACCCAAGCCCTCCGGCCTGCTCAAGCACGTCTGGCTGGGGTTCCCATCCAGGTATCCCTGCCTGGAGCCAGCCCACCCTGCCCTGCCAGCAGCTTGTGCTGTGCTCTGCAGTGTGGAACCATGCTCTGCCTAACTGGATTGGGAGCCAGTTCTCCCACCTCCCAGGAGGGCAGAGTAACCACCAAACCGTTCTGCTTTGCATAGAGAGATATTAAAGAGGGGGTGAGAGCAGATAGACAGACAGATTAAAGCTGCTGGCTGGGCTGTTGATCCAGAATGTGGGAGCATCCCCTTCCAGGTTCTCTCCTAACGAATATTCAAATGTGGAGACGAAGTGGAGCAGTTTCAGTGGGAAAGGCTGCAGGATACTCACCTTGGCACGGAGGGAGTGCAGCATCTGGGGGCTTTGCTGTGAGAGTTAAAATTCCCCAAATTCCCACTTGGAATCTGGCCACGGAGGGGTCTGGACTCGAGTGTCCTGCACTGAAGGCAGAGACAACACAGAAAGTGGTGAGCTCCTGCCGAAGGCAGAGGTGGCTGCAACCCTGAATCCACAAGGTCCTCTCCAAACACCGCTGTGGAATGAGGCCATGTGGACACATTTACTCAATATTCGGACATTTAACAACCACCTTGTACATCCTGCTGCAACATGGACCAAATTTGTGATAGAAGGGCAAGGCAGCTGAAGTTCTGGTGCTTAGCACGATTTGATGGTGGAACCTTGAACATCTGAGGAGTAGAGGCCCTTCCAGAAGAGCTGAATGGGGGCTTTGAGTGCCTCATTTCAGAGTTAGTGACTCTGAGCCTGTCAGTCAGCTGAGCATGTCACTTCATGACCTTAAGCTTTCCAGGTTTTACCTTGTTTGGTCTTTTTAAATTCTCCCTGTAGCTGTTCTCCAGTGATTTTTTCTGTGCCTTATGCTGCGTCAGTCATACATCAGGTTGTGGCTACTCCCCAGTGGCTTGCAGAGAGCAATAACATAGGGGAGAAAATATGCTCACTCATATATTTTGATTGTTTGACTTTCCCCTATATCTCCCTGGAATATACCTCTACCTGAGTGCTTATTTACATATTAATGTGCAAGTATTTTCAGACCCACGTATTTAGCAGAACTCAGAAACGGGGGAATAATCTGTAGATAGCACAAGTATATCATTTTGATTTACAGTCTAACATTTAAATGTTTTGAGGTCAGACCTCTGCAAGAAAATAATTCACAACTGGATCTACAGCCTCCACTGGCTGTACATTTATTGCCAACGAGCACAACACAGATTGTTTTTTACGTGCCTGCTTTTTATTGCCTTAGATGCTGTTGTAGGATAGTTCACATAAACATTTATATAGGGTTTAGAAAACAGTTGTTAGCGAGGAGGAAGCTCTTTCTGTTTACACAGCCTCGAACAAAGCCACCGCGCGGAGCTCCCTCTAATTGACATGTGGGCGGGTTTTTTTCAAGTCACTGACTGGAAGAAGTGAGTGTCTGAGATTTATTCCTGACAGGACTTAAATTACTGGTAGCCTGACACATTTGTGAACAATTACTAGACACTGAGGTGTTTAAAGTAATGGGTACTGTTTGCTCGAGGGATGGGGAAGTTTCAAAACCATTAAAACAAAACAATTTTCCATTTGATTAGCAAAAAGCAAATGCATACATTTATTTTTTTCAAAAAGGCACCTGGATATTTGACTTCTTAAATTATTTTTCTCTCCACATGCACATACTTAAAAATTTCCCTTAATTTCCCAACCAGTAAGTTACCATCTCTTGGTACAAGCTCACAGTCAGCTCTGAACATGAGAGCTGTGATGTTGCAGCCTCCCAAAAGGTGAATTCACAGCAATGTCTCGATTAGAAAGAGATCTCATTGTTTAGTTGTCTCAAAAGATAATAGCATCTACTTATTTAGTTTTTAATTTGAAAGAAGAGAGGTGAAAGACCCTAAAATTTACTGCTTGACTTCTTACCATATATATGGAAAGTAAACTCTGTTAAGTTCTCTCCTTAATCTACAGTACATTTAGTAATTTTTTTGTAACTCTTCAAGGTAAAAATTATATATATTCCTACTTTTGCTTTCAGTGTTCACGTGCAGTGATCCCTTCCATTCCTCCTTGCAGAACCTGGGGCTAGGCAGCCCCACATTTCAGGCAGCCATCTGAGACATTCCTGTCCCAGCAGGAATATCGCCCTGGATTATTGCATGTGTTTAGGAATCATCCTGCATGTGTGTACACACTTCCATCCATCTTCCTTCATTAACCATGAACTGTTGAACAGGTGCTGTCTCTGCAACTTGTGTTATTCTGATGTGCTGTAAAGTGAATATATTAGAACTCCATCCATCTGCTAATAACCAAAATAAAAGATTTCAGTGGTGAACATAAATCAGGATTTTTGGAGGAGATTGGTTAATCCTGCTTCAGTGCTGGTCTAGGAGCCAGATTGTTCTTCCTGGCTGAGTCAATAAAAATGTTTATACATTTCTTAGTGCAACAGGGCCACACAGAGAGCTGCAAGAAATGTTTGAAGTAGTGGTCAGTTGGGATGGGAGCTGGGAGCATTCCAGCCCTGCTGACCGTCCAAGCACTCCGACTCACCCAGCCAGGTAGCCCAGAACCATGACACTGATTTAACATGTTAATCTTTCACCCAAATAAATTGAAATTCTTCCCTGTTTTTCAGTTATTCTTCCATCCACAAGGAAAATATGCTGGCTTAAGGGAACAGAAAGGCAAAAGGCTTGTGAAATCCGATTGTCCCTGTTAGATGTCCTCCCACTGCTTTACTGGGACTCCCGGTAATGTAAACAATGTAAATGTGATGGCTTTTCCCATGGGCAGGTCACTACCTCACAAAATAAACCTTTTCCTTATAGTTACTTAATATTCCTCAGGAATGAAGATGCAGCTGTGTGTTTTGCTGCCCTTCCTGGGAGTGCAGACTTCCAGATTTCAGCAAGCTCAGGAATTATCAGAGCACCTTAATTTGCTGCAAAAGGACTGAACTGCCCATTGATGACTGACAATTCTGTCCCTCAGCCAGATTGTTCTTGAGTGCTGTGAGAAAATCCCTTTTGTGCCACCGCTTCCCCTTTGACAACTTAGGAGGTGATCTGGGAACTGGGAATTCTCTGGGTTCTTCTGGTTTTGCCACAGTTTTGGAAAAATGATAGTAGACACAGCTTCAGCCTTTATAAATTCCTGCCTGTCCAGTGCTTGTAGCACAGGTGTGACTGAGGTGGAGCACCTGGGACATGCAGGAATTGCTGGAAGTTTTTTCCCGAGGCACAAATCAAGGGCTCCTGGTCTTACACGTGGGCTCCAGGGCTGCTTTCAGCCTGCAGTGACCCGAAAAGTTCTCACAGTGCAGAACACCACCAACTTGTCTTTTACATCCGTGGAAAATAAAGACACTCTGTATCTTGTTGAGGTAATTTCCAAAGTGATTTGTGCTGGCTTCATTGTGGTGCGAGCTCCTGAAGATCCATCCCCTGCATCACTCAGCTAAACCACTGCTCTTCATTTGAACCCGTGTAAAGAGTCTATAAACCCTACAAAGAGGGAGGTTTTATTCCCTAGTTCTTGTTTTCTGTGTCAGTTCTTGATGCATTGAGTAGTAAAACAATTTGTAACATGCTGTTAGCACAAAAGAATGAAAAATACCAAAAATAAAACATGAAACTGCAACGAATGCAGCTATTTTTACACATTGTGTTCTGGCTCAAGGAAATTTCAGAAGCTCCAGGAGAAGAACCCAAAAACACTTTCAGGGTCTCAATTCACCATAAGGGATGGTTTTCTCTTGGTTTTGCAAATTTTCTTCTTCTTCTTAAGTATTTTGAGAAAAGGGAAAAAAGGGCTGCAGATGTTCCAAACTTTCTACGGTCTTTTACAATTATTCAGGGTGGTGCCTCCTCTGTAGACTCTGTGCTGTTTTGCTCGCATATTCATAAATTTTTCTCATTTGTGAGAGTTGCTGAATAGAGCATGTGAATTGTTTTACGCAGTAGGTGGTGGAGCAATAATGAAGCTTTGTGATTAAGTAGTGTTGGAACATCTTATCTGAGTGGGAGGCACCATTAGTAGTAAAAGTAATTACCTGTGTAGAACGTGCTGATTGCACTGAGCATGTACTCCATGACACAAAGGATGTCTTCTCAACTTTAGGGACTTTAAGAGATCTCCATTTGCTGCTAATTTCACGTTTTAAGCGATAGCACATAATTCCTTGAGAATTTTTTTTTTTTTTTTGGTGTCAAAATTACAAATAAACTTTGCGAGAGCTCGTTCTCCTCATCAAAATTCTGTCCTTGTCATTGGGAGCTGCAAAACGAGGATGAGGGAAATATCACTTGCAAGAAGCGGAGCTGTAAAGGCAGGGTTTGTTCCCAGCGTGGCATCTGGAGTCGCTCACAGCTCGGGGGTGTCCTGAGGAAGGAACCTGCGGTGCCCTCGTGTACCCAGGGTGCTGCTGCTCCCTCCCAGCCACGCCGAGAACGATCCCCAAAGAGGACATCAAGGCTGAGCTGTGAGAAAAGGGCTCAGCTCACCAACCCCTCCTGGAAGCGGGGATCTGTGGGAGGCTGGTGCCACTGATGGCATCAGCCACTCGCAGGGTTATTCTCACAGAAACCAATCTGTAGTAGAATACACGCTGTCCTGAGGTCTGATTGCAGAAGCATTCATCCATCTGCCTGACAGTTTCCAGCAACTCGGGGAATAAAATATTAAGATGTGATGGAAATAAGCCGCTCTTCCGATCATAGAAAAATGGGTTTATTTTGTATTTCATCTGTAGATTGTACCTCTGGTAGTTTTTGTCTCGTGTAGATTTGAAATTAAGCCTTTCTGCTCATCTTTACAATTTTAAACCCTTCTGGCTACTTTGAAAAGCTTATAAAAAGTCCTGGGATTCAAAGAGGCCCATGACTTTTAGGATAAAAAGGAAAACCAAGAGCGTTTCTGGTTTGTTTTAGATCTGATGCAAAGCCTGTTGGAATCACAACAAAGAGACTCTCGCTGGTTTTTAAGATGAATATCTGGGGTTTGAACACAGTGTCTGACACAAATGCGACGCTCTCCCCAAAGTAGCTGAGCCCGTTCGGAATGGTGCGAGGGTCAGGTGGCTGTGGGGACATCCCTGGCACACAGGTACAGGGAACGAAGGGATTTGACAGCGAGAAAAATCCCTGAGAAAGGGCTGCATTCCCTCTGCTCTCCAGATTACTTTGTGCAGGCATTTCCTTTGGTTCTTCGGGAAGGATGTGAGCTCACCGTGATTGCAGACAGGCAGAAACCTTAGTGAAGGTGGCAAACTGTCATTGCATTGATGGTTTATTTCTCTGTCACGTTCAGTCTCTTCCACCTATAAAATGCCAACAAGTTTAGTCAACTTCTAGCCTCAACTTCAGATTTTTTCAGCTTTTTTTTTTTTTGACAGTTGTTCTACAGTTTCTAAATTATGTTTCTAATGTTTTCTTTTTAAGCCTCCTGAGGGAGCTGACTCTGAATTTCACCAACCAACTTTTTTTCTTAAATATTTTATTTTTCTTGTATTTTTTGGTTAACCTGTGACACAATTTACTCATGCTATATATCCATTAGATAAACTATCTGTGACCACGTCTGAAAGTCTGAGGAGAAAGTTTAGGGGTGTGGAAATACTGAAATTGGTGGAGCCACAACACTGGAAATGCATTTAAATAGTCAGACAAAAAATTAACTAGTGATTTTATGACTAAAGTTAGACCAAATGTGAAATCTGTAATTTTTTCTTTGCAGAAGTGAATACAACATTTTTCTTTGGTATTGGTGTCCATGGGCCTGGGCTTTTGATGAAAAATAAATGAAAAATCCAAAAGAATATAATTCTAAATGAATAAGCTCGACCCAGTTTTCTGCAGAGCTCTGCAACTGCATGTTTTGGTGGGGTCAATTTTGCAGACAGCCTGAAATTGGTCCTGAGCTTGTTTTATTCTTCCTTCTGTTGAATTAAGAAAAATAGCTGGAAAATAGTTCAGCAAAGCAGCCTGAAACTTAACTGAGACCAAAATCAGGCCCATTTTGCATGGAGATTATATTGCTGTAATTGCAGACAGCAATGTAACGATTAAAAAAATTATTGTGCATATCTGTTGTTTGTTGCGGGTGTTTACAGGAACCAACTGCCTTCAAGGACATCCAACAGACAATTCCCATCCCTTAGTGTGGCGTGGAAACAATGAACAGAGATGTTACTCACACTGAGAATAGAAGCAGATAAAATCTGCAGAGTTTAGCATTCTTTTAATGAATCCTACTAAAATTCGGGAATGCTCCTCTTCTGCTTCCTACCTTTCAGTATCCCTCAGGGATATGTTTGATAACCCAGTGTACATCCTTATGCTTTAAAGCACAATAATATTAAAATGCCAAATTTACTGCTTAAAGTGAGATTCCAGAATATTTTTATGTCCAGCTACTAAGGGTAAATAAGAACACCTTTACCTTGCAATCAGATGGAGGATAAAGAATTATTAATGGTGAAATTTCATATTGTGCTGAGATCCCATTTAAAAAGGTAATTGCTGACCTGGCTTTCTGATGAATCCAGTGAATTACAGATGTGCATTACACACAATGGAATTTTGGCTTTTCTGAAATGTCTTCCATAATTTGTTCATTGTCTCGTAATTAATTCAGAAAAATATGTTTGCATTTTCACAAAAACACTGGCAGATCTTAGATTTAAATTTTCTTTTCGAGTAATCTGAACTTCTGATTTTGAAATTCAACTGCAGTAGAAGGTGGTGAAATAATGTGCCCTAAATGTGCCCAAATATAGAGGTAGATGTTGGTCTGGCCAGATTATTCCTTTAAGGTTCATGCACACAATCAATTGGCCAGTTTTGGTCAGGAATTGTTTAAATCCAAGGCATCTAAATCCTGAGGAGAATTCTGGAGCACTGCAGACCCACATGTGCCCTGTTAGCCCAACAAAAACATCACAGTCCATGTTGTAGGAATAGAATCCAAATTGTGAATCTGGATTCACATCCATTGCTCAGACACAGAGAAATGTAACTCCGAGCAAGAGCTTCCACAGGAGGGAGAGAAAAATGAAATGTGATGTTTTGGTCCAAGTGAGTTTGTTTAAGAAAGAAAAATTGAAAAAGCATTTTTGGCAGTTAAAGTGTTATGTGGGTTTACAGCACTTTTTGGAATATGTGAGGATGTCACAATCAATATTGTTCTTGATCAAACTGAACCACAGACAACCTTCTGAAAAAAGAAGCAGACCCTGATCTCTGGACCAAGTAATGAAATTTGCGATGGAAAAAAGACACATCCACCTGATGTTAGTTAGTGGGGGAAATATTGACAGAAATTGTTAGCATGATGGGAAATTCAATTACTTTAAGCAGTATTTGAACATGAAGGGAACAGAAACTTGATTAGGGAAATCATTTCAGATATTCTTTTAATTCTTTCTAAAGCCAAAGAGCCCTCCCCAAAATCCCAAGGACCAATCGCCCTCAAACTGCCACAGCCATGAAGAGACACTGCGGTCAAGGGCGTAGGACACGATGGGCTCTTTCGACTTCCTGGCTTTTCCAGGGCTTTCAGCGCCTCCTCCGGGGCCAGCCTTTTGTTCAGGCTGAAAAGCATCTCTTGAGTAATCCAGCAGGATCTGGTTGCAGCATGGTGCATTTTCCGTGTGACCTGGATCAGATGAACACCCTTTCCATTCAGTGAACCCCGGGGGTTCCGCCCTGGGCTCCTTTGGTGTCGTCCTTTGAGCGTGTTGGGGATACCCAGGGCAGCTTCATGCCCTGAAGTTGTGTTTGAGGAGCATTTGGGGTGGGGAGTGAAGGAGGAGAGGCTGATTGAGCTTTTCCACTTTGTCCAAAGGTGATTTCTGGTCCCTTTCAGTCTGGTTTCTCACATTCCTCCAGGAGGGCATGGGACACAGGGGAGCCCTGCTGGGCAGAGGCACCTCTTGGGCAGGGACCTGCAGCTCCCCGAGGCATTTGGGCAGTGACTGCAGGGAGAATTCAGCACTTCAGCAGGGACAGGACCTGCAGCTGCCCAAAATCAGAAGAAACCTTTCAGTTTTCTCCAGTCCCAACCACCCCCTGGCTGCTCCATCAGCTCTGGGTTTTCATGGGAGTTGCCCCTGTTACTCCAGCGACCCGTGAAAACCTGGGGGTGTTCTGGGAGAAAGGGAGGAACTACCTGGGCAGAACTGTGGCCAGCTTGCTGAATTTAGCACCCCAGCTCTTCCCCGGTGTTAATATGGAGATCAGAGTCAATAAAACACATGGAGGCAAAATGTATGACTCCAATTTACATTAAGGAACTTAAAAGTTGTGAAATATGTGAAGAACAAACTGTTGTGAGAAAATAAGTGCCAGCCTTCCTGCAAATTTTATATCTGATTCTGCAAGCATGGGAAGTCTTCAGCGCTGTTCCTGACTTGGCTGCCAGTTTATGTGGGAGGGGAAACAGCCATTTTGCTCGAGGGAAATATTTTTTAAAAGTTCCATGATGAGAAGGGGTTTTGTTTGTTTGTTTGTTTTTGCTTTCCTGCATGAAATGAGTTTTGCAGTTGAAATTGCTGGTCCAAAGGCTGAATTGTGCCTCCATCAGCTTTAGCTGCCGTGGGACGTGTGTGCTTCTGTGTGGATTTTGGCAAGTTGGCTTTGCCTGCATGGAGATGTGTAGACACACACACAGACATTGTCTCTGTGTTTGGATAAATGTACACAAATTTCAGCTTTCATCTGGACTGCATTTTTGAAGAAAGTGTGTTTCAGACAATGCATTGTTCCAGTTTTATGGATTGCAAAGATAAAGCACAAAGCCCCACAAATTCTAATGGAGAAACACAAATCTTCCAGGCCCTCTCCCAGCCCCTGCCTCTCACGAAGGGGCATTTTTGTGTCTTAAACGGGCAGGTTTTTAAAAAACAACTGCCCATAGAGCATTTCCCACACTGGAGCCTTGGGAGTGAGTGGATTTCAGCACTGAGGGAACAAAATGAAGTGGGAAGTTTTTCAGATGTGCTTTACTGGGGTTCCATCTCCTGGGAACAGGAGGAGTTTGGGAGTTTCTGCTGAAAATCTGCCTTTTTCACGTAGGTGTTGGATTGGAAGCTGAAGCTCTGAAAATCTGGCCTCGGAGGCCTATTTTTAAAATATGGTTTCTGCTTTTTCAGACACAATTTTGTGATCCCAGCTAATTAGGAGAACAGCCATGTGGTTAGACATCTGAGTGCTAGTCTTATTGCTTGGAACAATGACCATGGGAGAAAAGCTGCTCCGATGTGGTTTTGTTGTTATTTTGGTTTTCTGCTTGCAGAATAGACTGGAATCTGGTTTTCAGGCTGCATTGGGCTCCATTTGTGCTGTTATAACAAATAAAGGAAGACTTGCTGATGGGCTCAAATAAACCTTCAATTGAAGTGACATCTATTTTTTTCAAATGTCACTTGCTCCCTCCGTATCCCCGGTGTGTTTTCAGACCTCTGTTACAGGAGAGCTGCTGCGTGATCTTCTTCAATTTACCATTCACTCATCCAAAATCAGGCACACAAAAAGCTTTTAAAATTAAAATTCAGGTTTTGAAAGCAGTGTTAGTCAACTCTCCGGATTCAAAGCTTACTTGAGGTTGACTCTATCAAGCTAATAAAATTTTAGGTTTATATTACAAAGTGACTCTATGAGACCTCAAGTAGCAGAGTGAAATTAGGGATGTTAAGAAATTGTATCCTCAGCTGACCTCTGTGGAATAGGAAAAAAGAAATCAAGGGCAAAATTTATTCTGTTTTGTAGAATTTGACTGGAAATTTGAAGGAGAAATATTCCATCTAAGCAGGGATATTGTAGCAAGTACTGCAATTGATTGGCAAATACTGCTCCTTCTGATGAGTGTGTGGGTTTCGTGGTGGTTGTTCAGGGAATTAGAGCCCATGCCCATGGAAGAAAGAGAATACAAGAAAAATATCACAAAACTGAGCTGCAAGCTTGCATGCCAGAATAGAAAAGGAAATATTGCAATTTTCTGCGGTGCTGGTTTCTCCCAGAAAGCCACTGATTATAAGCACAGAGCAGCTCTGAGGTTTCTCACTAACTGCTGATGATCTCCCACGCTGTTAGAACCTGAAGCTCTTTGTGTCACCAGCCTGGCGTCCCCCAGGTACAGCCATAAAAACAAAACACAACCCAAGAGCTCTGTGTCAGGATTACAGAAAAGTGAGTAACATTTCCTAGTAGGAGCAGCTCCTCTGTTGCAACAGCTGCTTTTCTGTCACCCTGTTCTTATTTCTGTACTACACCCGGGCTAAAAACGTCACCAGCAGTTCCTCTGTCCCATCACTGCGCTGCAGTTTCCTTCCTATCCGAGTTATTCCTGGGCTAGAGCAGCATCCACTGGGGATTGAGACCTCGTGGTGCCAGGCCCAGTGTAAGTACAGAGCAAGACAGAGCCTCTGTCAGCAGGAGGGTACGGATTCCACCAGCCCTGAGCACGAGCAGATCCCTCAGCAGTCAGGGGCACTGTGGGCACAGCAGCCTGGCTGCAGCGTAAATAATGCAGCAGAGCAGCAACACGGCGAGGGAAAGGCAAGAGCAGCCGTGGGCAGATGTGTCACGGCTTTAGGAACCATCCCAGCCATTGCCAAAGATCAAATACCTGGTGATGAGAAGCCCAAACTCAAGGAATCCCACGAATCTGCCTGACACGTTGGTACCGCGTGTTCAGGTGAATCCCGTGTAGCACAGGAGCTCTGCGAGGCCTCGTGTCAGCTCCTTTGGGTGGCAATTCCTCCTGGAAAGCATCATCAGATGGGCTTGGGGAGTTTGGGAGGGATTGTGTGAATAAGTCTGTGGAGAAGGGAAACAAACCCTTGTGGTGGCTGGTGGGACATGGATGTGGAGCTACCGTTAATGCTGGTTTTTATTGGAGGTAATTTCCATTTAGGATATTGCTAATATCCTGCTCAGTGCAGAGTTGATTCACTAAAGCCAGCACAAGGTAAAAATATAATGCAGGGGAAAACTTATTTTTTCTTGGTTAAACAGAACCCAGGCAGTCCCAGTCGTAAAGGAGTGCATGGCCTAGAAAGACTAAAAAAAATTCAGGATGGCACCTATTTTTCAGATGGAGGATTGAGAAACTTGCTTGAAGTTTCACGGAGCATAAATACAGTGTACCAGGACAGAGATAAGAATTAAAGTGTCTCTGCCCTGAGTATTACAGCTCTGCTCTGCATTTCCCCCAGCATGTTGCCTTATCCCAAAACCTCCCTCTTTTCCTACTACCAGAGTCCTATCTGGGATTCCAGCATGTTAGAGATGTCTTTTCTCACAACTCAGAGTCATGTCTAAAATAAAAAATGAACCCTTCAAGATTAAATCCAGCACAGGATTTAGGTACTTAAAGGATTTAAGCAGTATTTTGATACTTAAATGCAAAGTTGAGACCAGTGAGATGCTGCCAAGATACTGCATTATCCTGGGAAGTGCCTGCATTCGTTTGGTTACTCAGTTTATGATCTGAAAATGTCTTAGAAAGCTGAATATGGTAGTTCAAAACATTTAGTGAATGCTTTTTACTCGAGAGGATTGAACATTCCTGCCCCAGCTACCTCCATGAGCACGAGCAGGGTTCACGAAGTGACCTGTGGCTCTTCACCTGGTGATGTTCCCAGGGCATGGGACATCCCCTGGCAGGACCGGGCTCAGCACAAATCCAGCACAGGCCCTGCCTTTGAAGCTTGGCAGCCGTGGGAAGGGGTTTTCAAAGCCCTTCCTCCCCTGCCAGGCTCAGGATATCGCAGTTGTGGTGTCACAAACCCAGCGCTTCTGCTGAGGGCCTGGGAGAAGAGAGCTCTCCCTGCTGGAGCTGTGCAGGTGGGAAGGGAACATTTCCATGGATTGACGCAGCAGAAGAGGGAGAAAGAAACTAAAACAGGACGATGCCTTTGTCACCTAGTTGTGACAATTTACTGATGAGGATGAATTATGGATTGCTGACCTGGCTCCCAGGACTGTTCCTAAATTTTACCTTGTGATTTCAGAAAAGGTCCCTGTAAAGTTCTGAGAGCAGAGCCCAGGAGCAGGATTTTTCCCTTCTGTGTCCCTCAGGTCCAATTAATTTTGCATTATCCTGCGTGCAGCAAAATGGCTTTTACAGAAAGCCCCCCCCAACTCCAAACCCAGAGCACCTGGCAAATTGTTTGGGGCATCTGTAGGAGATGAGAAGTGAACACCCCAAGGCACAGAGAGGTGCTGTTGCTGAATTTTAGGAATTCTCTAAACACAGACAAAGAGTCAGGGTTAGAAAGGAGACATTGTTTATTCTGCAAGGTGGAAGTTTTTCCACAAATCCAGCACATTGGTGTTTTCCCAGTGATGGGAATTTGCCAGGCAAAGTCTGATTCCCTTGGTGGGGAAGAGGGTCTCCTTCTCACCCCTGTGTTACCTCTTCTCCTCCCAGCTCTCACAGCCCCCAGCAGAACCTGTCCATCAGCCCTTCTCTGATCTCTGCAAACATCAGCCTCCTGTCAGAGAGAACAGGCCGAGTCTCCCCCGCCCCGGGGATGTGCTTCCAGAAAATCAAGGTTTCCGTCCCACCCACTGCAATTCCCACAGAATCCCAGCTTGTGCTGAGGAGGAAGGGACCACAAGGACCAGGGAGGCCAACTGCTGTAGTACTGAGCCCTTCCTCTGACTGGGACAACAGTTCCTCCTTCCAGGAGCCCTTTCCAGCCTGGGTGCCAGCTGTGGGAAGCACCACCCAAAGTGAGGTGCCTGGAAGGCGAGGCTGAAGGGCCAGTTCTGGCCTGGAGCCTTTCCCAGAGGTGTCCTCAGCCTGAACTGGCTGGGACACCGAGTCCTCTCCTGGATCAGAGGTGCCACATCCCGCGGGCACTGTCCGTGGGCCGGGAGATGCTGCAGAGCCGTGTCAGGGCTGGAAGCAGAGGTTTGTGTCTCTTCCTGCCGTGTTTGCAGCTCTTTGACGTAATGCGAAGCGCTTTGCCAGTTGCGGTTTTGTGAGAACAGATTGGTAAACTCTGACTTGTTGCATCAGCCTGACAGCTGACTTCCCACACAGCTCCGTGTGTGCAGCTCCGCTGGGGCCAAGCCGAGCCGTGATTCATCCGCTCCAGCAGGTCCAGCGCACCAACAGCCCAGGAGTTGTTGTCATAACGCTGAGCATGGCTGGGAGGTCCTTTAACGCCCTTTGGACTCACTTTAAAATATCTCTTTGTCCTCTCTGTTGCTGGGAAGTCAAAAGAATATGCTTTGTTTGAGATTTTCCAGGGGAAAAAAAAAGAAAAAAAGGTTTCAGAATACCAAAGCTTCAAATAGAAGCTGATGGCTCCAGTCTGGGCACAGACAATTGAGTTTGAGGGAATTTATAGCAAGCCTATCCTTAATGTGTCCCAGGAATGACTTGATTTGCTTCTTCTATTCCCTTGCAGAAGAAACTGTGGGGATACAAATTTAATACAGTCTAGGAGCTTGTGTTACAGTTTACTGTGTCCTTGGACAGCTGTAAATCCTCCTCTGATGTATTTGCTTAATATTTAGGCTTAACATGTTTTAACCACAAATCAGGCTACAATAATGAACTTGGAACCCGTCCAAGCCTTATCCCCGAGTCCCCACAACCAGCTCCAGTCCCGGAGGTGAAATGATGGTGATCTACCTGTGAATATCCCCAATCCCCCCTCATTTTGTTACATGTGCTGAGAATAACAAGGCCCACTAAATCAGGAGCCTGATCCTCAGCTAAAACAGGGATTTACATTCTCCTGTGCTGATTTACACCAGTGGAGGAGCCGATTCCACCATGAACAAATATAGTGTTTTAATCTACCCATCGATCCACAGCTCAGCTAATGAAACTTTGCAGCCCTTAAAATGTCCTGGCTCCAACTTGAATGTCTCCTGCATCTGGATTTTCTCTCATCAGCACTTCAGGGCTGGTACTGCATTAAAAACTGCACACACGACTACAGTTAAGCTTTTCAATAATGAAGTCACTTTATTTATTGAGAAATGTCATCACAGGATACATGATTCTTGGCAGGGCAGCTCCTGAGCAGGAAGCCTGCAGTTCCAAAGGTATGCAGGAACGTGGAGAAGGGCATATTGTTTGCCTTCTTTTTATGACAGGAAGGATATGGTTTGGTTGTGTTTTTGATGAATTTTATTTCATTGTACACTGAGATTTTCCTAGACTTGAAGTTAAAACTTGACAAATATTTTTACCCCTCCTGTTGCGTGGGTGTGGGGAGTGGCTCTGTTTTGCGCTGATGCTTTGCAGACCCTACACAAAGGTTTTTGTCCCTTGGGCCAGCAGCGTTGGCACAGACACGGGCATGGAGACTTCAGATAATTCCTGGGGTTAATAGACACTGCTCTAAGATGTGTATGAGAAGGACTCTGGCAAACTGATATAATTCCTTTTTAAATTTTAGGCTATAATCTTAGGGTTTTATTTTTAAAAAAAACAAATTACAAATAAATCCACGGACAAAATGAACTAGCTAAAGACATTGATGATTTCTGCTTCCTATGGCTATTTGATTGCCTAATTACAGTCATTTTGAACAGATTGCATGCTCTTTTAATTTATTTCCCAGCATTCGGCTGTAAGGAAGGACCTAATGCAGGGTATTTTTTTACAGAGGAGAGTAAGTCTTCCTGAAAACAAATGTTCGGTCCTTTCTGATGGAGGACCTCTTGCTTAGCAAGGAGTGAACTTAGAGCAGAAGCCTGGTTTATCTGCAGGTGGGAAATGGAAGGTGTTGAAGACAAGCACGTTTGGAAGGCTCTGTGGCAGGGCTGAGCAGCTCGAACTCTGTTATCTCTGGCGGCCTCTCCGGCCCTGGCTTAGGAGCTGCGATGGGATCTCGCTCTGGAGAGCTCTCCAGCCTGTGGGCAGGGCAAGAAATAGAGAAATGGCATTCAAACGGAGAAAGCTGGCTTGTTCTGAACCTGCAGAGACATTTCTTGCAGCTCTGCTCTGAGCCGGGGCTCAGGCCGGCTCCTCCCTGTTCTGGTGCAGTTGTTCCTCTGGGGCGCTGTTAAAGCAGACGGCTCCTCCCCAAGCACATCTGACTTCCTCAGTGCCCTTCTTAATTGCTTTCTACTGAATCATCCTCGTTAATCCGCGGTTACATGATGCAGAAATGGGACCCGACTGTTTGCCGTCAGTTTTCTTTCAGGATCTAAAGTTTCTGATAGTTTTATCATTGACTTCTTCGTGTTATAGATCTTTGAGGCAAAACACTTGTCCTGGACCAAAGAATCGCAACTGTTCTCAGAAGCATTGTGTATTCTGAGAAAAATGCAGTTATCAATCCAAAATACAATTAGAATTACTTTACCAGGTTATGTCAGGTTGTGAAAACAGTATCAGGAGAGGAGAGGAAAAATAAATAAGTCTGCTGTGTTTTGTTAACTCTCCGGTGCTGGGCGTTTATTCCGGCTGGATGGACGGGGGAGGCAGGGCTTGGTTATCATGGGTTCACTGCTGCCTCTGACTGGGGCTGTAATTCCTGGACATGACTTTAGGGTGATCTCAGGGGGTTAAAATGTGCAAAATAACTGCTACAAACAATCAGCCAGTACCAAGAGCTCCATTTGGAAAGTTGACTCCACAACTTTCAAGGTGGTTGAGTGTTTATTTTCACTGCATGGTTGCCATGAACTTTTCACACAAATCCTTGCGAAGTCGCTCAGGTGCACAGGGGAAGCTGGGGCTAGGTAAGAAGTCATTATTGCAGAATTTGTGGCAGATGTCCATAATCTTTTTGTAAACTCTGTTACTGGGGCTCCTGGAGCTCCAGTTCTGGTGCGGGATGTGCTGGGCTGGGTGTCACATAAACACAACAAACAGCGCCTGTGGCCCCTCAGCTTTACAACCACATAGGCAGGAATGACTGAACCCTGTGAATTCCACTACAGCTTTAATTTCACTTACAGATGGCCCAGCTGGTAATGGCACACAAATGCTTGCTCCATTCTTTTAGGCAGTTCTACCTGAAATGGTTTTGCTAAAAAGAGCACAAAAATCTTTTAGCTCTGGTATATTTGCTGTAATGGGGGCTGATCCTGAAGGGCCTTGGCTTTGCTGGTAGGAAGAGCTTCATAAAGGAGCTGCTTTTCCTCCAAGAAATCTCTGCAGAACTAGGTCCGATGATAACAATAAAAATGGTTTCTGCAAAATGGTTTTGAGAGCATTTCTATTGTTTACTCTAACAAAGAGCCTCTGGAGACAGTGACCTTTGATTTCAGAAGTTATGTGACTAATCCCTTTTTAGAGACAACTTCTTTTTTATCACAAACTTCAAGGAAATGCTTTACTAAGACAGGATTTGAGCCTAAGCTTCCCAAAGTTTCAGGTTTGGCCTCATACCAGCAATTACAGGACTATAAATTGGTTTCATAAGCTTAAACTGTTGTGTTGGTGCAAACTTTGGGCAAAGACCTTCCATTTGCTTGAGTCTCACCGGCAGTGATGGACACCTTGCTCAGAGGCTGAAAGGCTGGAAGTTAATTAAAAAAAAAACCCAAAATCAACAACAGCAACAAAATCATGAAACTTTATTGTCCTGACAGGGACCTTCTGAAGTGTAAAAAACCAAATTTTGCTTTGGAACCCATCTGGACTCCTCGGTAGTGCTGCATTTACCAGCCTAAAGCATGTGTTGTTAATTCAGTGTGTCTTAAGTCCCAGCCTCACATCTATTAAGTTTAAGCTCAGCAGGAAAACATGAAAAAGCACTCTCGTATTAATCAGCAGTGCCAGAAATAAACCTGGATATCAGGAATTTAAACCTCACACTGCTCAGATGAATACTGCAGCCTACAACATGCAGCAGGGCTGCGTATTTCTGCTCTGTGAAGGATGGATGTCAGAAAAAGGGAAAATACTAAAGAAATGCATTTACTTAAAGCACTTATCCTTGTAAGAGCACTCCATAAAATGTACATAAAAAGATATTTTTCTCCCACAATTTAGGCAAACAGAATTTTTAGTTAGATATTATCACCTGGAGAGAGCCCAATAATAAGTAATTTAGTCTGGAGAGGGGTTTTGTACATTTCTGATTAATATTTACAAAAGGCTTTGTGTATTTTTGCTCGGGCGCTAATGAGGCAGCAGCTCAAGTTTAACAAAAAGGACACTGTAGATTGAAATATGGTATTGTGCCCATCAAAGTCTGCCTCCTCTCTGCTTGGCTTATGATGAATGCTGTTCTTTAATAGCGGGCTGGGGTTCCTGAAAAACTTATTACAGAGACTAAGAGAGAAGCCAAGAATGAAGGAATGCCTGACTGGCAGCAATCAATCACTCCCTTTTAAAGATGAACTGATCCTTCTTTTTTTAAAGTAACACTTCATAAAAAGGGCTCAAACATAAATATGCAAAGCATTAGAGCAATTACATCCTGCATGATCCCTGCAGTATTTCTGGTGCATGGCTTCACTTTGCTCTGGTGAGATAATGAATGCGGGAAAATGGCAAATCTCTCTAAAAGAAGACTGATATTTAGAGAAAAGTTCTTGCTGAAGAGTGTTAATTATCTGGAGCAGGGAAGTGAGATTATTTAGATTCCTTTTAACAACATGTCTCTACATAGGCTCTATTTTAATGAAGCCTTCTTTTCTTTTCAGTTTTTTAAAAATAAATATTTTGATAAATATTTTTTACATATTTTAAGAAAAGGTAAATACATACAATCTATATACAGATACCAGAAGTGGACAAGGGACTGATCTGTTTAGTGGCCATCGTATATAAATATGTTCATTTGAAAGTGCCTGATTTGCATACGCACTTTCTGCAACTGTGTCTGCAATCCCAACATTTGACATGCAAATTAGGCACGCGAACATACACAGCTTTAGAGAAGTTGAGTTCCCTGTATGTAGTGCAGAAATTTTGCTCTTCCTTTAACACATAATCCTCGACCAGCAAGTTCCAGACCCTTATTCAGTGTTTAACAACCCAATCCCCAGAACACAACGTACTTTTAATGCAACATGGGAGGGTTGGGAACACAAACTGATGGAGAAGAAAATATTTTTTTTTCCAATCACCACAAAAACTTTGCTCTGCGCAGCAAAAGCGTGGAGTTAATTTAAGAGGTGCAGCCCAGATATTGCATCCAGGTACCAGGAATTTTTAATGACTTGTTATTTTTACCTGGTTCAGAGAATAAACTTTCTGTTCCTTAGGGTCTTTTTAAAACTCCTTCTTAAAACAGTGCTAAGAATGGCTGGACAGTTGCTGTCAAGCGTAATGGATGGTAAATTATAAAATGTTAATGAACTGGTAACTATAGAATCTAATATTAGCTGCAAACAGGGTTGTTTAATATGGCGCAGTTAAAAAGCACGAGCATGGAAGCAGCAAAATGTCAGTAGCGAAATACCTGGTGGGTATTTGAGACCTCCAGTGGGCTTAGGCTCTGTGTAAACACTGTCAGGAGAGGAGAATCAGCTCAGGTTTGTGGAGTTCAGTGAAAGTCAGAAATATTTTCTTCCTTTCAGAATAGGAAAATGACATTTGGTGCAAACGGAGGTTCTTTCCCCGAGCAGAGACAGTGTGGGTTACTCATAAAAGCATAATGGCTTTCATTCAGAGGTGCCATATGGCTGCTTATAAGATTTCTGCACAGCACTTGCTGTAGCAGTAACTAAACAAATGGCACTATAGTACAATATAATACCTGTCAAGAGCAGTGATAAAGAATGTTTTATTTCTCTGCTCTCTGTCCTCTTTTCTCCCTTCCTCCTTGGGAGCAGCTGCCTGTGCGAGGCAGCACCCACTAGATGGTACTGCCAGGCTTCTCCGAGCTGTCGCTTCTGCTCAGCCTCCCTGGCCTGTGCCTGGGGCTGCCATCCCTTCATCCATCCCCACA
>VZTX01016682.1:0-11432 GCA_013400915.1 Pardalotus punctatus
AAACTGCCCCCAGGACTGGAGGTCTGACCTCAGCAGTGCCAAGGACAGAGGGACAATCTGTCCCTCCATGGTCACGCTATTGCTGGTCCAGCCCAGGTGCCTTTGGCCTTGTTGCATTTTATTAGAAATCAATGTGATCCAGTGATGTTCTTTAACACCACAGAATCCCAGGATCACTGAGGTTGGAAATGCCCTCCAAGGTCAATGACTCCAGCCTGTGTCAAATCCGCACCTTGTCCCCAGCCCAGAGCACTCAGTGCCACCTCCAGGCATTTCTTGGACACCTCCAGGGTTGGGGACTCCACCAGCCCCCTGGCCAGCCCCTTCCAATGCCTGACCATCTTTTCCATGGAGAAATCCCTCCAATGTCCAACCTGAACCTCCCCTGGCACAGCTTGAGGCTCTGTCCTCTCATCCTGTCGCTCATTGCCTTGGAGAAGCAGCCGACTCCCACCTTGCTGCAACCTCCTTTCAGGTGGAGAAATAATCTCCTTTCAGGTGGAGAAATCAGCTCCTTTCAGGTGGAGAAATCAGCTCCTTTCAGGTGGAGATGCTGCCGGCAGATCCACCTCCTGCTCCTGGCACGGGGAATGAGTCAGAGAATGTGTTTTTCACCCGCTGCCTCCTGCACAGGGCTGCAGCGATACCTGCCTGTGCCCATCGTCTGCCGCCTGCCTTCCACGGGAGCTTTTAATAGCTCTGCTATGGCAGCAGAGAGGGTGAGAAGCAGCTCTGCAGCTGAATTGGAAATGCCTTTTAATGAGGATGATTCAGGGTAGCTCCCAGCCCTGGTGTCAGCCCCGGCACCGCGGACACGGCGCTGACATTTCATCACGAGAAGCTCGGAAGAAAAGCTTCCGGCTGCTGGAGCCTGCAGCGTGGAGGAGAGACGGAATTGGGACCTGAGGGCGATCTCTGCTCGTCTGAATTCCAAAGAAAGACATAAAAGGAGGGGTTGAGCCCCAAAGTTTGCAGGAATGGCCCAAAACTGATGTGAGCAATAATGCAAACACCTCCTCCACCCACCCGAGTCAAGAACGGGGATAAAGCCACAGAGCAGGGACAGGAGAAGGTCCTGGACCTGGATTTTGGAGGCTGCTTCACCATTTAAAGATACCTGAACCGCAAATCAGGGCCAGGGAAAAGCCAGGAGGCTCGACCCAGGCTGCCCAGAGCAGCTGTGGCTGCCCCTGGATCCCTGGAAGTGTCCAAGGTGATCGGGAAGCTGGTGCGATAACGTCTTTACAAATAATCTGGTGGGTGAAGGTAGGGGTGTTAACGTCTTTGAAATGGATCTCAGTATCTCTATTAACTTCAAGCAGCGGGTTTGTTACAGAGCCCAGACAATCTGACTCCTGAAACAGAAAACCGGGGCTGCACAAGCCTGGCTTTCTGACCTCTGGGGTAAAATGACAGGTTCAAGGGGGGATATGCGGTGGGCAGTTCGGGAAGGCCGTACCTTCCCAGTACCTCGGCCAGTGGGAAAGGAGGGCAACTTGTGGCCGGAGTTTAGGGTAAAAGGAGGCTGCGCATTCCAAAACCTCGAGAGAGAGGGAAAACCCTGAGGGCGTGTGTCCCAGTGGACTCTTTCTTTTAACCGAATAAATTTGCAGGACTCCTCTGTCACCTTTTTGGACACAGACCTCTGGAGTTTGTGGATTAATTTTCCTGAAAAACGCCAGGTTGGACAGGGCTTGGAGCAACCTGGGACAGTGGAAGGCGTCCCTGCCCGTGGCAGGGGATGGGATGGGAATGGGCTTTAAGCTCCCTTCCAGCCCAAACCATCCCATGATTCTGCGATCCCATGACTCAGTGCCCGCATGTGGTTTAGCCCATCATCCCTTAGTGCATGAAACAGATAACTGGGACTATTTATTTCCTAACGTGACGCAGAAAAATTAGGGGGAAAGGACTAAACCACACGTTCCCCCATCCCTGTCACTGAGGCCCTGCAATGCCTTGCGGTACCTCGGTCATCCCATCCTTAAACGGGTCGCAGGTATTGACGCTCCTTCCTGGAGTGCCCTGAAATCTAGGAAAGACGTGATAAAGGGTGGCAATTATAATTATTCACACCCTCCTAATGGATCTTTAGAGCCCGTCAGGGCTATGTCTGGATTCTAAGGTTTGTTAGAAAGAGATAAAAGCTTTTTTCGCTGATGGTGTGAAGACTTTCGGGCTCCCTTTGATGAGCTGTGGCTTAATAGCCCCTTCGTTTGATTAATTTTCATTTCTGCCGTCGGTCTTTAAGAGCTGCCACACGGACTTTGTGAATGGATTGGAGGAGACAGAGCAGCGATTCCTCCCCCAGAGCTGCTCCCATTCTCATTAATGCCAATCCCTGCAGGGCGAACTCCCAGCCCGGCGCTCGAAATAGCAGCGTTTATAATGACAATAAATAACGGGGCGGGCGCTAGGAACCATGAAATGCCTCCGACGGATCTGGGGTGGGGTGTGGATGTGTGCGGGAAGGTCCCAAAACACAAGTGACAGCAATAATCGAGGCTTTTGTCAGAGTGTGAGCGCTCGCAATAATTGAATCGCTGCCTTGTTGCATGCGGACAGATTTAGACCCTCATTATGCGTTTGGCAAGTACTTGGCATAACGAATCAATTTAAAACGGCACATGAGACTCAAGTAATTCATAATGAAACTCCAAATCAAGATTACAAGGCAAGACTAAGCCTCCTCAGCTGAAATGAAGGGGATGGAGGGGCAGCCGGTGATGGAGATGAGCGGAGGGTGGGGAGTAGGATGCAGGAAGCCTCTGCCACCGCCCCCCACACGGCCTTGGAGCTGGCATTTCACCCTCCTGGGGGCTCTGCACCCCAGAATTGCAGGTGTGGTATTTCTATTTCCGGGGTTTTCACTCTTCTTTCACAGCTGAGCGAGGTGAGGTCTGGGCTGTGCTCGCTGCTGGCTGTCCCTGGCTCTGTCAAGTCTTTGTCTCTTTTACTCCTCAGAAAAAGCCCCAAATGGAACCAGCTCTTCTCCTCATTACCCCCATAAAAACCCCTTTTCCACATGGCCTGTGAGCTCTGTCACCCCTCTCTGCTGATCCCAAATACTTCCCCACCTCCCAAAAATCACAGTTTGTGGGCTTACAACGCTGAGATGGGGGAAGAGACAGCACATGAGCCGCATGGGTGAGACGAGGTACCCACGGCAGGATTGGGGTGTAAATGAAGTACCTAAACCCAGAAAGGCTTCACGAACGTCCCCAAATCACAAATCCATCAGAAAGGGCATGGATGTTGTCCAAGAGGCCCGGAGCAGGGCAGAGCCTGGCATAAGCTGTGCTCAAGCCCGGTTTTACTCACCCAAGGCAGGCGAGGAACGTCCCAGCACATTCTCAGAGCATCCGTCTGCTCAGGATTTACCTTTGTGCATTTTAGGAATTATCCAGCTGGGATTAAAAATGCCTCCCACCCTTTATTATTTAAATATAGGTTTTCAGGCTAACAGGAAAGTAAAAAAAAAAAAAAAAAAAAAGACAGAGGCAAGGCTTTGCTCAAGTAGAGCTGAATAATTAGGGATGACTAATACGCTGTCCTGTGGGAAAGCGCAGAGGAAACTCTTGCCAGGATGCAGACCCTGGCTGATAAAACCTGCTGCCTCCCCAGCATGGGTCACCTGGGGTTTCTGGGACACTGCTGGCTCAAGTTGACAGCCTCTGTCTTCTGAGGCCCAACCAGGCTGCTCTGCTCCCACAGCCCGAGGAGCTGCTGGGTGCACGGGGACTGGGCTGGGCTGGGATCCCCTTGTCAGGAAAATTAATCCACAAACGCAGAGGTGTATGTCCAAAAAGGAGACAGAGGAGTCCTGTAACTTTATTCATGAATAAAGGGAGAGGTCATGGGCATTTCCCATGGGGTCTCTCTCAGATTGACAGAGGACACAGCCTCTTTTATCCGAATTCCCGGCCGCAGTTTCCCTCTCTCTTTCCCCATTGGCTGAGGTACTCGAGAGGTACAGATTTTCCGGAAAGCCTAATTAATATACACCCCCCCTAATACAGACATCCCCAATACACATCCCCCTTTTCTTCTTATTCTTGTGTCTCTGTTCTTGTAGTTTATTAACGCAGTTTATTAACACAATATTTATTGGGTAAATCTAACTAGGGAAATTCCTATGGAAATCCTACCCATTGTTTCTTCTATCTCTCAGTATCAAAATTACCTTACCAGCAGACTCAGGTCTTATCCTTACCAGCCATTTGTTTGTAAAGACACTCCCTTATTCCTTTCAACCTGCTTGCTCCTGCTCCTTTCAGGAGGACCCGAATCAACAGAATTGTGGAATCATCGCAGGATGGATTGGGTGGGAAGGTACCTCAAAGCCCACCCCATCCCACCCCCTGCCCTGGGCAGGGACAGCTTCCTCCATCCCAGCTTGCTCCCAGCCTGTCCAACCTGGCCTTGCCCAGGGGCTCCCTGCTTAACCTCTATTTCCCGCTCCGAAAGATTATGAGGGGAATTTTTCCGAGGTAATTCCAGCTCTCAGCCTGACATCTCATCCCAGCTTCTGGTTTCACAGCACAGCATTTTCCAACCTTGTTGCTCCCTGCGGTAATTCCTGGTTAGACGAATTAGAGCTGCTGTTGTAGGGTGACAAAAGGATGTTACTAAGCTCCTGAAAGGCAAGTGCAATCCTTTATCTGTATTATAATGTAAATCAGAGTATCAAAAATATTTGGGATCCACTGATATTCCCACTGCTGCTGAAGCTGCTGCCCAGTGCAGGTATCAGGAACAGTCAGCAGCAGCTCCAATGCTTTTATTTTTTTTTTAAGATCTCAGACAAAAAATTAGAGATCTGTGCGTCCAGCACATTCAATGCAAGAAATTGAAAGGAACAGCATCACATCCAGTGTCATGGTAGAATAATTTTGGCTGAAAGGCATCTCTGGAGGGACGTTGTGCACAGGAACTATTAAAACAGGCATGAATTGTATAAAAATATTCATGGAGACTTGCATGTTGTGACAAATCAACATTTACTGCATTAAGTTTCATTAGACATATTTATTTTTTAAATTAATGCTGAAGACTTAGAGGTTCAGAATTTATCCCACAAAGTGCAGGGATGAAGTTACAAGATCCTTTACAAAGTTATTGTGCCCATTTTCCAACACAAGCACCTCAATATTCCCTGCTCAATATTATATCAACAATGCCATGGCCTGTACAGGTCTTGTTTTGGACAACACAAAATCTTGGTGGGATGGGCTGTCCCTGAAGTCACAGCAGCCTCCCAAAATTTTGGCAAAATTAAGGCTTCTCCTGTCCAGGTCCTGCTTATATCTCCCAGCTGGATCCATAAGGATCTATACATCAAATCACATTTTTCCCCAAATGTCTCTTTTTTTGATGAACACACTTTGCTACATTTCTGTGTTTAAAGCAGGTTTTTTTCTGCTGCTTCTAAAATCTGCTACAACTCAACAGAAGATGAGAGAGGTTCATTCCCCAAAACGTGTTCACAATTCTGCTACCCAAAATACTTCCTAGGACTCAAAATCAGAATGAAGTATTCAGATTTTATCCAAGTTTGCCAAGTCTTATAAATTTATTTAGAAAGCTACAATTCCCAGGAAATCCTCAGAAAAAGCGAGGAAGAAAAAAATCAAAGGGGGAAATCCCAGGAAATTAAAAACTTGGATCATATCCAGCTCTAAGGAAACTACTGCAAATATGGAGATTCTCCAGAGAAAAGCCTGGACTTACAGCATCTCCAGTGAGATTGGAGAGTTTGGATAGAAAACAGGGAATCTGATGACCTGAGGCAGCAAGGGAATGTGTGTGGGCACCCACACGTGTTCCCAGGGATAACTGGGATGCGGGAAAGTGTGGACCGCATCTTTTATTAGAAATAAATGTGGTCCAGTGATGTTCTTCTTTAATATCAAAGAATTCCAGGACCATTTATGTTGGAAAATCCCTCTGGGATCGTTGAGTCCAACGTATCCAATCCCCACCTTGTCCCCAGCCCAGAGCACTGAGTGCCTCGTCCAGGCATTCCCTGAACACCTCCAGGGATGGGCACTCCAAACCTCCCTGGGCAGCCCCTGCCAAGGCCTGAGCACCCTTTCCATGCAGAAATTCCTGCTGCTGTCCACCCTGAGCATGCCCTGGCCCAGCCTGAGGCCATTCCCTCTCCTCCTGTCCCTGTTCCCTGGGATCAGATCCCAAATCCCCCCAGGCTGTCCCCTCCTGTCAGGGAATTGTGCAGAGCCACAAGGTCCCCCCTGATCCCCCTTTTCTCCAGGCTGAGCCCCCCCAGCTCCCTCAGCTGCTCCTGGTGCTCCAGACCCTTCCCCAGCTCCGTTCCCTTCTCTGGACACTCTCCAGCCCCTCAATGTCCTTCTTGTCACGAGAAACCCAAAAGTGCCCCCAGGATCGGAGGTGGGGCCTCAGCAGTGCCCAGCACAGGGGATGGGCACTGGATGGCCCTGCTGGACTCATGTTCCTGATCCAAGCCAGGTGCCCTTGGCCCTGCTGCCCACCTGGGCACACCTGGGCTCGTGGCCAGCCGCTGTCACCAGCACCCCCAGGTGCTTTTCCAGCTTTCCAGCCACTCTGCCCCTGCCTGGAACACTCCGTGGGGCTGTTGTGACCAGACTGCACACTGGATGCTGTGACCACCCTGGGTGCTGCATGGAGGGGACACAGCTGTCCCCGACCCCAGAGCTGCATCCTCCACAGACCCAGAGCCGCTTCCAGGGCCACGGAGCCGACACCAGCTGAGAGCCAAGGCCGGGCAGTGTGGGATCGGGGTCTCTGTGGCTCCAGCCCCGAGTCACCCAGATCAGAGCAGGTTTATGGGTTGTCACGTAACCTCCTCCTGCCACTCCACAGCTATGTAGGACACGCAGCCTCCGGGGAGGCTCCGGTGCTGATAAAGCGTTCCTGATTTACTGAGGGCTGTGCTGCAGCACATTCCTTGGCAGATGGATTATCTGGGCCAAACCCTGCGCCCGGGGATACCCAGCACACCTCTCCATGACTTCACTGAGCCTCTGGATCTTGCTGAGCCAGGCAGGCAGCGAGAGTGTGGAGTCTGTGTGCCCTGGGATGGGCCCCTGTGTGTCCCACATGTCCGTGATGAGCTGTCCCAGCTCTCAGCCACAGGACATGGGGACAGCAGGGCAGGGGGGATGCAGCCACCACTGTGCCCCCTCGGTGTGACAAGAAGCGTGGGGCCACCCCAGGCACTGGGAAAGCACAAGGGAAATAATGGATGGGGAAGGGTGTTCTCAGCAGCTCCCCAGCACGTGGATTTGGGGTTTTTAAGTTAAAGATGGGCTGGTCAAGGCAGATTTCAGCTCCTGCTTGTGGTGCTGAGCGTCTACCCTGAATCCTCCCCAAATCCCAGTCCTTGAGGGAAGCCAAGTCCCAGCTGCACGTGTTCAGTGCAAATGAAGTGCAAATGATTAAAAACCCTTTTCTAAGGAACCAGAGAATCATTAGGGTTGGAAAAGACCCAAGATCATCGAGTCCAACTGTGAAAGGAGAACCTCCCCTTCCATCCCCCCACCATCTGCACGAATCGATGTCCTCTCCCTTGCTGGGGAAAGGAATTGACCTTATTTCCAGCTCTCCCTCCTGCAGAGCAAGGAGAGAAGGTGACACAGTTTGGAGACCCAGCTGTGGCACAGGGCGGTGCCTTGGGCATTGTTAGAGCACCCTGGAAGATGCTCTAAACTGGGAGGGGTGACATTTTTGGCACCGTGTTCTGCAATGAGCTGCTCTAAAAAGCTGACTTGATATTAAAACACCCAAAAAGAGCTTCCTGCTACAAAAAATTCCTGCCCCTGGTAAAAGACTGCTCTGAAACACCAAAAGTCTGGGCTTAGCCATTTTTTGGGAAATGTCCCCCAAACTGTGACCCCAAAGCACCGATTAAATCCATTCTCATTTGACAAAGAGTTTATGGAAGTGATCTGGGCTTCCTCACGTCTGTCTGGGTGTTGGTACAACACAGATTTACCAGGACTGTTTCCCTTTGTGTTTAACATAAAAAGGCTTCTTGCCCTGTAATTCCCACATCAAGCCTGGCTTGCAGCAGAGCTGGAGGAGCCCTTCAATGTTACACCTCATCTCAGTGCAAAATTTCCATTACTTTTTCCATTCTCTCTTTATTCCATGGCTGAGTTTATTTCACTACATCTTACAAATACTCCCGTAGAGAGGCAATCTTTGAACTGCAAATTTTAGGGCCTCAGCTCAAAACATGATGAAAACAGAGCCACAATTTAAAGGAGAGAAGAGGAGGAGCATCTCCCTGCCAAGTATTTTAGCACTTGAGCCTCCTGGATACCGATACACAGCTCAGCCCAGCTTCATATTAATTCCTTTGAGATGCAGAGTTTGACTGAAAAATGCAATTCTGCTTAAGAAGAAAACTTTATCTCCATGAGCCAGCAAGGGAGAGGCTGTACCAGAGCCATTGGCACGTCCTGGAGCAGACACAGCCATCGATCTCGGCCACCTGAGGACAAGGAGTTTGTCTCTTATCCTATTTGAACACCAGCTGGGCCCAGGTGGCAGAAAGACAGAACAAAGCTGTTAATTTAATTTCTATTTGTCTCCTTCAGTTTTGCTGGATGCTGAGCCCATTACTTTGGATACATCCCATGAAGCTGCTGCTGCTCTTCTCAGGAAGAGCTTCTGTGCCTTATCCAAGCAGAGCAAGCTCAGCAGTGACCAAATCCTTTCTGCTTCTTGCATTAATCCCCCAATCTCTCCATTTTACCTAATCATCTCTGTGTTTCCCTATTTATACTGCTGCTGACCTCCAGCCAGACAGCCTCTCCTGCTCTCCCCATTTAGGAAAGTAGGGATCAGGCTTGGGAATTTTTCAGTTGTGCAGGTGAGGTGCTAAAAAAAAGTGGCTTCACATTCACGACCTCTTCTGTTCCTTCCTTTTGTTCCTGTTTTTGGAGGCTGGCAGTCGTGTGAGCTGGGGGGTTTGGGAGCAGAACTGCCCCCTCAGCTCCCAGTCCCACGGGCAGATGTGGACACCCAGGAGCGATGCCAGGGATGAAGAGCTGCCCTGGGTGACCTTTTTGCTCTTCATCTACTCTAACCCAACCATAAATAGATGAGGATAAAATAATAAGAAAAAAGACTATTTTTAGCCATTGCTGGGGGGATGAGAAAGGTTCACTTCTGAGGATCGAAGACCGACCTTTACAGGTCCCTGGAGCTCAGCCAAGCATCACAAGTTCAGCCAGAAAACCCGCTGCCCTCGGTTATTAGCTCTGCTGCAGGACCCGGCTCTCTGCCTCACTGAGCGGGAATTCTGTCCCTGGGGAGGCTGGGAAGGCACAGAGCCACCCAGCCTGCTCCTTGCCCTGCACTTCAGACACCCACACAGCACCCCACCTCCTCCCACGCCACATCCCGAGCCCCCGTGCCTCTCGGCTCCTCCTCCTGTGCTGTGGGGGGTGACAAGCATGGAGGTGTTTTCCATAGGGCAGAAAACCTTCCAGGTTTCCCCAAGGCTTCCCCCAGACACCTTCAGCTGCCAACCAGACTCTGACAGAGCTGCGTGTATTAAAATCAGATGCAAATCTCTCCGCTGCAGAAATATTCATCAGATCCAAGCCTTTGTTCTTTCCCAGGCATAATTGCAATTTGAGGAATGCTCTCCTCTAAGAGAAATGCCTATTTAACCTCCGTGTTATCTCGAGCTGGTTGAATTCCACATGTCCATCTGCAGCAGCTGATAGGGAAACACTGAAGGAAGCTGATACCATCTTTCATTTCTCCTCGGTAACCCCATGGCCAGCCCGCTGCCAGCCGGCTCATTTGCAATTGTACAAGCACCAGCTGCATCCTTCCGAGCCCTAACAGCCCACTTTTCTATCTATTCAAAGACTGTCATTTCCACCAACATCATTAACGACAAGATTTAGGACAAAATATTTTGCACCTTGTTTTTTTTGTTTCATTTTATAGTCACAGCTGGGAGAAGGAGGTCTGTTTTTTGCTCTGCAAAGGAAGCTGCTAGGAGAATGACAAGCCTTTGTTCTTCCTAGGGTGCTTGGAGAATTGGCACTTCCAGAATTTAAGTCCTTAGGAGGCCATTCAGACTCGGGGCTGTTAAGAAAATTGATTAGAAATTCCATTAAGCAAGTTGAATGAACTGAATCTGGCACCGTTGATTACCAGCCCTGCTTGCCTCAAACTGACATTCCCAAAAGCCTGACAGATCCAAGTTTGTTTTTTTTCTCTTTTTTTGTTTGTTTTTTTGGAGAAAAACCCTTTCTGCAAAGTTCAGCAACGCAGCAGAAGAGCCCTAACACAGAAACCCAGAGTCAAGCCTCAGATCTGGTCCCCACAGCTGCGAGGTGTCTGTGACAGTCAGGCAGTGCCAGGCTTTGGCTGTGGCAGAGCCTCCACCCAAACCCAATCACCCCATCCCAGATCCACAGAACATCCTGTAAACTCTCCAGAAAGTGTTGGAAATGGAAGGGCAGCAAACAAACAAACAAACCAACTCACCCTGCAACCCTCAGCAGAGCCTGGCACTGGTCATGGGCCCTGAAGGGCACAAACTGACCCCGCAGATGTCCCAAGCTCCTGCCGGGGATCCCACAGCAAGGAGAGGCTGTCCCTCCTTGCCACGGGTCCTGCCAAGCACAAGATGTGCCCATAACTGCTGGAAGCTTTCCTGGAGAGCCTGGAATGCACTGCATCACCTGCAGCATCCAGCACATGTCCCTGAGGAGACACCTGTGGGCCTTTCATCAGTACAACGGGACAGTTCTGTGGGGTGATGCTGGTACCCCCAACCAGGAGAGTGTCCCCTACTCAACGCCCAAAAGACCCACCAGGCTCTGCCACCTCCTGCCTGCACACCTACTGAAAGGGCACTTTTGCTCCAAAAAGCTCCGCTGGAAGTGCTAACCTTGCTGCAGAGATGGGAAATGGAGGCACAGGGTTTCCTCCAGCTGAGGAACTGCAATCAGATCTGCCACATCTGCCCTCAGTGTCCCCACTACCAACCCACAGCCCCCCAGCCCCACAAAGCACACACTGGGGTCTGACCCACAGCTCGGTTCAGTTTCCTAGGCACAAGGATGGCAGAATTCTCCCTGTTTCCATCACCCATCCTGCAGCAGGATCTATTCCCAGTTCCCAGCCCTGGGCCAACACCCCCTCACCAGGTGAGATGTGATGGGGGATGTGTGAGCTCTATTTTAAGGCGCTGCCGTGTGACTGCTGTGTCTCTGTTTTCCCAGCTCCTCAGAGGTGTGAACGCAGTGTCAGGGAGAAGGTGGGGATGGTTTCCCCTCGGAGCCCAGCCACACACTCAGCTCTGCCATGGGAGCAGCACTCACATCTTCCAGCTGAGTCACCACCGACACAGGGAGAAAGCAGCCTTCCCCTCCCATCCACCCCATCCCACTTATCCCATCCCA
>VZTX01016685.1:0-33756 GCA_013400915.1 Pardalotus punctatus
GGGACTGCCGGGGGCGCGCCGGGGCCGGGAGTGCTCGGGGGCGCGCCCGGGGACGCGCAGGAGGGAGCGGCGGCCGCGGGGCTGAGGCTCGAGCTGCCGGGCCCAGAAGTGCTCTGTTTTGGGAAACCGGGCGCTGGAGGTGTCCCACTTTTGTTATCGAGTTCTCCTGGTGAGTGCTCTGTTCCTAAACTATTTGGGACCGACGTTTCTAGTGCCTGACCTTCTGCTTCTCCATCCAAAGCATACTGCTCTTCCCCTTTCTCCAGGGAGCCGGTGACTTTCTTGCACGCTTTAGTCAGCAGCAGTTGGCCGATTTTGTCTACTTTGCCCTTTCCCTTGCTGGATGAAACAGGACTGCGTCTGTTCCCAGATCCTGGGCTGCTTGTAAGCAGAGGGGAAACAACAGGTCCCGACTGGGCTGCTGGCACAGGGCACTGCTCACCTGACCCAGCACCTTGGGAAGTCTCCTCTGGGCTGAAGTCCTTGGCTTGCTGAGCAGGAAGGTGTGAAGGAGCACTGGAAGGAGCTGAAGTGGAAGAAGGCAGCTGGACAGGAGATGCCAAGGGATTCAGAACAAGTGATCTGCTGGTGGGAATACTGGACACAGAACTGCTGGATGAGGTGCTGGGAGGAGCGGGCCCAGAGGAGAACTTGATATTCTGTGGGATATGCAAAGGACCAACAACTGCGACCGACTGAGGCATCAGGCTCGAGTTAGAAGTCATAGGGGCTGCGGGAATCGTGCTGGACTGAGAGCCCTTCATCACCTGGATGATTGAGGACGAGTTTATAAACACGGGTGTGATGAACTGTGGCCGGGCGTTGGACTGAACCGCGGACTGTCCCTCCGAAACCATCACTTTGCTCCCCACATTGGGCATGGTGACAACAGTGGACACTAACGCAGATTGCAAGTGGGATGGCAACGGAGCTGATGTATTAGCAGCAGATGTAATAGGGTTGGAAGTCACAAAAACTGTTATTTGGTTGGGGGGTAAAGGACCTGAAATAGAAGAAGAGCTAACAGGCCTCTGCATTACTGGAGGAGCACTCTGTGCCATGCTTGAGTTTACTTCTCCCAGTTCCTGGTGCCCTGTATTTGGACAGGGCTCATTATTTTGAGGCAGACTAAGTGAATTAGACGGCTCCTTGCACAAGGATGAATCCTGCAGTGGAGGAATGACAGCTATCTTCTTTAGCTCCTCACTAGTGGGGACTATCGGTGCCATTTCAAGACCAGTCAGCCCAGGGGGCTTAATGGTAACATTAGGAGCTCCAGAATTGTCAAGAAGTTGACTCAGAGAAGTTGGTGCCTCTCTCATAGCTGGAGATACAATGGGTTTACTTTCCTCTGTGACTGGGAGCTTACTGCTGTCTAAGGTTTGCCCATCTTTTTTTGCCTGTTCCTCAGGAACCAGCACTTTCATTTCTGGAGTAGGGACACCTTTCAGTTCAATATTGGGCTGGTCTTTGTTACCCTCGACACCTTGTGCACTTTGACTCTCGGTATCTTGAGACACATTAAGGCTCTCCTTATTGTCTTCAGGAATGCCAGTCACAGCAGGTACAGAAACTGCAGGATTCTGGTTACTTAGCATGGAATTATTTTGAAAACTTGTAGTCACAGGTGTTGGCAAAGAAGAGGGACCAGCCATCATATTTCTTTGTAACTCCATGTTTGGCAACAGAGATGGATTCTGCTGAGTTGTCAATGACAATTTAGCTGCTTTTGAATTCTGTCTGCCAGGGCTTGGTGTAGTTTTCCTACTGGATCCAGGACTGGACCTTCGACTATTGCTTGGACTTGCTCTCTTTGTTGCTCCAGCGTTGGTTTGTTTGCCTGAATTAATGACCACACCTTCCAATTTGTGTGACTGTGAGGCAGTAAAATTGGACTGATTGTTAATTGTGAGATTTGATGGGGCTTGTCCAATGGCCTTTAAAGTAGTGGGATTCAGACCCTGCTGATCAAATCCTCTGTTGAGATTAGGCCTGGGAGGTAAAGGAATATTGATCTGGGGAGGGAACAGACCAGCTATAGAAGCGTTGAGCCTCTCTGGAGACAGGCTAATTTCTGAGGGTTCTGTGCTGGGTGGACGGTTGTTAGGAGTCTGAGGATAATATGGCCTTGGGCTTGCTCTGTTTGGGGTTTTAGGCCTTGAAGTTTGTGATGGGGCAGCAACGTTTGGAAAATGGTGGGTAAGAGCACTAGGCAGAGAACCAGACTGCTGCTGGGGACTTGCACCCTGGGCAGCTGAAAGTGGGGATGGTCCAGGCTTGGGTCCTGTCATCATTAACTGGTTCTGTGAAACTACTAAATGAGATGTCAAATTATTCTGAGCTCCTGATGTTGGAGGGCCGTCAGCTCCACCTCCTTCTGGCAGAGAGGATACTGATGACACCTCTCTGAGGGGTGAGCTGGAAGGATTCTGTACATTATCTGGATAAACCATTTTTCTAGCATTGTTTCCCAGAGGAGGATTGCCTGGCAGGGCCATTCTCTGTTTGTCAGGAGATGGAGGCACCGGCCCAGACCCCTGGAGATTCACCATCACTGGCATGTTCCCGCTCTGCTGCATCGGCATCCGCTGAGCATCTGGGTTGAGGGGTCCCCTGGGGGGGTGAACCCCCTGGGGCACAGGCAGCCTGACTGATTTGGGATCCTGCTGCATCATCAGCATCATCATCATCTGCTGCTGCTGCGGTGTCTGTGGGGGTGCCTGGCCTTGCTGTGGGGCTGCCTGGGGCTGCTGCTGCTGCTGGGGCTGGGGCTGCTGCGTGTGTGGCATGAGCTGAGGTGGCATCTGCTGAAGTGGCCTTTGCTCCACTGGCTGAGATGGATAACCTAAGACAACAGGATGACACATTCATTAAAACCAACCAAAGATCAGAGGAAGCAGAATTTCTGTAACAAACAGGATTGGAGAGAAAGTACAGCCTGGAGCCTGTTTATCTTGGATGAGAGCCACATTAACAAAATAGGTTTTACAAACAAGGCCAAGTATTTTACTTAATTAATAAAAATAGCTTTACTTAACGTACATTTTACATGAGATTTAACTGGTGATCTCTTAATGTATTATATCACCTGCTAACCCAGGTTCACACCACCTGACAAGTCTCTGCAACTGCCTATGGGCTTCCTTTCACTAACTATTACTCCTTAAAACAAACTTCAGAGTTTTACAGCCCCCAAGGGTCATGGACCAGCACACCTGCTACAGACCTGACATTTCCTTGAGCACAAAGTAGAATCTGCCATGTGTTACTCGGCCATAAACAAGCTAAGAACCCCCCATGTGTTTTATAATGTAAATCCTATTGCAGACTTTAGATTTAATCCTCTCTACCTACATTCATTCCAACTACAACCTGTTTCTTCTTAAAAGTCAGCTATTGGTCAATGCTAAATTTTTAAGACATCAGTCTGTGCTACAGCTAGAAATATATTTTTTTATCAGTTATGTTACTGCTGAATAACTCTGCAGTACTCAGTATGATACCTGCAGGATGATATATGAGAATGAGGCCACCTCTTCATTTTGAGCTAGCCCAAAGAAAACACTTAAACAATGGTACCAATTACTTACTAGGAGGAAAAAATGTTTGAACTTGAATGTGTGACAGCACAAATAAAATAGAACTGTCACAACAATCGGTTAAAAGCACTCCTATAGTTATTAAATATCCACAGAAAAATTCTACTACCTGGTGGCCTGCTTGCAAAATCTGAGAGTTTAGGGCCTGACTTGTCTAAATTCATTCCTTGGTCTCCAGACATCGACGACTGATCACTCTCCTCCAGGCCAGCTGGACGTGATTCTGAAGAACTGAAAGAAAAATAATTGCAATTAAGATCCAGCCCCTACATCAATGTTTGATTTCTGCTTCTATAACTAAGTACTCAAGTAATTAATTCCTAGCACTTTCCACAGACGTGGAATAACCCACTGAAATGCTGCTGATGTAACATGTGAGACTGGAATACATCCCAGGTCTGTGCAGAGTCACTGCCTTAAGTACTACTGAAAAGGAAACAAGTTGCCTGGTGCTCTGTTGATCTTAAACTTTTATTTCTACCTTGAATCTGAGCTTTATAACTAAGAGAATGCCAGTGGATATTCCAAATAATAGAGCTATATATATTTCAACTAAACAGGCTTCCCTATGACATCTGTACGGATAAGCAAGTGCTATGGGTAGATGCATTTTTAATTTCTTTTAATGGCAGCACCTTTTCTTCCAGCACTGCACCCAGAAGTGACTCACTCAGGGTATCCAAGACCTCTGATAACATCACAGCAGAACTGCACTGACGTCAGGCATTGCAGTCACCCTCCAGAGCACAGACCTGTGTGGTACTGGGGCTCTGTAAGTGATCACATGCTGGTCTGGGGTGGAAGAGACCCTAAAACCCATCGAGCTCCACCCCTGCCATGGGCAGGGACACCTTCCACTATCCCGGGTTGCTCCAAGCCCCCTCCAGCCTGGTCAACACTTCCAGGGATGGGGCAGCCCCAGCTGCTCTGGGCACCCTGTGCCAGGGCCTGCCCACCCTCCCAGGGAGGAATTCCTTCCCAATCTCCCATCTATCCCTGCCCTCGGGCAGTGGGAAGCCGTTCCCTGTGTCCTGTCCCTCCATCCCTTGTCCAAAGCCCCCCTCCAGCTCTCCTGGAGCCTCCCCTTCTCCAGGTGAGCACCCCCAGCTCTCCCAGGCTAGCTCCAGAGCAGAGGGGCTCCAGCCCTTGGAGCATCACCATGGCCTCCTCCGGACTCGCCCCGAGGAGTGTCCTTCTAGTGCCCCTGAGCTGGAGGCAGCTCTGCAGGGGGGTCTCACCTGAGCAGGGCAGAGGGGCAGAATCGCCCCAGACCTGCTGCTCACAGTGGGGGACCAGCCCAGGACACAGGGGGTTTCTGGGCTGTGAGTGCACATTGCTGGGGTACATCCAGTTTTTCATCCACCAGCACCCCCCAAGTCCTTCTTCTGAGGAACCTGAAGATTCAGGAGACTCTCTAGGACACCTTAAAATAGTTCAGACTCAATGCCCAATACTTCCACTAAATCAAGACAGCTTTTGCTGACTTAGAAAAACCCCCAAGTTTCCATAGCTATCAATATATATGGTCAGAGGATGTAAAATAAAGAGGGAAGAAGAGTAGAACCAAATTGCTTATCACCACGAATATATGAAGGCTATGGGGAGATCTATGTAAGAAAAGCCCTAAGCTAAAGTTAAGACACCAAAAAAGGTACACTGTCAACAAAGAGAGGCAGAATCATGCAGAAATGCCATGGACAAAAGTAATGTTTTCAGCAAAATAAGAATTTGAAATACATAAAGGTGGGGAGATCTATCCTATTTAATTTTACTTGAGAGTAACAGTTTGTGGCATCTGTACAGCTGACACAGAGACACCCTGGCCTGTCCTGATGATCTGTCAGCTACCTAATCAACATCCAAAAGGCAGCATGTGACTGGAAATCCCTGAACTTTTATGGGTCAAAACTGGGGAGAACATCAACGAAGAGAGAAGAAAGGTGAAAACAGGGCAAACACAGAACTGTTCCAGCCACTGCTGCTGAGGGCAAGCACTGCCAAAGAAAGCAGCTGGAGTGAAGTGCTGTGTCTAATCCAGCACACCAGCAATTTTGGTGATGCAGGTGATGCAGGCTTACACATGCATCCTCCAATAAATTTGATGAAAACTGGCAAAATGCAGAGATATGCCCCAGAGCATTATATTAACAGCCACACATGAACAAAAATTCCGGCAGCAAAATCATCCAGAGGAGCTGCAACCTTTGGTGCAGGTGCCAAGCACATGAACTGAAAGAATGCCTAAAATTGTGAATGCAATCTCAAATTTGTCAATTTTGCTATTTATTTACAATGGTGGGAGATTAAAAATGCTACAGTTAAAGTTCAGCTCAAAGCTGATAGACAGAATCATGGCACAGACAGGTTTAGCCTAGAGAACAAAGCTGGTGCACAGCAGATCCTTAGCAAGCACCTACTGCCAGATGGGTCTGTGCAAATCTGGCAGAACAGACCCGAGCTTGGTTTGCCAGCAAAGAGCAGCTATGGTAGGAAAGGCTGCTTCTGTCATTGCTGGAAAATTTAAACATCAACTGAATCTCAAATACAGCTGAAATTCACCAGGCATGTTTAGCAACCACCACTCATGAAAACTAACCAAAATATGAATAACAAGATGTTTGTGTGAGGGACAAAATATTCCATATTTATTCTTCTTTTCTATTGCTCTAGATGTAAAAAAAATATAAAAAAGCAACTGCACACCAGGTACAGTCTGGATTGTGATCAGCAGCACCTCTGCTCCACCAGCTGCACTCTGAAGCACAACCTTCAGATACAAAGCCCTCATCAGAGCGGAGAGAGAACTCCAGGAAAACCCAAACCAAGCAAACCAGAAGAGGTGGCTGCTGCAGCATGAGGAGAGCAAAGAGACAAGGAGAGGCCAGGGCTGGCAGAGGCTCCTCCCCTGCTGCTGAGGGGGGCATTTCCCAGCTCTGCCAGGGGACTGGCACCCCTGACCTGCAGTGAAACCCTCGAGTCTGGTCGGGAAAAGCCTCTTTGTCCTGCAGTGCTGGCACCACCTGCTCTGGACACGGCAAACCTGAGTGGCAGCACTAGGAATGACCTTCCACAGCGGATTATTTCTGTTCTGCCAGTGCACAGGGCGTTTGTGGGCTGTGCACAGGGGAACATTAAACAACTGCTTGTTCATGCATGGATTTAATAGAATTAACCAACCTGTTTTATCCACAATCCCATTTCATCTAGCATCTTGCTCCTCAGTTTACATCCCCACAGTCTTCAGGTTCAGTAGACAGATGCAAACACTTTTAAACAACCAAAATGTCCTGGGTCTCATTCCAATGCAAAGTTGCTCAATTAAGCCAACCACTGAAACTATTTTAGACTTAGCTGAATAAATTCTTTCAATAGCTCACTTACCCTATTTACATTCCAACTTGACTTAGTCTGCAATCCATATTACTAACTGTACTTTTGTTACTATATTATTATTTCTCAGAAATGTTTTCTTCTTAGTGTTTATCAAATTAGCTGCATTTCCATACAAGCTTTGCTACTCTGAATTCTAAAATTTCTGAGGAAAAATGACAGAGAGGAAGCTGAGATAAAAAGCATCCTATTCGTTTCTGATGCAAGAGAAAGTGATCCATATCAGATTTAATTCCTGCCATTTTCAAGGCAGGAAAATGCTGAGCTTGCCTAAGGACGCGAGGGAAGCTGAAAACGAGGGAGGCAGGGAGATTGTTACAGGCAGCTTTCACTGCAGTCTGCCTCCTTTTTCCAGAGAATAAACTCAGAAACTTTTGTAACAACAGCTCCCTTCCTAGTGCTTCTGCAAGGATCAAGTATTTTATATAGTCCATGTAGAACCAAAATGCTCATCCATTTCAGAACAACATTCTGGTTCCCTGGTTAATTACACCAAAATCTGATTCAAAGCCTTATTTAGGAGCTGGAATTGAGCTGTTGTAGCTCATTAGTAAAGCTGTAATTTAGACTTCTTCTACTGTGAAAACTTTTTAATAAGCAAATAGTCTTGTGAGGCTTTGTAACCTCAGAGGAAGAGCTTTATAGACCCATTTATTGATATTCCCAGGCCACACTGAGGCTGGGTGCTCAGTAAGACCAATGAAAACAAAATCCTAAGAAGAGTTTTCTTTAATAATGAATGGATTTTTTTTCAGAAGATGGTGCCAACTCATCTGCTCCCCCTGAATCCTCTGTCACTTCCACAGCAAGGCACTTGCTACAGCAGCGGTGACCATTGTTTTATTGGAATCTATTTGGACTGGAGGAACTGGTGTCTGTATTAGGTTTCTAAGTCACCCCAAAACTGCAGACTGGCCACACACTTGGTTCTGGCCAAGTTACTTTACCCAGGTTTCCACATCTGGCCACAGAGTGTGTCCTCCTCCAGCTGTAATCTGAGATCACACAGCAGCAGTGAGGACCTGACAAGCCATACCATGACTGCACACAACTACACAGGAGAGGCTTGAAAAGCTTTTTTCCAAGGCCTATTAAATTAGCATGCTTTGCTTTACCTTCCCGCATTTCTGCATTTTATTTTTGTACTAGTTAAGCCAATTGATCGTCACAAAAGATCACTTGCTATAGATGATGTGAGTTGTTTCAGTCCACAATTAAAATGTCCATGAGATTATGAATTCCATCTTCACAAGGGAATCTTGACACTGTGCAGAAAATGCAGGCTGGGGCTACACACTGAACAACCAAGGGGAAAATTAAAATACTGAACAGTTACTTAGTACTTGATGCCATCTTCTTTTTGCACTGTACTGAACAAGTGTCCCTAGGAAAGGCAGAATGAACTTCAGGTTAGAGACATAATGATTAAAGGGGCCAGACTGGTGGAACCAGAGGCACAGCAGGAACTTAATGAGCTATTGCCACCTTTTTACTTGGTTTTAAGTATTTAATTTTGATATTTGGCCATTTCTGTGTTACAATTTGCTGTGCAAAGTTTTTTCATTTTTCCTGTTTTTCCCTGATTGAAAAAAATCCCCTGAAGTTCCATCAGGTGGATTCCTGTCAATGCCCTTGGGGCTCATCTGCAGCATCAGGATAATTAGATAAAGCATATCTGCCTTCGCCATTTGAGCTGAATAATGGCACAGCAGCAGGATCTACCCCCCTGTGTTGGGTGGCATTTAGTGGACTGTCAATGGCAAATGGTTACAGGACAGCTGGCCAAGGAAAAACATGCTGGCTAAAGAGGGAAAAAGAGATTCTGCAATTTTGTGTTTTCATTAAAAGGACACCTTCCTTCATTATCTTTCAATCTTTTCCACTGGCCTCCTCCCTCTCAAGAGTTGTGGGATTTTTTTTTCCTTCCTAATCCCTGCTAGATCAGGAAGACCAGCATTGCCTGGACTTGTTAACTTCATACCCAGAAAGTGCCAGATTCCTCCCTCTAAATTCTAGCTGCAGTTTCAATTAAGAGAGAAGTCCAGCTCAATTCCAGGCAGAAATGTGTCAGGATATGCACATAATTCAGGAAACAAGCCCCCAAAATCTCTACTGCACGTCATACAGAGGCTCCTAGTTCTTCTGAATGTACTTCCTACCCTTGGATCATGGCTGTCAGACTGCTTAAAAAAGGCAGTCTCCTCTTCCAAGGGCTGTGGCACCACGGGCCACGTGCTAAACTTCCTTCACCCAGCAAAGGCAAGGAGCAGTGCTGGTCAAATTTGGTTTATAATAGAGTTTGGATATTTGCATGTTATTTTTAATTTTGAACAAACAATCCAACGACAGACTCTTGAGGGAAACTGCTACAACATGAATTAAATACAGGTCCTTTCTCACCCATTACTTGCTCATAAAATATTAACAAGGTGCCTGTGGAGCTTCTTCACGCCCCTTATAAAAAACACTGTAATATTAAACCTACGTTGTTTGTTCTAGCTGTTGATTATTTTTCTTCTTCCTTGGAGGCTTCTTCTTCTTTGGCTTGTTGGCATTCTGGTTATTCTGTTTGTTGTTCACACCAAAGTGCCCTGCTGAGATATCGCTCTGGAGAAGGTTAACCAAGAGCGGACTTGTGAGCGTCACATCTTTATTGACAGGAAACACGGGATTCTGCCCACAGGAAACCTGATTCCCATTGGGAGTTCCACTAAACCCCGTATTGAAAGGCAGCCCATGGCCAGAGAAATGACTCCCTGAAGCATTGTTGTTTCCTTGCATTCCTTGCATATGAGAAGGCACCATGTTTGGCTGCTGCACAGGAACCTCAGGTAACATCTGTGTCAGGTTCACGTCGTTGTTTGTTGTGGTAGCAGTATCCCCAAGTTGCTGAGAGATGTGAGGACTGGGTCCAGTGGGTCTTAAAACTTGCCCTTGAATTCCCATCACCTGAGAAGGATTCCCATTCACAGGGCCTTGCTGTGCCATCATCTGCCCAGTGAACTGCACCATGTTTCCTTGCATGTTTGGGGTTGGTCCTCTCATCAGTTGAGCTGGCCCCGTCATAACATTGGACTGGTTTTGAGTATTAAAAGGCTGTTTATTTCCTTGCATCTGAGTGGTCATCATCTGCTCCATCATGGAGTTTTGCTGCAGCAAGACCTGGCCCTGAGGTCCCATCATCTGATTGTGTGTGGACATCATCTGCTGTCCCTGCTGGGGAATCATCTGTTTGGGTGGGGTCATCCTTTGGGGAGAGGGACCAAGATTTTGGTTTTGTGGAGTCACCATCATTTGGCCTTGTGGCATGAGCTGAGTTCTAGAAAGTATCATCTGGTTTTGAGGGTTCAGCGATCCCTGAGCCTGAATGTTCACCATCTGTCCTTGAGAGGACACGATTTGCTGATGCATCCCCATAAGCTGGGACTGTGGTCCTTGCTGAGGCTGTCCCTGCATGTTGCCCATGTTAACCTGTGGCACCCCACCAGCACCAGCCTGCTGGTTGTTCATGTTTCCATGAAGTCCCATTAGATTGGTCTGCATCATATTTGGTGGGCCATGTGCTGCTTGCATCTGAGTTTGAGGAGGTCCAGATCCTTGGCCACCTTAAGAAAATCAAAAGAGAATACCAGTAAGAAACTAGTTGGAGTGGTGAAAGAGTTTTCACACCTTTTGGTGTTGGGTACTCCAACTTTCCTCCCTTTTCCAATATACTGGAGTATCTCACATTTGCAGTTCTGGGATGCAATGTCTGACACTACAGGTACACGTTAGTTGTCAAAACAGAACATCATACATCTCAAACACTTGGACTGGTACTTCCCTTGTACCCACTGCAGAAGACAGAACAGAAACTTAGTATCAGTTGTTATCTGCACCTAAGTTTGAGAATCTTCCATAATGTTATCTAACTCAGCAGAAGAATTCCTAACCAAAATAAGCTTCAAACCCTGAGGTTACTTTATAATGGGTTAAAGAATAAATGCATGCAGATTACTGATGAAATTACATTATCAGGGTATCTGTAACCCAGCCAAAAGACTAATAACTGAATTGTTAAATGGAGACATTTGTGAACTAAAGAATTCCTTTTCACACTGTAAGCAGACTTCCAAAACTTTTGAAGGAAATAATGATTAATCTTTTCAAGGCAGAACAAGATTATTTTGCTATTCTGCTTCTAAGATAATTACACCTTTTTTTTCTGGAGAAGTTCCTTTTGTGTTCTATCTCCATTACCCCTCACCTCCGAATTTCAGTGCTACCTTCCATCAATTTCTTAACAGCTACTTCTGGAGCCCAGACCCACAGTTCTCATCAAAAATAGCTGGGATGTTTGGGAATCATGAACAGCCTTATGCTTTCCTTTTCCTTAGCCAGCACTACACCCAGAGTGCTGCTGCAGCCCCCGGCTATAGTGCTGGATGAGGAAAAGGAAAAGCACTATAACTGCCTGTTAATGGCAGGAGTTTAATGGTCTGGGATCCGTGTGACACAGGAAAAGGCATCGTGTGCTACAAATGGAAAATGGAAAAAGCTGAGGAACGCCCCAGTGCAGTCAGACCTGTGTGCTGCACGCTCTGGCTGGTTTGCAGCTGCGGCGCTCCGCTGTTCCCTGGTGTTCCTGGAGCTGTGGAAGGCACCTGACCTTGCAGGAAGTTCTGGTTAGCCTGGCCTGCAGGGAACCCCGGGGGGAGCCGCTTGGGCATTCCTGAACATGAGAATTTTCTGATTAGCAAGTATGGAAAACGGGAAGGAAAAAATTGACAAAATCTAAAATTGGAGAATACCTTTGAGTCTGTGCTGTCATGTGACAGGATTAGGCAGAAAACGTTTTTTGGCAACATACAATACCCACTGAAGACATTTAGAGTTCTTACCTTGGCAATAATTCTGTTTAACAAATTACCATGACTAATTTCAAACTGTAATTTAAGTACAAAACCTACTGCCCAGAGAAGGCAAGAAGTCCACATTTGACTTTTTAGAAACCAGAAATTAAAATTTCATGGTTTGTTGTTTTCTGCTCTACTGCATCTCAGCTCCTAGCAGGCCCTGAAGTTACTCCACAGACACAAACACAAATAACTGGCATTTCTGTTAGCGATGTGCTCCTCTCACCAGCTCTGACAGTACCACACCAGGCACAGACTCCTTATCAGTGCTGCTGTGTGCACACACACTCCAAGGGTCTTCTCATCCCAGAAAGCTCTGAGGAACCTCATGGTTCTGCACACCCAGACCTGCTGCTCAGTCATGTAACTCTGCTATTCCTGCTGCAAGTCCAAGGAATTCTGTCAGGCCCTCATCTGGCATAATACCCACATTTTGGCACATCCAAACAGCACTGCTGCCCTGAGAAAGAGAGAAAAACCTTGCTTCTACCTGCCAATGTGAGCAGCAGCATGGATGGATTTGAGAGCCCACTTCTTTTTAACTCCCTGTCAAACAGACAATGCCTCAGACTTAGAAGCAACCCTGCCCACCATCCCCTTTTATTTTCTGACCCAGGGCCAGAATGTGACTTCTGCAGTTACAGCTTTCCTGCACACCTAATTGTACTGCTTGTGCTAATTACCTCGTCTCAGGTTGTAATTAATATTTCAGTGTAATCAAGTCTACAGGTCAAACAGCAAATACATCTGCAAATACAGAAACACCACATCACTGGACCCTGGTTTTAGTTCTGCTAAACTTTTAGGGAAGTTTTGCACATAGGAATGCTTGATCCAAGAAAAAAAGAAAGTGTTAGCTTGCCCTATTCCAAATCTGATATAAATTCTGATTTGCTAAATTGACTGTGTGAAATACAAAGTATTTGAATGCATTCATTTACACCAAACCTTTAAATGCAAGGCTTAAAAATGGAGAGATCTATAATGACAACTTCAATTAACATATAAATTGCAGCAAAGAATGAGTGCACATAAATTCACAGAAATCAGGCAAAAATCTCAGCAGTGGGAGCAACATAGCTTTGCTGAAACCAAGGAATCCTGTCTTTTAAAATCACCTGAGGATACAGCTCACAGCAGGATTGCTGATTCTGGCAATAATGTCTACAATGAGACCAAGTTACATGTTTTGATAGTTTATTTGTGGTGTCATTTTTAACTCAAAAAAGTGGGGATTTGGATGTAGTAGGTTTACTTAGGAAGGAAGGAGAACATGAAGATTATACTGGCTAAAGGTCATGGCTAAGATTTCTGATGGGGACATATGGCTGGTGAGGCAAAACTGTAGGGAAATGTGACTGTAATAAATAATGAATAACTGCTTCCAAATGGAGACAAAATAAGATACACCAAGTGTAGAGCACTGACAGATCCTCAGAGGACAACCTTGAAACTGAGACAATTCATCTGAATTCAAATGAGAACCATGGTACAAACAGTGAAAACAAGAAGCTTGTCCAGATCAGCAGACCAAGAAACAGGAATTGCTTACAGTTTTTGGACAGATTGCGGATGTACAGCATGAGAATGCAAGAAACCAGAACATATTTATTTGTGTGTAGGCGGAAAAAGAAGATGGCCCATATTTTATAAGTACATAAAGAAATTATTTCAAAGGCTTAAGCAAGAGCTTGTGTATGGGACCTGAGAGCAGCCACCCAAGAGGAAGACGAACAAATGAGTGAGCAAAGAGAAGCACAACAAGTCTGCATGGAAATACAAAGGGCTCAAGGGGAAAAACACATCAAGGACACAAAAGAGATCTTGGGACTGACAAAAGAAATTTCTTCCTTGTTAGAGAAGAACTCTAGGAGTAGTAAGGAAAAGATGTGAGCGCACTGGTCCAAACAGAAGACTAAAGACAACACAGCCAAATGAAAAATTCAAACATCCCTTAACCTCTTAATCTTAGGATAGGGAGTACAACAGCATGGCAATAATAGCTCTTTCCTCTTTAAATGGGAAGAAACTGGTGACAAAGACAGGGTGAAGAAGAAACACCCACAGCTTAGAAAAGAAGATGCAAAACAGTGCTTAACTGCTCTAGTAGAAAATGTAAATGGTGACAGAGGAAGCGGAAGAAAGAAAATATTTGTATGTTTTCATTACACTCTGTCTCAAAAAAATCCTCCCTTTTCCTCAACCCCAAAGCTAAACAACCCCCCCGCCACCATCTCTGAACATGCTAAACTTGTTTAAAGGCAATGGAAGAGCTGTCAAGAGGATGACTGGCAGTAACAACAGCCATGCACACAACTCCTCCCTGCAGCAGCCCAGAGTCGACTCTTGGGGCATCTCTGTGACACTGCAGGGCAGAGATGGAGTAGGAACCAAGTGATGCTGATGCTCATTCACCAACACCCACCTCCTATTTCATCTACGCCTTTATTCTGTCTCAGAAAGGATCTTTCCAGAACTAACAGTAACATTAGTTCTAGCCACTATTTGTTTCTTTTCTTTTTAAAACAAAAGAAGGTCTCAGTACTTCTTACCTCCTAAACCAGGGTGTAAACCTTGTGGACCTTGGTTTTGCTGCTGCATCACCATGAAGTTGGGGGGTACATTCCCCTGCTGCACCATAGGATTACGACTAGGAGAACTGACAGGCTGCTGGAATCCCTGGGGAAGCGTGCTACTCTGGGGAGGCCTTGGTCCCAGTTGCTGCTGCGTCTGGTTAACGGTTGGAGATGAGGCAGGAGAGCCCTGCTGGAAGGAGGAGGGAGAAGAAGCAGGAGACTTGTTGGTCAGGTGGGGTTGTTGTAGTGGCGTAGGAACCCGGGAGGGCCCTCCCTGAAGGCTTTTCATTTGAGGAGCAGTAAACTGGCCAGGATTGCTCATTTGGGGAAAGTTTGAGTGAGCCTGGGAAGCTTGCTGGCTTCCAAAAGGATATGGAGGTGGAGGATGAGTAGGAGTTTGTACTGTTGCTAGAGATGGTCTTGCTTGAAGTTGCTGCTGCATTTGTCCAGGCAACGGGGCCTTTTTCCAACCCTGGTTTACTGCCAATGTACCCAACGCTCCCTGGGTTGGAGGAGGCTGAAGTGTTCCAGAAGGAAGCTGGTTCCAGCCAGGGGGAACTGGAACCTGTGCTGGTGAAGTGAATGAAGGTCGAATACCCTGCTGTGGCTGCTGATGTGGCTGGGGAGGCCGATTCTGCAACTGCTGCTGCTGCTGTAGCTGCTAAAGTTGGCTGAGTTCATCTGCCTGTTTACAGGAACTGACTGCATTGAATGGAGTTGGGGAGCTAAAGATCCAGATGGATGATTTTGCTGCTGGATATTTAGCCCAGATAAGAGTGGGTCCATTGCATCTATTAAAATAGCAAAGAAAAGTAAAAAAAAAAATAACCTACTGTAGACAAAACGCATCCCAAAACAAGAAAGGCTACATTGCTAGCTTGCATTTGCTTACTCTGCATAAAAATTCATTCTCCAGAGAAGTCAGGTCTTATCAATTTACACCCTCTAAAATAAAGCACAACAGCTCCACAGTGCTAGACTAATGTGAGCCTTCTATACACTTAGAACTGCAGAATCGCAGAGCATCTCAGCTGGAAGGACCATTGAGCCCAAATCCCTGCTCATGGCAGGACCACCCAAAATCAAACTGCAGGACTAAGAGCATCATCCAGACACTCCCCAAACTCTGTCAGGCTTGGTGTCATCACCACTTCTCTGGGAAACCTGTGAAGAATAAACCCTAAACATTCACACCCACCAGACCCCCGATCCTTAAACTTCCTGCCTATCCACCCTTCCTGAAAAGAGGAGGGGAAAGGGCACCAGAAACATTGCTGCCTCATTGAATTAATCCTTCTCTTACCTTCAGCTAAACATAAAGCTCAGTCACAACAGTTTAACTGCAAAAATACCGCTGCCACTGCTCAACACATTTGAACAAAATACCAGGGCAAGCTGGTGACTTATCAGGCAACCAAATTATTTGAAAAAATGTAACAGATTAAAGGGGCAGGGAGGTTTTCACAGAAAGAGTAACTCCCAGAAGGGCAGGCAAAATGCTCCAGGACAATTCTGGAGCACTCTCATGAGCATACTCAAGCCTGTGTGCTGAAGAATCAAAATTCAAGAGCATTTTCAGATCAGTACTATGACTAAATTTTACCACCTGGCTGTGAGGAAGGCCGAGGTGTTCGTGGCTGCAGCTCAGCACTAGCACCACTTGCCACCATAGAGGAGGGCACATTTCCACTCTGAGACATCATGACAGCTGCAGCACTGCTCATTCTTATTAAACCTTAAAAAATAAAAACAGAAATTATCAAGTCTTGCAGTTTTTATGTAAAGAAGAGTTTTAGAGTTTTTCTTTTATCAAGAAAAAGTTACACTTGTCAGTAAAATGTTTCTTCAGACTTCAAGAACCGTTTGTCCAAAATAACCTGAGGATACACCTCTCTGTCTGAAAGCTCAGATTCCCTGGTATCAAACAAACAAGTTTAGGTGATGCTGTAGCTCTTTCTTTAGCACCAAATTTTTAAAAAGGGTATAAAAGCCAACACTACTGACTCATGAATTAATGCGAGCCTGACTTGCCACAGAAGGCACCAAGTGACAAAATTGATTCAAAGCTGTACATGCAACTCAGGCTTTTGCAAAATCTGTAACTAGAAAGTAACTGAGGTGTTGCAAGAGAAAAAGATTCAATGTTTCACATCCACAGGCCGCTGTTTTAGAAAATGATTGCTATTGTTGCCCTGCTGGTTATATTGCTGTTACGTTGTTGACCTGAAGACAGGAAATGGAGGTGCTGAACAACACAGTGGAGAGTAGAGCTCTTCTTTCAATGTTTTACATTTTTTGTTAAGGACAAAGATTTCACTACTGTTTAATCAGGTTTGTACGAAGTTGAAATGTTCTTTCCATTCCTTCTCATCAAGAGCTACAAATCCATCTTAGATAAACTGACCAGAAGTGCTCCTGGTTTAATTGCTTTAAATCCTATTTACTAAAATATTATTTATTTTGCCTTATGATTGAGGTATTTTAATAAATTGCATAGTAGCTTTCTCTGTAAAATCTCCTTGTAAAATCTGAATTTTGAAGTTAAAAATACCTTATGCATATACAATGCTGCAAAATACAGTTTAATAAAATTATACCTCTCCACAAAAATTCCTTCTTCATAATCAGATCTCAAAAGTTTATGAGAAAATAAAGACAGTAACAATGACAGTGTCCTGTCCTTCCCATAATTCTAACGGATTTAATCTAAGTCAGTTTATTGCACACTGAAAAAAGGCTTATGGACATTTCTGTAAAGGGAACCAAACAGAATGCTGTGAAAATTTGTGCATATTTCAAACTGAATTAACTACCCTCAACTCATCTGCTTTAATAGGCTTTATGTAAAAAAACCCAAACCAACCAACTAACCAACAAATCAACAAAACCCCAAACCACCACACCCTCAAAATACCACAAAACAAACCAACTGGCCCCACCAAAATCACTCCAATGCTTGTGGGACGCAACGCAGCCAACAATTTATTTACAGAACACAGGACATGGTTTGACAGCACAGAACAAGAACAGACATTAATTCAAACGGCAATTAGAGCTCTGCAAACAATAGCTGCTGTAACCAGCGGGGTTTCCTTAGTCCAGTAACACCCTGCTGAAAGTCTGAAGCTCCACGGAGAAGCCCCGAGGGGATTTACCTTGCCCCCCCTGCATGGGGAATGCCGTGTCCATGCGCATGGCGTTGCTGGCTCCCAGGGGCCCGTTGATCCGCACATCCTGGCTCCTGCTCTGGCCTAAAGCCAAGTTGATAGCACCTTCCCCTAAAGCAGTGCACAGGTTGGGTGAACAGGAGACACAGAAAAGGAGAACACAGACATTTGCAAAAGGACATTTAAGAGATGCCAAGGAAGGAAGAACAGGCTTCACCTCCCCTGCGCACTTTAGCAGGACACGCCACACCACCCTCCGGATTTCTGTTTAAAGAAGAACAAATGCCTTGACAAGGATTACCTGCCCTTGGTTTTACTCAGAGGGTGCTCCTGGACAATTGTCCAGAATGGATATTGTAACTGTGAAACCCACTGAAAACTTGTCTTAAAGAAAGCCTCATATGAAACAACACGGAAAGAAAATCAGCCAACCCCTTCCTAGTCCACACACAGAAAACATTTTTCAGGAGGGTTCCTGATGCCCAGAGCATTTTCAGCTTTCATTTTTATTATTAGTATATTTTATTCTTGAAGGAACAAAAGTCTTGAGCTATCTTTTTCATTAAAGCCAAAGTAGTAACCTAGAAGTTTTGTGACATTAACCAAGTACACAAAACCGCTTTTTGAGCCGACTGAAATTTGAGCTTTGGAAGCAGATTCAGTGTGAAATACCTTCAATCTGAACTGAGAGAATGCCCAGGTCTCGGAGCTGTTGGTTGTTGTTCTGAGCCAGGATTCGCAGCCGCTCGGCAGCTTCCCGGGGGATGTTGAAGGTGACACGGACACTGTTCCAAGGCTCTATCTTCTGCACTTTTAACTTGTTGGATTCTTAACAGAAAAACAGTCAGAGTCAGTGCAAAGGCAGTTTTTAAGCACGTATGATGAAACAACTTGGTTAAAAAGTTGAAAAAAATGAAATAATACTTGGCTTTGAAAATTGCCAGTTCTTAGTCTCAGGTGCAGGAGATTTTTCCCCACACAGGTGTACAGCAACCAATGCTGCCAAAACACATCAGGGATTTTCCAAAAAATTAGCAGTAACAAACTACACAAATGATAAACAATGTAATAGACAACACAATCCCTTGATAGTATTACTGAAACATCGAAATATTCTGTGGATAAACTACTTTGGAAAGAGAAGAAAATATCTAATAAAACATATTTCATACAACTGTAGGTATTAGGTCTGGGTTGGAAGGGACCTTAAAACCCATCCAGTTCCACCCCCTTCCACTATCCCAGGTTGCTCCAAGCCCCGTGCAACCTGGCCTTGGACACTTCCAGGGATGGAGCAGCCGCAGCTTCTCTGGGCAGCCTGTGCCAGGGTCTCAGCACCCTTACAGGGGCGAATTTCTCGCCAATATCCCATCTAAAATCCAGACTCCTTCAGCTTAAGGCCATTCCTCTTTGTCCTGTCCCTCCATCCCTTATCTAAAGCTCCTTTCCATCTCTCCTGGAGCCCCTTTAGGCGCTGGAAGGGGCTTTAAGACCTCCTTGGAGCCTTCTCTCCTCCAGGCGAGCACCCCCAGCTCTCCCAGCCTGGCCCCGGAGCAGAGGGGGCTCCAGCCCTGTGATGCAGAAAATTTGTTTGTGAACCAGATGGATGTGGGGAAAACACTGACTACAGGAATGAAATTCTTTAAATATTTGCTCTACAAATGTTGGTGAAACTATCTTTTTGTTTGTTTGTTTGTTTGGTGGTTTTGTTCTGTTTTTTTTTTGTTTGGGGTTTTTTGTTTGTTTTTACAAGACCGACCAGTGCCAACAGAGTCCCAGCAGTATTTCATTGATTTCTACCTTATTATTTAGTTTTCTGAGTAAGGATGTGAAATCCACTGCCAAAAAGCATCTCAAAGTCATGTAAAATATTTACTCGCAGGTTTTCTGAAAACGTGTTCTACATACAAGTGTTTCTATACAGATCAGTGTTTTTCAAAGTAACAGCAAAAAGGCTGGGCACTTATTTTGGATACATTATCCAAAGTGACACCTACTTAAATGATTTCTACAAAATGCAGTTAAGGATAGTTATAAACTCACTCCCGATATAGCTTTCTAAGTTTCCAGTTTCTATCTTTCTGTTAAGAAGGTTCTTCTCAAAACAGAAAGCATTGACCCAAATTTTCATTAGCCAGCTCCTCCACTGTAACCTCAGATTTACTGAATGTTTGCTAACTTTTGGATTCTGAAGAACATGTCAGTTAAGGATGCCAACATCTCTTTCCTATTTAGGAATCTCTATTTCACCACTAATTCACCAAGCCCCTTCTGCTGCTACAACAATGGAATTATTAAATTCATCCTCGTTCTGCCTATAAACCTGTTTTGGCTGGAAATATGGCAGGAGGAGTTTTTAAATCCCCTTTTGAGAGGCTTGAACAGTCCCATATTTTCTGTTATTAGTGTTCTGATATTTTACATAGCAAAACTGCATTACCAGTTTCAGCATTTCTATATATTTGTACCCAAGTTTTTCATTTTTCAGACACTGCATCTATCAAGATAAGCCCATGTTATTTACTAACTCCACACTCAGAATATCCTATTTTGCTCTGAATCAGTTAAAATAACTTCTCACATGGGCGATTTTCAGATTAATTTGACACTGATTTAAAAAATTTGCTTTGTCAGCTGAGTTCTGACTCATGTTTATTAATCTCGGCATTAATATTTATAACAGACTTAGCATGCAGATGCCTCTGTATAACAAAGGTGGCTCTGTGCAGCTATAGACTGAATTTATTTCCATTCAAAAAGTACACAATATATCTATGGCATAACACACATCCCTTCACACTGGTAAACTGTTAGTTTACATCTACTTCCAACTGTTTGTAAGATACAGCTCAAAACTGTGACATTTCTTCACAGTATTTTTGTCTTATTCTGGTTTTTTATCTCCCCAAGTGACAATAGCAAGGACCCAACAAACTCATGCCAGCTGACTACAAGGACAAAATAGAAAGAAAGGTGATGAAATCAAGTGACAAAGAAATTCAGTTTGATCATTCAGAAATAATGCATTATTTTTCTCAAAAGGTGTTTGACATTGTTAAAGAAAACAATCAAGGCTACCTAACCAGCATAAGGCCTTCTGCAAGGATACTCAGACAGTGGACAAATGTCTTTGTCCAGATCTAGACATGCTGGTAAAAGATGTCCCAAAAAGCCTGTTATCATTCCCTTGCCATGTAGCTGTCCCCAGAGCTGGGTGGGCGTTCAGGGCTACATGAGGGCACTCCCCATACCCCAACACAAATCAATCAGTCAACCAATCAATCAGTCAATCAGGTAGGGTAGGTCAGCAGAAGGGCAGTAACATCACAGGTACTTGAGAGTGAACCCATTCTCAGACAAACTGCAGTAGTTAAATTGGATGGCTGTGGCAATAAAACACATCTCCTGTGTGGACAAGCCTCGTTTCACTTTCATATAACACAATTATGTGTAATGGAGGGACATGAAAGAGAAAAAACCCAGTTAAAATGTGGGAACTGAAGAGGAACAAATGAACTTGGTAAGTAAATTAGTTTTAAACAACACAACAACTGCAGACACTTGTAGCCTGTATTTCTGAGAAGAATGGCTTGCAAATTCACTAACCCAAACAAATATCATTATGAACTAAGTAGCTCAAACCCAATATAATCTAATTTTTGTGCAAGTACCCTGACTACCAAAATAAGCATTCTAAGGATGGCTGAAAAATGATAAGGTACATTACCCATGTGTAAAAGGCCAGGCACATTCTCCAATATGGTATCCAGCTTCTGCTCAAAGTCTCTGTCACTTATATTTCCTTTAAAAGCTACAAAGATTGTGGAATCCCCAGGAGCAGCCTCCTGTTTCAGTTCATCTTCCTCCAGCCCTGAATCAAAATCCACCTCTAAGTCTTCCATAGTTGAGGAGTACAAGGAGGCACATGTATCTTTTAAGTTAGGGAGATCATCCAAAACCATTGTTGCCAACAATGGGAGCCTGTCAGACGTCAAGGTGATGCTTGGAAGGGAAAAGAAGAATTAAAATACATATAAATAATTGTGTAAAGACATTAACAACTGCTTTCAGTGGCACATTTGGTCACTGACAAAAAAGCCTACCTGGTGACCCAATGCTGGGCTCTGTGAGACCAACTGTGTGAGGCTGAAAACGGTGGCCATGGCAGTGCCCAAGCTGTTCTTCCACGAGGACAAACAGAAGGGGTTTCCTGACAGAATCCTGCTGTACGTGACTTGAGAAGTATTCCAGTTGATCTAAAAGACAGATGGATAGAATGGAAGGTAGAGGATAAAAAGTCAGAGGAAAATTAATTATATTCATCTCCATATCATAGAGGGGACAAGCAGGCACCTGGTACCAATGCTGCAGTGCCTGACTGCCCAGAGATTGCAATGCTCACAGCAGCAGCTGAATTACAGAGTGAGAGGAAGAGCCACCACATCTAGAGACTGCAGATGCAATAGGTGCAAAGCAATAGCAAAGCCACAGCACAATTTTACCAGGAGAAATGCGGCATTTGACAAATATTTTACTTACACCCGGGGAAATCTCAGGCATACTATGCCTACTTTCTAAAAGTTTATAAAGATTGAGGTGGATTCAGCTGCCTATGCACATAACAACCCGAAATCTGCTCCCCCATCACAGCCCACAGCTCTCCCCATGCCCCCACATCACGCTCAGATTAAGAATGAATTCACTAAGTCAATCCCGCACCTTACGGATTTTGCTTAATAAAATGTCTAAACTTTGCAATAAATTTTGACATTATGAAACATTTATCTGAGCTGCTACAAAAGTACAATGTGTGATAAAATTATCCCTAAACCTACAGTGCACACCACCAATGTTAAGATACGCATTTTCCTACTCCATCATGAGGGCAGTGGCACTACCCTTTCCAGGTGAGACATCTGTTCTAGCACTTAGCACTTTGCAAGTATTGCTAAAAGATTCAAACCATCTGTAGAAAGAGCCAAAAAAGGAACCTGTTCCTGACCACCACTGTCAAAGCCAAATCCATTCACCAGCCAGGACTGTCAAGAGCTCATAACTCCAAAGCTGTGGATATTTGGCACAACCCACCCAGAAGGTTTAGCTCAGGACAACAGACCCCTGAACAGGATACAGATTGGGGTTTTGGCAGAGGTTCAAATTCCCAACACAAATTAAAACCACAACTTTGAGACTAAAAGTGAGCTGCAGATACTGGCCAGAAATGGCCAGAAAACAGCCTTTTCTAATAAAAAAAAAGTCTCACAATGTTAGACAAGCACAGATTCAGCTCTACACTGTTTGCACACTCACATAATACTGCTGAGGGGACAGTATTACAAAGAAAAAATCAGGGACTTGGAAGTCACAAAATCCCCTCCACATATACACTCACTACATTTATAAAATACAGGTTTTTTTCACCGTTGCAACCCTACCCCACACCAGGCATTCCAACACAGGAATAATCCAACACAGGCACAAAGGAATAATCCCCTATTTTACATGGAGTTAGTTTCTCATCCTGCAGCACCAGCCTTCATCCTCAAATCTCAGATTAAAAACCAAGCTAATTTTATCTCACAAGATCTTCTGCAGTCTTGCATCAGAAAATAAATTAAACGTTTCACAGGCTCTGATCTATTTCCATTGTGCTTTCATATACTCACTATTCCTATGGAAAATTTAAAGATGGGCAATAGAGATGTAAATTTAAAAATTCATTACCAGATGAACACAATGACAATTAAATATTTTTTTCCCCAGACTCCTTGCTGCTTGGCTCCATATCTAAATTACACCTCTGAGTGGTTGGTACCTCCATTAAGTCAAACTCTTCAGTTTCATGCCAGGTGCCCAGAAAATGAGAACCACAATTAACAGGAATCTGTGAAAAGATGTTTTGACTGATTTTCACACAACTTCTTGGACAGGGAACATCCTTACCCAAGCAGCTTTACATCAACCAGGAGAGCACTCCTTCTCCTTCTGCATTCCTACATCTTTCATTCCACATCCACTGATGCCAGGGAAAGAGGAGATGGGAGTCCTACACAAATAGTATTTTTAATGACCAAGCACAGCCATTCTGTGCAAGGAATGAGGAGAGCATCCTGTGAAATACAAGCTCTATATTTTGAGGAAAATTACATAGAACATTATTTGTCTGAAAATCTTGAGTAAACTTTTTAGGGAGAGAAATCTCAGCTCAAAATACAGACTCTTACAAGTTGAAAAAGTGCAGCTACTTGGAGGTGATGGGGTGTTGCATCTGCAGCAAGAAACATGAGTACACCTGGCAATCCCCAGCACCAAAGAAAAAAGAATTTATCTACAAGAACACAACCATTTCAAATCTTTTTTTGCATGGAAGTGTCTGAAGCCTCCATCTTCCCTGTGAAAGAGCAGAAGACTCCCAGGCTGCTTAAATCACAGTTTTTAAACAATTCATGCAAATGTTGCAGCTTAGACCAAATTTCATCAACCTCACCTCGATGTGCCCAAATCTGACAGGACCTGTTGAAGCTATGGCCCTTTGTAAACACTATTAAAATCAAGTTTGCTAAATCCCAAAGGACCACAGGCCTTGCTTCACTTGACTCAGAGAATCACAGGACTGCAGGAATATTGCGAGTGAAGAAAACAAACCAAGACTGAGCTTTACATTTTACCTCCCAGATCAGCAAAAGTAGCTACAGGTCCCTTGGCATTTTTTCTTCACATCATGCTCCTCAAAGGATCTCTGCTACATCCATCTGCCCTCTCTCCCTCTCAAACACATGGCATTTAGTCCACTCCTATACTCAGGGATCATTTATCTCAAGTAAGACAGGAGAAACCAATGATTTGCAGAATTTTCCTCTTCAGGCAGTGCACAGCGTCGATGTCAGAGGAAATGAATCCCAGCTGCACAGAGTCCTAACAACTTCTGTAATCTCATGGTTATAGGGTTGGCTTCCATAAATCCTGAGCAAGAATGTGGCCTTAATTAGCAGGTACCTTCCCTCAACACTCTTCCACACAAACACAAAAAGACTTCAGCATAAGCACGAGCAGGTAAAACACTGGTCATTCATCATCCCTGTAAACCAGAACTCCCAGCAGGTTATGGAGGGCTCTGATGAGTGAGAACCACACCCAAACAGATCTGCACAACCACAGCACACCTCAGGAACTCAAGCACCCATGCTCACCAGGCAGCACAAAAAGGTCTCTGATCATCCATCCTCCCTTCAAAAAGTGCACACAGCCTCCTTCCTGTCCCTGCACCTGCTCCTTTAGAGTTCCCAAATTCCAAATTAGTATTTCCCATTATACAATCATTTCTGGAAACTCAGAGCAAATCCAGTGCTGCCACATAGCAACCACTTAGTCTCAAACCTGGCCTGGAACCGGCTACTGCAGCAAAACCAATGTTACACCTCTTTATTACAAAGTTGGTCTTATTCAGTACAGTCTGATTATTAAAAATACCTAACTGAAGTAAGAGAGGTGGGGATAAAGAGCCAAAAAACAGACAGATGGCCAAAATGCACCTGCATTGTTGTACAGGGAGAGGGGGTGGCAGGGGATGGCCCATGAAGACCACAGTGTCCAGCCTGAAGGATGCAGGGCACACCCTGGGCTGCTGGAGCCTGGAGCTCCCAGGCACACTCAGCATATGGATAAAACAACTGACCTGCTAAAACAGAGACTCTTCAGAGGAAGGATTCCCACAGGATACTGGATGCCACAGTTGAGACCTGGGCTGATGGACAGCTGGGTCCCATGCACACCACGGGGAGCCCCAAGGCATTTTGCTGGTGCAGCCTGACAGCAACAGGCATCCTGCACAACAAATCCAGCACCACATGGCTGGGCAAGGTTTGGAAAATCCCATCCAGTCCCCTGGAGAGATAGGATTAGAGCAAAATCTGAAACAGCCAGTTATCACTAACTGGGGAGAGGCTGAACACAGGAAAGCTGGCAGGCCCTGGAGCACCTGGAAGTGCTGGTCTCTGGAGTGAAAGAAAACACAAAGGAAAAAAACCCTAACTGATATCTTGGTATTCTTATCCCAAGATTTGCTCAACCGATCCAAACTTATGTCACTTTGTCTCTTAAATAGAACTTGAAATCTCTTGCCTTGCTTTCTCCTCCCTATTGCACGACACAGAGCACACAAACCAAACCAAGGCTTTGTCTGGCCACCTGTCCCAGGTTTTCTGCCACAGTCTATTGATTTACAAGCCGTCTATTTGTATTCAAAATAAACGCTTTCACAACTGATGTCACAGCAGAACACACACTCTCCAAAAACAAATAAAAAGTGCTAAAATGCTGCTCTACATCTCAAAAAGTACTCTTCCAAATTACAGAAGAGACTGGAAAGGGTGAGAGCAGAAGGAAGGATGGATTGATGCCCTTCAGTAGCAGATGGCACAAGCTGGCACTAAGCAGGGTCCTCATCCTCACACTGACCATTATTTAAAGCTGCAACAGGGAAGAGAAAGAAATGAGGTGTCAAATCCCTTGGGGAAACCAGAACTGAGAAAGAGGAGGAAAAGTCTGGGATAGCAGTAGCAACATAATTTCAAAAGGACAGAAACTGCTTTTGCTCTCACTGAAAAATTGTTTTCAAACAACTTACTGAAAAAAAAAAAATCAAGAAAAGAAAGGATATATTGGATAATACACTTGAATATTTTCTGCTTCCTTTGTTTTAGGTGCCAGTGAGAAAAACACAGACATTTTCATGATGGGGGCAGAGGGAGGTTCAGCATTGCTGGAATACTGCTGAGAGGAGGCTTTCTTTTAACCTGGAACAAGCACTTACATACAGTCACACAGGCTACGTTTGAAGGTCAGGTTATACCACCTACAAACCCCAGAAACACTGATCACAACACTGTCTCTACTGGAGATTTGTTAACAGTGTATTATTCTTCTACAACTGTTTCATTTGTTGGCCAGCATATTGATCATGGGCCCTGTTAAACCTGAGTGATGGATAAACCTAGACCCCCACAACCATTCTGTGATACAAAGATTAAAATAACATCATTGTTTGGGGCAAAAATAAACAAAAAAATACTTTAAAACAAATTCTAGGCAAGTATCATACAACAATATAACACAAAGAGATTAAATAAGAATCATTGTTATAATACGAAAGAATACATAAAAATAAACAGGCACTAAAATTTCGTCTAAAACAACTCATCAAAGGGTATTTCCAGTAATTTCAAATTTCAAATGTTGGTGTTAGACGGATAACACCACTAAAGCATTTCAACTGTTCTCCTTGGGGGAAGGTCTGGGAACAGCCACAAATCTGATGGCAAATCCCCCTAACCCTGTATGGCAGAGTGGGAAGTCAGCTCTGGAGCCAGCCCAGTCCTGCAAACACACACAGCAGCAGGAACAGGCAGGGGGAGAACGTATTAAAACAAGAGATATTCAGATGCACCATGTGCTTATTTTACCTACCAAAACAAATTTCACAACTTCAGTATTTTGTGGTGCACAACAGGACTTCAGGTAATTCCAGACTGGCAAACATGGTTAAACAGCAACTCCCAAATATGGAATCCTGAAAGAAAATCATCACATTTCATCAGACAGTGATGCAAAGTAACAGAAATACTGAACATAACGGTGAATAGCTCCATTTTTTAATATACAGTTCTGCACCAAATCAAGCGCTCTCCTCAGCAATGCAAAAAGCACATGTTACTATATTCAGATTTGAACAGCAAAACCTGAGGAACTTGAAAAATCAACCTTTCATTACAGGCAGAAAATTAAATACTTCCTTTAGCTGGAAATGATGTTCTTCTAAACAGGGCAAGTTTTATCTAGAATAATGTATTTATCTAAGTCTTAGGACAAACTCATCTAGATTAAACTAATCTTCAGAACATAGAAACCAGCACAGCCAGAACGTCCCTCCACTCATCCTGAGCAGGCACCTAAACCGGCTCAGGTTAAGCTCATTCCAGAAGCACATTCCGAGCCCATCAGTGTGGAGAAATGGCTTGAGGAGCAAGGCGGCCATGGAATGCTGGAGTCTGTGTCTCTGCAGAGTTTGCCCCTGCAGAGCACAGAAAGGGCATTGTGCGAGCAGAAGGCAGAATTTTGAAGATAACTGCAAGGACGATGTCCTTGGTGGTCTGGAAAGTACCGAGGCCTATGAAAGAGGGATTGTAGTCAAAAGNCTAAACGAGTATTCTCCTAGACGAGTTTCTCCTAAACGAGTTTTCCCGCAACATTGGTGATGGTGTGGATTTTTACAATAAGTGACATTCCGTGACACATCAGGACCACCTCAGACAGACACTGCTGCTGCAGGTGGCCAGCAGGGAGGTGACCCCATTCCCAGCCCCTGTTCCTAGTCATGGGTTCAGCAAGCTGCACTCCAGCTCCCAGGAGCATAAAAACACAGCAGTAAAGCTAAATGGCTTTGGGACAACAAAACACCGCCCCTCAAATCAACGGGATTTATAGGCACAGCCCAGGGATGGTTCTCAAGATTTTCTGCTTACATGCTTGCCTGCTCACCAGTGGGGAAGGGGACTGCCCAAAAACAAACAGGGGAAGCAGAAGGAAGAAGACTCAGAAGGACAAAGCAGAGATTTGTTGTCTTCCATCTAGACAACAAAGCAAAATTGATTTTAAAGCCTTATTGTGCCATAGCCTTTGCACTTCTGCCAACCCAGCAGCTCAGAGAGAAGGAAAGAGGATTTACATCCAATCAGATCATAAATGCTTTGCAGCACTTTTAATAGTCATCTAACACTTTACAACCTCTTGTATCTTCTTGTATTTTTTAGTAACTGTAACTCAAGAAGTGTGGCACCAAGTCGAAGGCCTGATGACTAAATCACAAGCAGTGGCCTGTTTCCAGCTATATGAGCCTGCCTAAATACCATGAGCAGACACCAAGCTGAGGAGCAAAACCAAAATCTGAAACAGGAAATTCTAACATTGTTTGTTATGTAAGCCAAAACCAATAAAGATTTTCACTTTCTGCAGCAGATACTGCATTAGTTCTACTTTTTCACCGTCTTAATAAAATGATGTTTCACAGCCTAAAACCGAGTCGTGTAACAAACCAGCTGGCTACCTCCAACACCAGGCTAAGACTTCAGGGGAAAGGCCAGGCCTTGTAAAACCTGTTTTTAAGGAAGCCTCCAAGGTGCAGCAGCCAGTCTCCAAGCAGAGTGCCCATGCCTTAGCCCAGCAGGGGGAGGATGATTTTGGCTAAAGGGTGGGGAACTGGAGGGAAGAACAATCATCTGGACCCCATGATGCAAGGAACTGAGGGGTTTTTGTTCCTCCAGTTCTCCCTTCTGAGTGTCCCTCACCACCATAACCAACTGCTCCAAAGAAGGACTGGGAAAGAGGCTGCCCTAGCAAGATCCAGCAAGATATTGAGGATGGTCGGCCTGGGCTATGGGAAGAAGAAGAAAAAAATACCTGCTGCTGTCTCCATTCCCATTGTGCACATGGGATGAACCCAAATTTGGTTAAGGAAATCAGCATTGGTTCATTAACTCCAACTTTCATTACATTAAGTTATCTGACAGAGACCTGGAGACTGAGCACACACCTTAGTAGACCCCAAGGAATCACAGAAACAGCCCTGTGAAGTGTTCCAGCTACAGCAAGAATTTTGTTTAGAGCTGATGCTTTCCCAAACACCAAGAAAACAAACCAAGTCAGTCTCCAGCAAGGCAGGCTTTGTTCACTCACACTGACACAGAACTGGCCACCACTGCTCACGCTGATCTGCTGCACTCTCACAGCCCTCAAGCGTAAAACACCGAAACCCAAATGCTTCCAACAAGGATAAAATTACAGCTTGTTATAACACACACGACTCTTTGCAGGGATATCCTGATGTACTCTGACCGCAGGTTTAATGAAACATCAGGTTGTTAAAGTTTCATGGAGTTTGCTGAAAGCCCACAACTCATGCCAAGCTGCAATGGACACACCTCAGCTGAGCCATTCAGTTTTATTCCAACTGCATTTGACTGCTGAAATGCTCAGTACTGCTCTAAAAAGCAAGAGGATAACTCCAGAATAAGCAGTTAAGTTAGCCACTAAGAAATTACCCCTTTCAGCAGCTGAGATGCAAAACAACAGGAACAGAAGAACTGTCAGGCACAACAGAACTGGGAATCAGCAATTCTCTTGGAAGTTGCAGTCTACACAGCACGATACTTGGTCAATCAATTCCCATTAGCTAAGTTCCTAATTTCCCGTGCTAAGGATATTTCCATTTGGAAGAAGCACACTGTGAATACTGACAGGGCTTTGCAGTACGTAACTTTCTACCAAGATCCACCAACACAAACAGCAAACAAAATGAAATGCTATTTAAAATCAGGAACATCTTGACAAGAGACTGTATTTGATCTTGCCTTCAAAAGTTATGGAAAATGCCTTTTCAAGTAGAAATCTGTGCACTGTGCTACAGCAAGCTTTTTATTTAAAGCTGAATTTAACCACTACCAGACCTTTCTGCGCTGACAAACCCCACAGGTGCTCCTTTATCATCAAATTCTCACAGGACTTCCTAAGCACCGATATAACCAGCCCAGAAATTCTTGCAATCATCAGCACTGAATTAAGGTTTGACTGAAAGCTGCACCTTCTGCAATATTATTCCTTCTTACATCTAATAAATGCCTAGGAAATCTCAGTGATGCTTTTAAAATTCTGAAACTACATAAAGGACAAAGAAAGGATTGAAGCTAAAACAAACAGATTAAAAGTAATTCTTTGATAGGAGACACTCAGTATCAATGAGATTGTTCTCCCTGATGAAAAAAATAATCTTCCTATAACAGAAGCAGGTACAGCTTTGGTTAAAATCAAGAGTATGCTGAGAGTTTCCTGACTGTATAAAAACTTGCAGTTTATTTTGTGCTGCTCTGGGCTTCTGGAAAAATCAAATTTCAAGTGTTATTTACTGTCACTACTGCCATTAACAACCACCTAAGCAGCTCAGGACCTTCTGGTAAAATGTGGATGCAACAGAACTGGAGAGCAATGCATTCTTGCAGGGATGGGAAGAGCACTCCCAAAAAACCCTTCGAAGGAACACTTTGCCATGCATGGCAGGGGGTTGGGACAAGGTGGTCTTTAAGGTCTCCCCCAGCCCAAACCATTCTGGAATTCTGTAAATGCAGAACAGAGGCTTAACTCAGTCTCTGTAAGCACCACACAGAAACCACAGTGAGAAACAAAACCTTACACCAGCTGCATGGTCCTGGCAGGTAACTAGATTTTCAAAAATAATAAAAATTATAAAATTAAAATGATTTGCATAGGGCATGGAGAATTCAATAGCATGCATGCATCTTTTGGTGGAGTAACTAAGTAACTAGATGATTGCCTTTCATACATCAGACCTAAAGCTTAGGCTCCCACATATGCAACTGAGCATAAGCAACTTCCTGTCCCAAATTATTGGTTTACACAAATTAATTTAGACAAGGTATCATTCATCTCCTGTACTTCTTGATTTTCATACAAATCCAATCCAAAACCCTGTGTAGGGCTATGCTTCAGGGCACTCATGCAAACTGGAGAAGCAGACATCTGGTCTCAGTTCCAAGAAGACGATGGCTCTCCCGAGATGTGGAGTCCACATGTGCCTCCCTCCCTCACCCCAGCTCTCAAACCAACAGCACTGTGACATGCACTGGTTGCCTTTATTTTTCCCCAAATACATAAAGAAGGGTTATTTGCTTTGTTACAGCCTCAGGGCTGTCACATATACATGACAAATTCAGTACTTATTTCTATTTTTGATTACTACAGCAGCAATTTTTGATGTGCCATTCTGCATGCAGGTGGGATGCTGTTCCACGGGATGGAAAATGATGCCTAGTGCCCAATGGACTGAGAAAAATCCCCAGCTCCTGGACCTCTGGAAGGCTTCCACTACTGTCCTTCTACATAATTCAAAGCTTAGATTAACTTTAAACTCCAGCAGCATCACTCTAATTAGTCAGGACACAAGACAATCTGAGTTGTCTTCCCTGTCTTGAGCTAAATCTCCAGCTCTCCATGCAGGAACACACTGTCTATGTGGCTGAAAAGCTCAGCTATCTACAACTAAAGGGTGGCTCCTGCTGAAGAACATCAGTGACTTGCTCCAGAGGGGACAGCAGAGTCTGTAACAGTGTCAAGATAAAACACAAAATACCCAGGGCTCCGGTAAAGCAAAGCTGAGTTGCTCGTCTGGCTGGTGGAAATGGAGAGACTCTCCTGGAGATGGAAAACACCTCATCTGGAGCCTGATGAAGCATCGTCCCTGCCTCAGCTTGGTATCATCTGGGGTTATTTCTCCTTCCACCGCTGGCCCTTACCTTTTCCCAGCCCTACATATTCTCTCTCATTCCTTCTGCTCCCACTACATATTAAGGAAAAAGTTTATGCTTGAACCCAGTTTTTGCAGCACTGAGGGTCAAGGGCTGCTGCTCAGTGCCCTTCTCGCCGCCAGGCCCGCTGCTCCCTCACACCCTCCCTGCGCCACAGCTTTGTGTTTCTCAACAGAGACCACATGATTTTGAAACAGACATCCCCATCATGCCTTCTGCCCTTTAGAGGTTCTCTAGCGACCTATAAAATTTCACCATTCTCAATGCAATCAAACTGTTACAGCCACATTAACTCTTCAGTCCCTTCAGCAGCAAACCCTTTGCCACTGCAAATCTATTACATTTAGTGAGTCTGTGTAATTGGGTTGTAACTCCAGCTTCCATCTGAAAGCAATCACTATGGTACTAGAAAATCAAAATATACTGCAAATCTAAGGATTAGTTATCATGTTGAAATATTTAACATCTCCCACAAAGGCAGAAACCTCTGTCATACTAAGACAGCACAGAGAGTGGCACTACAGCTGTTAAGCAGAATTTACCTCCACAACCTGTATTTTCAAATATTTCAGCCACTGAAAAATGGAAACAACCAACCCTTTGAGATGCCCAAGGACCTGGAATTCTTTGGCTTCTCTACACATGGTTGTTTCTTATTTTAGAGAAGCACCTGCTTTTTTACTAGAATAATGTAAAATTACTACATTATCTGGAAGCCTGCTGTAAACAACTCCTTTCTCCAAGTCCTACAGGAGGAGAGGCCTTCCAGAGAGAATGGCTGGGGAGCACTGCTGGGAGATTTCCAGCCAAAATCCAAAGCCTAACAGAAGACCCTTCCTTGGGTTTAAAATACCGAGGAATATAATTTCTCAACGGAAGGTCACGTCTGTATGCAAGCCCCCACATTCTGATCTCCCTTCTTCTCACAGGAGGGTCTGGACACAGTGTTACTGTAAAACACCTCCTCCTAGAGCCGGGTAACATTCAGAGGAAGCCACAGGGCTCAGTGGATACTTAGAATCTTGAACACCTCGATGCCGAGCTGCAGGCGCCGCGCAGAGACCCCAAGCCCACAGACCTGGCCATTCTGAACACACGCCTTGAGATCTTTCTTGTTCCACAAGGTACATAGAAAAGCTGAGACCATTTGCTGTAACTCGAAAAGAGATGCTAAATCCAAAAGTTGTTGTTATTACGCTTGGTAACCTCTACAGAAAATGCCAGATTTGTTCTTTGTGGCTGTTTTCACATATAGGAAATACTGGAAGGTGCCTTGGCTAAAGAACCAGTCAGAACCACGCACAATAATGATAAAACCAACAAGAGGCACTAATAAAGGTTTTACTGCGGTTCCCAGTGAGAGGAGTGAGCACAGATGTGTCTATCAGGAGGCTGAGGGGTTACGGGGAGACAAAGCTCATGCAGCTCCAACCCGCTGCCAGGTTACAGACCCACAGAAAAGATCTGTCCTTCCACTCCGCAAAGCAGCAGGAAGGAAGCAGAGCCCTGAGCTTTCTGAGATCTTCCAAAAGCAGCCGAAATTTAGAGAAACGCAGAAAAATCACACGGAGGGGACGAGCGAAGAGCCTTTTTCTGACTGTTTTAAGAGCCACCGAGGACTCGAACAAAAGCGAAACGTCAACGCGCCCCGGCTGACACGGCACAAAGCCGTCACCGCCCGCATGAGGTCAGGGCTGAGGGACCGGGCTCACACACAGCGGCCGGAGCGCGGGGCAGCGCCCGGGGCTGACAGCGCT
>VZTX01016708.1:0-13626 GCA_013400915.1 Pardalotus punctatus
ACTCTCACCTGCCAGGGCTGCTCACAGCAGCTCCCGTTAAACCTCTCCCATCTGGTCACTAGGTGCTACTGTGCTGCAGCTAAAGCCTGGTGAGTCCTCCTTCCCTTCCATCCATCCATGCTGCAAACCACTGGAAAAATGCTCCCTCTATGAAAAGCCAGGTAAATAAATACGGGGGAAAAAACCCCAATGTTCCTTAGTGTCATCAAAACCCTACACACCACACAGCTAACACAGCCTGAGTTATCCCATCAGTGACAGGAAATACTAACTGGGGTTTGCATCCCAGGTTGGTTTGTGTGCACGCAGCCTGTCTGTCCTGCACTGGGAGCTGCTGGGGCAAACTGGACAACTCCTGCTGCAGGGAAGCAGGGGGTAGGAATGGCATGGGAACCTGAAGAGGAGTCAGCCTTCCTAGGATGGTTTTTTCATTCCTAGTTGAATGGAGGAGACTATCTGGGCTGAGAAGGCCTGTGAGAGCTCAAAGAGGGGTGAAAATCGGTGAACCTCTGTTTCTTGGCTTGGATGGAAGGCTGGGACAAGGATACAAACCATGGCAATTTTTCTAGGAAAGCCAGCTCCAGGTGCTGGGCTTAACTCCCACCCTGGTGATGCAGAAGATGACCAAACTTGTGCCAAGAGATGAGGCAGCAGCTCTTTGTCCCCAGAACAGAGAGATGGGCACTGCAGTGCCCTTGAGACCCTGCTCTGCTTCCTGCCACCACAGAGGGGCTTTATCTCCAGATGGACTCCTTCCTGGGGGGTTACACACACCCCGGGTGTCTGGTTATGGCAGAGGCACCATGCTCCCTTCAGACATGGCCAGCAGCCCTCCTAGAGCCTGCCCCAAGGAAGCAAAGACTGGAGAGAAGGAGAGGCACAGTGCAGGCAGAGAACAAGGGGACTGTGTTCACTCTGAGGCCCTCATGGGGGATATCCCAAAAGACAGGAGAATGGAAAGCCTGGGAGGATCAGCAGACTGGCCTCCTAAATCAGGTACAAACCCTCACTGCCTTCCCACTAACTCTGTCCCCCAACACTGCAGAGGGAATGGTTAAAGCAAAGGTTCACGTCCTGGGACAGCCAGGCAGGACAGTCACATCTGTCCCCAGAGCCCACCTGCTGCCTCCCCAGAGCTGTCCCCACACTTCCCAGAGCTACACCAAAACACCCCCTTCCCAAGGTTTTCCTGCTGCTGGGAGCTGGGCAATGGAGGCAGAGCCCGAGGCTGAGCCAGAGGTGCAGCACTGTGACCCCACCCGGCCCGGGCAGCCTCTGCCCTGGACACATCAGCTCTCCAAGGCCAGGGACACCTCCCTGCCCAGACCCAGACACTCCTGGGCCCAGAGGTGTCTGGGAGGTCACAGGTCACTGCCAGCAGCCCACCGGTGCCAGCAGTAAGTGCAGCACTGTGTGACGGTGCCAGGGCTGTGGGGCAGGGCCAGGTGCCAGTGACTGCACTGCACAGTCCCTGCAGGGGCACCACCTGGCCCTCTCACAGCTCTCTCCATGGGAAAGGGAATTCCAGCTGCTGTGAGCTGTGGTGGGTTTTAGCCCACGATCGAGACAGCAGAGACACCAGCACATCAGCACCCACCCATCTCTGTCCCCTGCTGTCCCTGTCCTGCTCTAATGCCACCAGTGCTGGGATGCAGGGCAGCACCATGTGCCACTGGAGCCACTGATGGCCACCATGGAAGCCAGCAGCATCTTCTAGAAACGCCCCCAGCACCCTCCTGGGTGCACAGGCACCACCACGAGCACACAGCACCCTGTAGCACCATGGGTAGCTACTGGCATGGAAGTGCCTGTCCAGGGCTGACATCACCCATCACGTCTGTGTCTGTCACCATCACTCTCAGGGTATCCCAGGCCCCCGGGAAAAGCCCAATCCTAGCACCCCCTGGCACATCCAATGTGTGGGAGGAGCAGTGCCTGGGTGCCCCCTCACCCAGCAGGTTCCTCCAACTACATGAGGCCGTTGAAGCTCTGGAGGAAGAAGAATGTTGGTGTGTTTTTCTCTTTGCATGCTGCTCTTACTGAGAAAATGGGACCAAAATTGCTTTTAATTAATATTAGCATCAACGCCCAAGGAAATGCAAATGAACAATTGTGTCACGAGCACAACTACCTGACATTACCAACCAGCCAGACACCTCCACTGTCCCTCTTGTCCTCCCTCCATCCAGACACCTCCACTGTCCCTCTTGTCCTCCCTCCATCCAGACACCTCCACTGTCCCTCTTGTCCTCCCTCCATCCAGACACCTCCACTGTCCCTCTTGTCCTCCCTCCATCCAGACACCTCCCCTGTCCCTCTTGTCCTCCCTCCATCCAGACACCTCCCCTGTCCCTCTCTTCCTCCCTCCATCCAGACACCTCCACTCCCTCTCTTCCTCCCTCCATCCAGACACCTCCACTCCCTCTCTTCCTCCCTCCATCATCCCCCTCTCCCTGCTGTTCTCAGGAGCAGGATGCTCACAGCTGCAGTGTGAAGGGGTGGGATGGAAGCCAATGCCTGGAAGGACAGGAGAGGTGCTGCAAGCTCAGGGAAGGGGACTGCAGACCAAGGGGAGGGTGGGGAGCACAGGATGCCAGAAAAAGCAGCCAAGGGTCCATCCAGGACCTCCTGTTCCCTGCCTGGGGATGTCCTGCTGAGGAACCGATGTCCCTTCGACAGTTGTGGTGAAGGGGGTCTCAGATGCTCTGCAGTCAAGCCTCACTGGAGAATCAGCTGGCGATCATTGGCCTCTTGGTCTGGGGGAGGAGCCCACAGCCTTCCCTACAGGAGCCTGGGGGGTTCTGTGTGGCTGGAGAAGGCCTTGAAGGGATGGATCTGGTGCTCCCGATCCCACCTCAGGGGTGGCTGCAGGGCGGTGATGAAATTTGAAGCATCCAGTGCCTGCTGGGGTCTCCTGAGGAAGGTTGTAGTTGCAGTGTTTTAGGATTTTCCTTTCTCTCTCATGGAGAATACAGATAAACTGTACTTTCTTAATCTCTGTGTTTTGTGTTAGGTGTACAAGCCATAACCAATAGGTCTTTGGGGGTGGATTGTCTTTGGCCAACAGACACTTGTTTATTACTGTGTATAAAAAGAACTTCTTGTAAATAAATCCTTCTTCTTTGCCATCTTGGAGCCTGTCTGCCTGACCTCTCTACCTGCTTCCACAAATCCCACCAACAACAGCAAAGCAAACCATAGAAGGCGATGAGGTTTCAGCCATGAGTGAGCAGAGGAAAGCACAGCGAGAGGGTCAGGGTGGTCCTTGCCCTCCTGCCACTCCAGGGCCACACGGGTGAGCTCACAGCCAGAGCAGAGCAAGGGCTGCAGAGCTGGGGAGGGGCAGGTGTGCTGGGATCTAATTCCAGGGAAAACCCCGTGAAATGTTACAGGATCAAACAGCAGCATTTTGGGCTGGTCTGTGTGAGAAGGGAGGTCCCCCCTGGCTGAGCCCTCACCTTCTGCTCCTTCCCGCTTCTCCTCCAGACGTGGAAGAGCCTCAGCAAACCACCCACGGCTGTTTTTGGTAAACCTGAGAGGAGTGAAGCCTTCCTTCCAGGGAACAAGCACAGTGACCTGGCAGCCAGCTCTGGGAAAAGGCTGTGAGTCCCCACGGGCATGGCAGGGATGTGCAGGGATGGGGGGATGAGCAGGTCTGGCACAGGGGCAGAGAGAAATGAGTGAGGAGCAAAGCACAGATGGCAAGGGCTACTGAAAACAGGGTTCCTTCCTCCTGCTATTGTCCCCTCCTGCCCTCATCCCCAGCCTGAGCTCCCTCTAACACCTGGATTTACAGACTGTGTGATTTTACATATAGACACTGCCAGCCCTTCTGAAACAGGCCATAACATCATTGTGTGCAAATCCAGCCACAGAACTAATGAAAATAAACATATTTATGTGCTCTTGTACCGCTAATCTCGGCACCATTCATCTGGTTAAAACAAATGCATTTAGTTTATTTGGGCCTCCCAGAAAGAATCACCCATTCTATAGGGGATGTTTTTGGGGTGAGCTGGGAGCAAGAGGCGGCTGTGGAGAGAGAGGGGAGCACAGGTGAGATATGGCTGAGCATAAGGGAAGAGATTTGTAGACAGGACTAAGATTCTTCTGAGGGGGCATGAAAGGAAAAATCCGCGTGTGAAAACACCAGAGGGAACAATTGAGCAAAGGTGGGAAGAGTGGGAAGTCCTGCTGAGCTGTGAGGAAGGTGCCCAGAAGGTTCCCACACAGATGCTTTGTCAGCAGGGTCCTGCTGGGGCACGGGAGCAGGGAAATGAGGTTACAGCACACGGCTCGGGCTGCTCCTCTTCGGCTTTCCTGACAAGAGCGTGTCCTGAACACAAGGACAGCGAGCACTGATCCTACCTAAGATGGAAGTTGAAGTCAGCAAGCAGCTGAGGCAAAAAATCTACCCTCATGACTCCCAGAGGTCGAACTCCACATCACTGTCAACTGAGAGGAACAGAGGGGCAGAGCGTGGACCTGACAGTGGCACTCCTTTAACTCTATACACAGGGGGACCTGCCAGACCTTAGAGGCATCTTGTAAAGGAGAAGGACTTCGGAGAGAGTGACTTTGAGTGACAGAAATCTGTTTTGTTTGAAAGAAACATCATCCTCCCTTCCGCTAAGACCTTATATATTAAATTTGCTGCCACAAATTTACTAAATAAACACAGACACAACCTCTGCTCTACTTGACTGGTTCAGGTTAGATATTGGACAAAATCGTTTCACCGAAAAGAGTGGTCAGGCACAGGGATAAGCTGCCCAGGGAGGTGGTGTGGAAATGTTCAAGAGCCATCTGGATGTGGCACTTGGGGACAGGGTTTAGGGGTGAATATGGTGGGGCTGGGTTGATGGTTGGACTCGGTGATCTTGAAGGTGATCTCGGCCTCTTCCAAGCTTGAGGATTCTGTGATCTGAGATGGGAGAGTGGCCAGGCCAGCAGCCCTGGTGGGCAGAGGAGGGGATTGATTCCCCTCGGGCGGGGGTTACCCATTCTTGGCATGGGAACAGCAGCAAACAGCCCCGAGATTCGCAGTGCAGGAATGGGGAAAGGAGCTGGCTGGAGCAGCACCGAGCCTCTCCCTCCAGGCAGTGCGAGAACTGTGCCCCCAGCAGGGAACAGAGATGCTCCTTCTGAGGGACCCCGGGGGGTGGCATGTCCCCTCCTCAAGGCCCATCATGTGTAAATCTGGGCAGCCTGGAATTGCTGAGGAGGGATTCTGCACTGATGCCACACCCCAGGGACAGGAGCTCCTGGCCTGTGGGGAAAAGGACTCACCCGAGGCTCTGTTGGACAGCAGGGACCCGTGAGATCCTTCCCATGGTGACAGACTTTCCTCTGAGGGCTTGAGGGTGTGGGACAGACCCAGCAGGACCTGACACAGCGGGGGAGAAGGGCAAACAGGAGGGACTGGGAGCCTTCATCTGTGTGACATCACAATGTGGAGAATAAAACTGCTCCAGACAAGGGACTTGGAGAGAAGAAATTCTCTAAGTGCCTTCACACTGATGGCAGAGAGCCTGGAAAACACACTCTGCTCACATACGGACATGGGTTTGACCTGGTTGTGCTCCCGAAATCTGGCTGGAAGCGTCACATAATTGGAGTGTTAAAACCAGCAAATGTTAAAATCAACAACTTCAGGGAGGAACGAGGGCGCAAAGGGACATCAGATGTCACGGCAGGCAAGGTCAGCAGTTTGAGTCATACCCACCTGCAAAGCTCTCAGATCTGTGTCCCAGCACAGGAAGCAGAAGGTGCAGAACGCACAGGGCCTTCCCAAACCCCGCAGCTGCTCTGCCAGCAGCTCTGTGATCCGCAGGGAAAACAGGTTCCCTGGCTATGAGGAGAGACTTGTGCTGAGCACTGCATCCCAGTGTGAGCCCAGGATGGACGTGCAGCCCCAACAGCTGGACACATCTGTACAGACTGATGGCTGAAGGGAGACCCTGCCTCGATCAGGGAAGGCAGTAGGAGTGTGTGGCACCCACAGGGTCTTACTAGGAGAGTCATTTATGGCAGCTTGGGATCCGGAAGGGTGTTCATGGAATCAGGGAATCATTAAAATTGGAAAAGCCCTCTGAGATAATCAAGTCCAACCCTTAACCCAACACTGCCGGGTCCACCACTAATCCATGCCCACACGTTTTTGAACACTTCCAGGAATGGTGACTCCACTGCTGCCCTGGACAGCCTATTCCAATGCCTGACTCCCCTTGCTGGGAAGAGATTTCCCCTAATATCCAGTCTGAGTGACTGTGGAAAAGAATGAAGGCACACTGACCCAAAGCCACAGAAAAACCTATTTCCAGTCCCACAGGTGCACTTACACCCAGCCATGGGCTGTTTCTGGCCCTGCTGGCCCTTACTCCCACCCGGGGCTGACCAGCAAAGCCAGGGCACACAGGGCTGCCCTGCAGAGCTGGGACAGCTGTCCAGAGCTGGAATGTGGCTGGAATGTGGCTGCAGAGTGAACAGATGGCCAGAGGCGCTGGCTCAGAGCCACCTCCTGTGTTGCCCAGCCTGTCCCCAGCCTGTGGCCTGGCACAGTCTGTCCTCACGAGGGAACCCTGGATCCTGCTCCTGCCTGGGGTCTGGAGCGGGACAGGCTGTGAAGTGCCCACGTCCTGACCACGGCGGGAGCTGAGCTGCTCTCCTGTGGCAGGAACACCTGAAGGATCTGTCCCTGCTCCCTGTCCCTAACACTGCCTGTCTGCTGACAAGGGACAAAGGGCAGCATCTCTTGCTGGGGCCAGGCACAACCTGACGTGGCCAGGCCAAATCCAGCAGAAAATCCCCAAATCAGGTCGGCCACATCACCGTGGGTGTCAGAAAGCCCCACGCTCACGTAGCTCTGCTCACAAGCCCTTAGCCTTGCCCCTTCCCTGGCTCCGGCCAGGCCAGACAGGGAAGGGACAAAAAGGCTCTGGGTGTGACACCTGGCAGAATCTGCATCACCCACCGGGTGCCACGGAGGTGGAAACATCCAGATGTCCCCGGGGCAGGTCCCTGCTCTGTGCTGATGGCCCCAGCCCCGTGCCAACAGAGGGGATGTGCTGTGCCCATCGGGGCTGCCGTCACCGTGGGGCTGCCGTGTCCCCTCGGCAGTGCGGAGGATGCTCGTGCTCTGAGAGCAAGGAGAGCTCTGCAGGTGCTGCCTTTAACGATTATGATGAGTAATTCCCTTTCAGTCCTTTAATCAGTCACTTTTAATTAGTGTGCCAGTTGTTTTTTTCCTTAGCAAACAGCTCTTTCAGTGAGGGTTTTTGCTGCATCTATTGGGTTGGGAAAACACTGCTCCCTGATGGGGCTGTGTGTTCATTCTTTGGCAGGAGCTTCCTCCTGTGGAGGCTGTGGGACTGGGCTCACGTGCAGAGCATGGCACAGGTCCTGCTTATCCTTGGGAAGCTCCTGGCTGCTGAGATGGAGGCATTCCTGGAGGTGCTCCGTGCTGGAGACATCCCAGACATTGCTTTTTCCAGAAGTCCCTCTTGTGGGCAAGGACAGCTTCCTCATCCACACCCCTTTCAGCCTTTTAAACTTTGAAAATTTGAAATTTCCTTAGCACCGTGATTCTGATATCTCAGGGCAGTGAGTTTCCCAGGGGAATTTCACCTGTGGAAAAGGATCCCACCTTGATACCCTTCTGGATGCTTTGTCCCCTGTTAGGAAGCAGAGCCCCCAAAGCAGGCTCTGTTTCCCAGCTCCAGCCCCTCTGACAGACACAGAGGTGGAGGTTTGTTCATGGTGCAGGTGTTTCCCCTCTGCTCTGGACACTGCTGGCTGTGGGTCACCCAGCCCCAGGGTCAGAGCAAACACCCAGCTGCTCCTTCCCCACCTCATCTCCAGCCACTGAACTCCTCCTGAGCTCATCCTACATCCAGGCCAACATCCAGCTCTTGGGCCAGAAGCTTTGCTTTCATTTTCCCTTGAATAATGTCAGCCTACCTTTGGGAGGGGTTTTCCCTCTCCTGAGGTGGCCTTTGCCCTCTGCCCTCAGAGGACCCTGTCCCTTGCTCCTTTGCCCTCTGGAGCGAGGGAAGCTCTGTCTCTCCGAGGGGGCCCCAACCTCTCCCCTTTTCCTGCCCAGGGTGGGATGTCCAGGCTTGCCCAGCTTCCCATGAATCACCAGCAAATCCCAGCTTCCTTCCCAGGGCCCTGGCACCAGAGCCCTAATTACAGGGCAAGACTAGCGGAAACAAGCTTATTATTTACCAGGCTAATGAAAATTAATCATGCCTCCCCCTCCCTTTCCTGGGAGAACAGTCACAGCCAAGAAAGCAGATTATAAAAGCATTACCGGCGACTGCTGTGCTGGGCTTTGGCACTGCCTGAGGGCTGTGTGGGCTGTGTTTGCAGCTCACCTGGCTCTCAAGGGTTAAGGCCACCGCACAGCACTGCCCGTTCTCCCCCCAGCCTGCTGCTGGCTGAGGCAGGGCACAGATGGAGCCCCGAGCCACTGCCAGCCAGGCTGGACAGCCCTGCCCTGCTTTTCCAGGCAGCTGCTGCTCCTCCCGGAGCCTGGACCCCTCTGGCATCTTCTGCCTCCTTGCAGAGAGCAGTGTGGGGTGCAGAGGGGTCCCAGCCCAGGGACCCCCAGCCCACCAGCCCAGGGCAGCTCCCCAGCACAGCCCAGTTTGCTCTGAGCAGGCAGCCAGGGGCTCTGGGCTGCTGCACAAGGCAGGGATGGAGGGCAAGGCTGTGTGTGAAGCCAGATGGAGGAAAACACAACGAGAACTGGCTCATGCTGCACAGATGTGGAAAACCAGAGCATCCTGTACCCACTGGAGCCGCTGGTGCTGGAGAGTGCTGCAGCAAAGGGTTGAATCCTGGCAAGTGCAAAGGCAAAAAATATCACTTTCACTCGAAATATCACCCTCACGGAGGGGAAACCGAGGCACAGGATGGGGCAGGTCAGCCTGGACACAGGGAGAGAGCTCCAGCCTGCTGGACTCTGCCAGTGCCCACCCCCATGGTCCCCCCTGGGGAAGGAGATCCCGGGGATGCAGCGCTGCACACCCAGCGTCCGCAGCTAAGGCCAGAGCAGCCCAGCCTGCCTGCCAGGCTGACCACAGCCCTCCTTTTCCAGGCTTAAAGATCTCCACACCCATGATTGTCCTCCCTCTCACAGAAGCTGCAAAGGCTGGGAGTGGGAAAAAGACAAGGAAGGGGCAGATTGCCTGGATTGGGGTCTGGGATGGAGGGAGGTGAGGAGCAGGCTGCAGGGCCAGGTTGGAGAGCTGCTCCCTGCCAGGTCTGTCCAGGGCAGGGCTGCTGGAGCAGCCCAACCCTCCTGTTGCCCACCACAATAATTAACTGTTGCTGTGGAGAAGACAGGAAATGAGCAGGAGGTCAATTTTCCATTTCCCAGTTGCACATAACCAGTTCCGAGCACATAGCCTGAAAATAAATCTCCATCAGGCTCGTTACCTCTTAATTAACATCACCAGCTACAACACGTCCTCCCCAGCCCAGGCACAGCCACTATTGATGTAAAATGAAATGGAGCTGGGCCTGGGCACGGCTAGTGGGAATTCTCCAGCTGGAAATTCCAGCCCTGCTGTCCAACATGCTGGACTTGCCCTGTTCAGACAGGGAAGCTCCAGGATGGGGAGAGCTGCTGGAGCTCCCCAGAACCAGCTGCCTTTGGGGCAGCTGGCACAGTCAACTGAAAGAAAGTTGGTGAAACAGCTGGAGTTTGTTTTTCTTTTGCATAGATTGGAATAAAGAAGAAAAGAAGGTCCTGTGGCTGAATCATTAAATTAGAGGGACGGAACACCCCTCCCATGAGGAAAGGCTGGGAGAGCTGGGGGTGTCAGCCTGGAGGAGAAAAAGATCCAGGGAGACCCCAGAGCCTCTTCCAGTGCCTAAAGGGGCTCCAAGACAGTTGGAAAAAGGGACTTGGGACAAGGGATGGAGGGACAGGACACAAGGAATGGCTTCCCACTGACAGATGGCAGGGATATGTGGGATATTGGGAAGGACGAGTTCTTCCCTGTGAGGGGGGGCAGGCCCTGGCCCAGGGTGCCCAGAGCAGCTGTGGCTGCCCCTGGATCCCTGGAAGTGACCAAGGCCAGGCTGGACAGGGCTTGGAGCAGCCTGGGACAGTGGAAGGTGTCCCTGCCATGGCAGGGGGTGGCACTGGATGAGCTTTAAGTCCATTTCAATCCAAACTTTCCCTGATTCTCTGGTTCTCTGATTTTTGATTTCCTCCCCATCAGTGATTTCTCTCTCAGGCTGTCCCCTCCCCTGGTCTGCACCCAGAGCAGCCCTGTCCCCACCGGGTGACCTGGCACAGGAAGGGCACAGGGGCTGCCACCATCAGGATGAAGGAATCCAGTTCTGCTCCTACCACCCTCCCATTTGGCAATTATCTTCAAAGCACTGTGCAAACATTAACTAATTAATCCTCCCAGCACTCCTGGGAGGAAAAGACATCGACAGAGCTCTGTTCTAGACACCTGATAAACACAAAGGGTGGCTGGAGGAGATGCCAGACAGGCAAAACCTGCAGGTCACAGTGGTTCCTCTGCTCTTCCTGCTGCTCATGGCAGGGCTGGGCAGGCAGGAGACGTGCTGGGAATCAGCCAGTGCTCCGGGATGGAGGGTGAACAGCCACGGAGGAGGTGGGGACAGGGCAGAGCAGGGACCGTGGCAGAAATACGAGAGAGGTTAAAACTAGAGGAGAACGGGAGGAAGAAAATGAGCCCTGTTCTCCTGACAGACAGACAGACAGATTCTGTTTCCTATTCCAGCTTTGACGGAATTTTGTAAGTATCATGAAATTAGCTTAAATGGAAGGAAACCCTGACACTGCTGCTGAGGCATTCTGGAGGGAAGCATTGAGAGAAAGCACTTTGACTTTAAAAAAAAATTGACTTGCTCAGTTTGGGAGGTGAGTTCCCCAGAGGATCTGAAAAATCAAACCGTGGGTTTCCAGTCTGAACATCCCCAAACACTGCACCAGTTCTCACGTCCTTTAGCTGAGCTCTTTCTTCTCCACCCTCATGTTTACCCAGGAATGCATCAATAGGCAGCTGCCGCAGCCCCTTCCTTTCAAACAAACCAGGAGTCCCTGGGATTTGCAGCCTGGCTGTGCTCCCTCAGGACTCACTGGGATCTTGCATCTAATGCTTTCTTGCCTCCCTCCCTAAACCCTCTTGGAGCTCCCTGCATGCCAGGATCCCACTCCCTGCTCCGTAAGGGTGTGCCCTGCATTCAGCACTCCTGGCAGCCAGCTCTTGGGAAGGATCCTGGCTGCAGGGAAACCCCCACGCCAAGGGATGCAGATCCATCCAGGGAACCCCATTGTCCCTGGGGCTGGCTGGGGACCTGCCCCACAGCCCTGTTTTCAGCCTCTGGCCTCTTGGGCTTCTCCAACCTGGCTCTTCCAGGGGATCCCCAGGGGGGTGAGATCTCCAAAGCCCAGCCAAGGCTCTGCTGTTTTCCCAGGAGTTGAGTTCAATTGGTCCAGTCCGGTTGTTTCAAGGACGTGACCTGCCTACTGTGCCTCAAATCAGAGCTGCAGAGGTTTTAAACACAGCAGCACGTGAAGGCCAAACACAGAGCCCAGGGGCTCTTCCCAGTCACTGCTCACAGGTCTGGAGAGACATGGCTCATGTGGCTTGGGTCGCAGTGTCCTTGTGGGGTTTTTCTGGAGGTGAACCCTGGCACAAACCTGCCATGGCACTGGCTGGATTTTGGGCTGAAATCCACACAGACCCAGAGGCGCTCGGCAGAAGGGGATGTGGTTTTGTTCTGGTTCCCCTGCACACAGAGGCACATTCCAAGATAATTCCTCCCAGGGGCCCCGCACCAACCAGGCACGGTGGAAAAGCTGCTTGAAGGTTTCTGCTGAGCTGCCCCTGCCCAGGGGCACCCCACTGCTCCCCAGAACCACAGGAGGGTTTGGTTTGCTGTTGCTTCCCCACGAGGCTGCTGGTCTGGTGCAGTGCAGGAGAACCACAGGGTGCTGTGTGCAGGACCGGCAGGACAGCCCTCTGCCCGGGGGGGTAACGCTGAACCTCCAAGATTCTCACCAAACTGAAAGATGAAACTGAAAATCCTGATGATTCCAAAGAAAAAGCCAGCCAGGAAGGAGGTCTGCCCCTGACTGCCAGCACACGGGCTCCGGGCACCTGAGGTCCTTCCGAGGGAGCTCTGGGCTCTCCTTTCCCTCTAACAGGAATTTTTAGGAGCTTGATCTTCACTTCCAAACCTGAAGCACACTCACTTCCAGCAGCCACAGTCCCGAGGCACTGGCCAGAGCCAGGGCAGCCCCTCTGTGTCACCTGGGCAAGGCTCAGCCTGAGACAGGGGCTCAGCAGCAGGAGCAGTGCTGGGGCTCTCCTCTGCTGCCACACCAGCCCTGTCCCACCTGGGAGGGGATGTGGGGCAATAAGAGCCTTTCCCAGTGTGGTTCAGGGGCTTCCATGGAGGACTTTGAGTGCTGAAGTCACTCCTACACAACTTGTCCAGTGAAGCTGTGGCTGCCCCTGGATCCCTGGCAGTGTCCAAGGCCAGGCTGGATGGGGCTTGGAGCAACCTGGAACAGTGGGAGGTGTCCCTGCCCATGGCAGGGGGTGGAACAGGGTGGTTTTAAGACCTCTCCCAACCCAAACCAGCCTGGGGTCTCCTCTGCTCAGCTCAGCCCCTGCTCCAGGTGCCTGTGTGGCAGCAATTCCTCCTGCAAACAGCTGGGAACAGCTGTCCCCTCACCACAGAGGGGGAAACTGAGGCCCAGCAGCACAGCCAGACAGGTCTGCAGGGCTGCATCCAGGTGTGCAGCTTCCCAGCTCTCTCACTGTCCCTGTCCTGCCAGCCCAGGGTGACAGAAATCTCTGCTTCAGTCTCTTAGATGACAGGTAATGAGAAAAAGAATGCAGCTGCTGGGTGCCCCAACACCAGAGCCTCCAGAGCGTCTGCAGCCCGTGGTGGGGCAGAGCTGAGGCCAAAGCTGGGAGGCTGAGCAAAGCCCAGGGCTCTGCAGCTGAAAAAGATCTGTGAGTTACCCACTCCAGGAAAGGGAGCTGGGGAGGGAATGGAATCACAGAATCTCAGAACCATAAAACCACTGGGGTTGGAAAAACCCTCCAAGATCAAGCCCACCTGTTCGCTCAGCACTGCCAGGCCCACCACTAACCCCTGTCCCCAGGTGCCACATCCACACAGCTTTTGAACACCCCCAGGCATGGTGGCCCCACCATTGCCCTGGGCAGCCTGTTCAATGCCTGACCACCCTTTCCATGAAGAAATTTTCCATAATGTCCAACCTAAACCTTCCCTGGCACAACTTGAGGCTGTTTCTTCTTGTCCTAAAATACACATGGGGACAGCAGCAGCCTCTGCAGACCCCTCCATGCTTTGGGAACATGGGATGAGCGTGGGTGTCCCCAGCCCCAGGTGAGCAGCCCGCATTCCTGAGCTCTGGGGTGCCCAGGTGGCTCCAGCCCATCCCTGTGCTCCAGTTTGGGAATCAGGAAACAGCCACCCACGGCTGGAGCCGGAGCAGCTCCCGTGGGAAGGCCGTCACTGCCGATGTCACAAATCCCCCAGCGGTCCCACAGCTGACACGGCCGCCCCTGAGCCTCAGCCTGTGGCAGTGGGTCACACCAA
>VZTX01016714.1:0-11604 GCA_013400915.1 Pardalotus punctatus
GGGCGGGGCGGGGCGCGGTCGCCATGGGAACGCGGGGGCCGCGCTCGCCCCGCCGCCCCCGGGAGGGACCCGCGGCCCGGCCCGTGCCCCGCGCCGAGCTTGCGAAACGGGACCGCTTCCCCTTTCCAGAACACGCGTTGTCTTTTCTAAGAACGGCCCGGACGCGGGGAAGCGGCGCTGCCCCCCCGCGCTGCCGGGGAGGGATGGGCCCGGGGCAGGAGCGGCACCGGCCGCCCCGTGGCAGGGGGGGGATGGGAGCAGGAGAGCGTGGCAATGCACCGGGCAGGGACCTGAGGCATCTCCAGGCAAGAGCAGGGGAAGGCAGAGCCCACCGGGGCTGAGTCCCCGTCCCCGACCTCCCGGCTCCAACGGGAGAAGCAGCAGGAGCAGGGTAGGGAGAGCAGCGGGAAGAGAAGGGGGACCCGGGAGAGAAAATGGGATGGGGCAGTGAAAAGGGGACCAAGGACTGAAAAGGGACCAGCGAGTAGAAAGGGGACCGGGGCAGAAAAGGAGATTGGGGAGAGAAAAGGGGTCAGGGAGTGAAAAGGGACCCAGGGAGTCTAAAGGGAACCAAGAAGTGACTGTGTCAGAGCTGACACCACTAAACTTTCAAAAAATTACAACATAGGCTCGAAAGTCCGTTGAGTTCTGTTTCTTTACTGCCTTCAGATCCTCTTTTCATCTCCTCTCCCAGGCAGAAGGACACATCCTTTTGCAAAAACCAGCTGTGGCTGGTACCACACAGCATCAGCCTCACCGCAGGAAACCGGGCAAGGAGAAACGGCGGGTGCTGCAGTTTGGCCACGTCACTTTGGGGAGCACAAACACCCTAAACCAGGTCTGTAAGTTGGACAGCACAGCCTCAACCTCTGGATCCAGCCTGCTCGAGGGAGCTTTGCTTCCCCTGTGGCACCCACTTGCTGAAGAGTCAGATGGACAGGACAGCAGGAAGCAGCACTAAACACAACAAGGGAGCCTGGCCTGGATTGGTTGTAAAACTCTCTGCCTTCATTTTATTGCCTTTGGTAAAGCTTGGTAAATATTTCTGGGACAGGCAACTCCTTGTCTGGCTTTAATTACCTGAGCAAATTTTCCTAAGGATTATATTGACCTCAAATATGTCAACGTTTATTGAGGCCGTGTTCCTGAGGCTTTTCCCATTAGGTGCTAATGGATTCTGGCTAATAGTCAAGCCGGATTGACCACCGGCAGGTGCCCTGGCCAGCTCCACACTACCACAAGTACCTGGGGAGAGAACTGGGGAGGGCAACACCGACTTTGTGAGAGCCAAGCATAAAAATCACCATGGCTCTGATCCAAAGAGATCAGGGAACACTTGAGCAATTGCATTCCTGACTATCTGCTTCCCTGGGCATGATTCACTCCATGTCAGGGCTGTAGCTACGTGTGAAACTTCAAGTAAAGATTGATTTTTCTTGGGACTGTTCTGACTGGCTCACTTGGCACTGTTGGGAGGATTTCACTTGGGACTGTTTTGCTTGGGACAGATGCAGGGACCCCACACCCTGGTGCTGCTGGGAGCACCCAATCAAACTTTTCCCACCTCTCCCTTGGTGGTTCAGCCCCAAACTGTCCTGCAGCTGGCCAGCCCTGCTCCCTCCCAAACTGTCAGCTCAAAAGGCACTGGACAAGAACTCCTTGAACCCCAGATGCCTGCAGTGAGCTCAGAGGAGGCCACAGAGGCAGAGACTTCCCTGTCTGACGGGGCGATGCTCCATTATCGCGTTTCCGTTCACGCTCGAGAAGGGGCTGAGGTAAAACCTCAGCCAGAGGTTTGCGGTTCTTGGCCACATGCAAAACTCTGTGCTCGTTTTCACTCTCCCACGCTTGGCAGAGGTGAAACTTCCCCTGCTGGGATCCCCCCCCAGCATTGTCACAGCCCTGGCAGTGCATGAATGGATGCTCCTGAGGTGTCACCTGCAAGGGGAACCCTCAGGAACGACCACTGCCGTGGAACACAAGGGATGCTTACAGGAATTTGCCCTCAAAATCCTGGAATTACAGTACCCAGGGGCTCCTGGGATGGCTCTTAGCCCCTGCCTCCTTATCAGCATACCTGGAGAGCTTCCCACATCCACTGCCCAACTCCAGGCTTGGGAAGAGAGGATGGATCTGGCCCTGGGATGTGCTGCCAAGTCCCAGTGCTGTCCACAACATCACCCACACGAACAGCAGTGTGGATTGTCCTTTAATCACACCCCAAAAGGGTGGTGCAGTCACAGTGGGGTGGCGGGTGGTGGACACTCACTGCCCACACCTTCAGGGAGAGGACGAGGGAGGAAGCACAAGAGAGGTGTCCATGCACGTGCAAATCTGAGCCAACGCTCCAGTCCCCTGGGCCGTGGTGCAGAGGGCAGTGCCTCAGCTCTCCTGGGAACTCCCAGAGCCTGGAGCTGGGCAAAGGCTTCAGTGCAAAGTCCTGAGAAATCCCTGGAGGTAGCTGGGCAGGCAAAGATACAGGTCTATCTTCAGGTTACAAGGAGCTGCCACTGTGGCTGACAGAAGCTCGGAGCCAGCCTCGCTGAGCAGAGACAAATCCCTGGGAGTGTCATGCTGTGAGCCAGGCACGGAGACACAGGAGCTGCGTGTGCAGGGTCCATGCTGAGCAGTGCTGTGGCCCGAGGGGCACCGAGGGGCTGGGCTTGGCCTGGGTGGAGGTGCTGTGTGGGGACGCCACTTCCAGCGGCTCCTGGGCTGTTAGAACGCCTGGCACAGCTTCCTCTGCTCCTCCTGGCGCTGGCTCTGCGGGGACACAGGTTGGAGGGGTCTTTCTGCCTGGTCCCTGTGGCCAGGGGACCACGCAGCCTCCTCCTGATGGCTCCACAGGTGCCAGGGGAATATTAGGATGGGCAGGGCAGGAGGGAGACAGGACTCAGAGCAGCGCCAGGCTGTGAGCACTGCCCTGAGGAGTTACCTGGATGATCTCTATACTGTTGGCAGCAGCCATCAGCCAGGACACAGGTCCCTTTGGTCCCACCTCAACGTGACAGAGCGCAGGGGAGCCACTCTGGGAGGGCAGGGAGGGCGTGCAGGAGCCTGAGGCGGGGTCACTGTCCTCAAAGAACTGCAGAGGGGACAGCCCGATCTGAAAGAGCAGAAAAGAGATGGACACAGAGCCCTGTGGAGGACACCCATCCCACCATGCAGCCTCACAGCACCCCAGGACTCCCGAGCCAGGGCAGGGCCATGCCCCCAAAACCTACGGAGTGGTAGAACTCGTCGCCAGCGGGGTCGATGACCAGCAGCGTCACCTGGTCCTCACGGGCCCGGATCCTGCGCACGGTCTGCTCGTGGTCCAGCCCCTCGATGCTCTCCCCGTTCACAGCCAGCACGCGGTCCCCTTCCCTCATCCCTGCCTGCTCGGCCGGCAGCCCCGCGTCCACATCCCACAGGAACTGGCCTGGAGGAGGGGGAGATGCTCACCGAGGGGAACCGTGTCTGCTGACCCCCGTGTGCAGGTGGGGACAGGGTCCCGCTGCAGGCACAGGGCTGGCAGCTCTTCCTGCCCCTCACACACGCCTCGCTCAGGTACCAACTGCCCCCCTCACCTACACCCCCCGAGCTGCAGTCATCCTCCTTGAGCAGGAACCCGTAGCCAGCCGGACCCTTCACCAGGTGCAGCTCGCGGACCTTGAAGGGGAGCCAGGACGTGTCTGCCAAGGCAGCCGTGACCCGCAGGCCCCGCAGGCGGTAAAACTCCTCCACGGCGCTGGATGCCACCAGCAGTGTCACCTTGTTGCCGCTCTGCTTAAGCTGCATGGGAAGCACAGGGCCCTCAGTGACGTTCCCAGCCCCGTCCCTCACCTCCCTACGCCGGGAGCAGGCACCTTTTTGGTGAGCTGTGTGTGTGAGTAGCTCTTCACGCTGTCCCCGTTCAGCTCCAGCAGCCAGGAGCCTGCTGGCACCCCTGCTCTGTCCGCTGGCCCGTCCTGCAGCACGGACAGCTGGAAGGTGCCCTTGGTGCCTGCAGGGAGCAGGAGAAGGGGCACTGTGGGGTGGATGGGGTGTTACCGTGGGGAGGTTCGTGGGGCCAGCATCCTGCTTTACCTTCTGGACAGGACACGCTGAAGCCAAAGCCGCTTTTGTCCCTCGTGACGTGGCAGAGGCGCGGGCGGATGTCACCCGGCAGCATCTGGGACAGGTCCCTGCCCAGGGACTTGGCAGCTTCGTAGGAGTCGCCGTCCAGCACCGCCAGCAGGACCTGGTTCCCGCTGGCCTTGATCTTCTGCACCACCTGGAAGGAGCCAGGCAGTGACCCTGGGCAGGCACCCCTCCGACGGGGCGGGTCAGGGTCCCAGGGGTCAGCAGGGGTCATGCATCCTCTGTGCCCCTGGCTGGGGATGACCCAGGCATTGCCACAGCCCTGGCGTGCTCCCAGCTTACCCTGAGGTGGTCCATGTGGTCCACGAAGTGGCCGTTGACCTGGAGGAGGCGGTCGCCGTCCTGCAGCCCCCTGCGCTGGGCCACCCCCCCCAGCTCAATCTGCCGGATGACGTGGCCCTGGCAGCCCAGCTCCTCGTGGAGGCAGAAGCCGAAGGTCTCTGTGTTGTCCTTGGTCAGGAGGTAGAAGCGGGGCTCCCCCATTCCCTCGCCGTCTGCGTGGGGGCACAGCCCGTGAGCAGGGCCCTGCAGGGACCCTCACACGAGTTCTCCACCCCATCCTGGCCTGGGCATCTCCCCATCCCTTGTGTTCCCAGTGTGAGAGCTCAGGACCCCAGCAGTGCCCAGATGCCACAACCCTGTGCAGGCACAAGGACACCCAGATGTCACAACCCCGTGCAGGCACAAGGACACCCTGGGAGATGAGGGTGTTTATTTACCCATGTCCTCGGTCAGTGTCAAGGCAGGGTTGTCGATCCCAACTTTGGGGTTAAATTCAAATTTTCTGAAATGATAAAGGGCGGGAGAGGCCACGTTAGTGCAGGATGGCCTTGCCCCTGCCTGCCCCAGCCTTGGGGAGCCTGTTCCTCCCAGAAAGGGCCAGGTGGGGCCTCTGCCTCCTCTTCCTGGGGAAAGCCAGGAGGGGATCTCCCTCTTGGACCATTCCCCACATCTCTCCTGAGCCCCAGAAAGCCCCTGGCCAAGGGGAGATCATCACTTACATGATGGACATCTTGTCTCCCTCGAGCCCTGCAGAGGGAGAGGAGAGGTCAGCACGGGGGGCGGTGGGCTGGGAGCAGACCCCACGCTGCCGAGCTCTCAGGGCTCGTCCACTCGCAGGCTGAGCCTGCCTGCCAGCCCATGCAGCCCCCCAGGCCCCTCTGTCTCAGCACAGGATGTTCCTTGGCCGTATCAGCACTGTCCCCCTGCATTCCCAACAGCAGGACCTGCTGCTCCGGTCCAACAGGCACTCACTGCCCAGCCCAGCGGGGGCAGAGCAAGGACAGGCAGCTGGAGCTCGGTCCTGGGGGTTTACAGGGCTCTTGAATAAGAGGTGAGAAGGTTCACTGGGACTCCAGGAAGCTGCTGGAGCCAAGAGGAGACAGGAGCCTTCCCCAGCACACACTTCCCCATAAAACCCCTCCCCACCTCTTCAGGCACAAGGAAACCCAAACCCAGGGAGAGGGGATTCCTCCCCAGCATCCCCACAATGAGACATTCTCCTGCATGCCTCTGGCTCCTCTCCACGGGCTGCCTGGGCTCTGACATTGCCCTGCTCCACACGGGGAAGGGTCTGCAGAGGATTCCTCAGCACATACCTTTTGTTTGCTTCATGGCTGCAGGGATTGCGAGAGGGAGCAAGGTACACGGTGAAGTGGCAAGGAAGCGTCCCCGCCTCTTCCAAGATGCCCCAGGTTTAATGGTTAAACAGCCCCACGCCTTCCCTGCCCTCCCAACCCCACGGCACTGCCAGTCAGAGCCGGGAGCAGGGATCAGCACCCCGGGACACCCAGCCTGGGGACAGCTCCTGGTGGCTTCCAGGGGGACACACGGGGGAAGAGTGCCTGGTTCAGCACTGGAGCAGGGGTGGGCTGCTCCATGCCAACCCTGGGAGATGGGGAAGGGGCAGAACCCTCCTCTCCAGCTGCTGGAGGGGCAGCTCCACATTCCTCCCCAGGAAGGGCCCGAAGAGGAGATCAAGTCTCGGCACTGGTGTGCTTCAGTGGAAACAAAGCGGTGCACTTTAATGCTCCCAAAAATTCACATACAAGCCCCCATTCTGCTCCCTGCCACTGCTCTGGCCGGGCTGCAGGGGCTGGGCTTCCACAGACCCAGAAGAACGAGTCCCATTTGCTCCTGGCCTGGTTTCTGTACCATTCCCACACTTCAGCCTCGCCTGCGGACGAGGCTGAGCCCCGCACCCCCAGCACCCTTGACAGCACCATCCACTCGGCATCTCCCGGTGGGTAAGGGCGCAGGGAATGTGCTGCTGGGCACACTCCCCTGCCCCATCCCTGCCTGGTGGATGGGCAGCAGGTTAGAGGGTCCCGTCCTGCAGTTTCCCCAGCATTTTCTTGACCTCGCTCTCGACTCGCAGGAATTTGGCTTTCCTCCAGGGATTGGCAGTCTGGCTGCGGCTGCTCTCCAGGTCCTGCAGGAGGAGGGCGAGGTGCTGCCGGACCCGCTCGCGGTCCCAGAAGGGCAGGTTCCTCTGCACCACGCTCAGGATGTGGGACCAGTAATCGGAGACGTCGGTGCCTGCCGTGAGGAAAACCAGAGCCCTGACGCCGTCCCGGTCCATGCGCAGGCTGTCAAGCGCTCTCTTTCCATCCTCACTGATGTCGTTGAAGTAGAGGCTGGGAAAGCAGCAGGAGACACTGGTGAGGCTGAGGGGAGGGACAGAGGCAGACAGGACAGGGACACTGGGTGGGCAAAAGGGAAGGGATGTGGCAGAGTGAACTCACTGCACTTTGTCCAGCGTCTCGTGCCTTTTGGCCACCTCCACCACGCGCAGGGCCGCCGTGTCTGTCAGGGAGTTGTAGCCCAGGTTGAGCTCCTGCAGGTGCTGGTTCTGGGCCAGGTGCTGGGCGATGGCCTCGGCGCCAGGGTCCCCCAGCGCGGTGTGCAGCAGGGACAGCTGGGTCAGCGAGCGGTTGCCGGCCAGCGCCTCGGCCAGGTACCGAGCGCCCTGCTCGCCCACGGGGTTATTGGCCAGCCTGCGGACACGGGAGCTCAGGGAGTGCCGAGGCACGTGGTGGGCAGCGGTGGCAGTGCCATGCAGGGGCAGGGGCCGTACTCACCGCAGGCTGCTCACCGCACACTTGTCGTGCAGGAGCAGGTCACGAATTTCCTTGCAGGCGTCGGAGCCCAGGCTGTTGAGCTGCAGACTGGCGCAGAGCAAGACATGGGGGTGACAGGAGCAAAATGGCTGTTACCTGTGAGCCTGGCAGCCCTGCCCGCTCCGTTTTCCCCATCACCATCCTCCCCGAGCTCCCCAAAGTAGGCCACTCCAGGTTTCCTCTCCCAAAGGGAGCACAGTGACATTGCACCGGAGCATGAGCCAGCAGCACCAGTGCCAGCAGGAGCAAGGCAAGGCGAAGGGGATGGCGGAGTCTTCAGGGCGTGGGTGAAGGTCAGAGGAGGGATCAAGGCTCCATCAAGCCCTCCTGAGCATCTGGAGGAAGGAAGTGCGGCACAGCCCAGCTGCACAGCCCGCTCCATCTGTGCCGAGCACGTCTCGCCACCACCTGGGCGGCAGGAAGACCTGCAGCTCCACAAATGTTCTGGAACGTCTGTGGGAACATCTGCACAGCCCAGACTCCCACCCTGGGGACGCCCAGCTCCTCACAGAGCTAGGACACAGGGATGCTGGGTAACTTCCCGTGGGGACTCGGGTCTGCCAGGACAGCTGGCAGCCCAGCCTGTACCAGTTGCAGGGAACTTCCCAAATTCCTGAGGGAGGGTGTGTCGGGACTGCAAATCCCAGCATGCCGTGCCCCAGAAAGGCTTCTCCAGGAGTGCTGCATGTTGGAAGCTGTAGTTCCCTGGCTCTGCACAGAGGATGAACTTGCCCTTCCCTATCTTTTCCATACCCAGGCTCCTAAAACATCCCTGGGATGGGCAGAGATGAGGAAGAACCCAATTTTTGAGCACTGCCCGAGGGCAGGAGAAGGTGGTACTCACTGGAGAGCTTTGCATCGCAGCAGGACAGGGAAGAGGGTCCTCAAGCTGCCGCTGTCCAGGTTGCAGGAGGTCAGGTTCAGCTCCTCCACCTCGTGACACGTGGTGCTCATGACAGACGCCAGCACAGAGCACTTGAGAGGGGTCATCTTGACGGAGGAGAGGTTGACAGCGCGGAGGGAGCGGACGGCCTCGGCCGTGAAGCGTTCGTTCTGGAACTCGTGCAGGAAGAACAGGTAGTCCATGAGCTCGGAGGGGGGCAGGCCCTTGTGGCCCTTCCTGATGACCGTCTTCTGCATGGCCTTGGCGATCTCGAAGGCTGCCAGGTTCTTGATGGAGCAGCCCAGCTGCTCCAGGATGGCGCGGTTACGGCGGGACAGGATCCCCCCCATGAAGATGGGGAAGAGCTCAAAGACCTCATCGTCCGGGGCCTCATCGGGGTGGCGCATGGGGCCCTCCACGCCCAGGATGCTGGAGTTGATCTGGTCCAAGACATCGTCGTTGTAATAGTCCTCCTCTTTGAAGAGCTCCTCTGCCATGGTGTGGGCAATGGCATCCCTGTCCTTGCCGCTCAGCCGGGAGAAGTAGCGAGGGAAGATCTTGAGCAGGTTGAAGAGCACGGGCAGGAAGCGCAGGGGCAGCACCTTGGAGATGATGTTCACAACCACAGCCACATCTTCGCTCACCTTCCCGATGAACTCAGACAGCTCTGTCCCCACTCTCTGGGCCAGGGTCTTCTTCTCACCCAGCACCACGTACAGGGCTGCCAGGTACTCCTGCATGGCAGGGATGGTGAAGACAAAGGTGTGCTCCTTGCCTGGCTGCACGCACGGGCTGAGGAAGAAGCGGAAGACGTCGCTGCGGAAAACCTCCAGGAGGTTGAGCTCGCTTTCAGTCTTCATCTCCACCTCGAAGCACTGCCTCAGGTCTTCCTCTGAGAAGCAGGTCTTGCGGGACATCACCCCCTCGTAGGCCAGCTTGCCCACTGTCTTGGCCACGTATTTCATCATAGAGATGTGGGTGGGGTCGGTGCTGTCCAGCACTTCCCCGCTGAAGTTGAGCCTCAGGAAGCTGGTGTAGATGCCAGTCAGGGTCTGGCTGGGAGGAACCGTCCTGGTGAAGTAGAGGAAGTGCAGGGTGGTGCACACCAGCCAGCAGTAGGAGGGCAAGAAGCAGGCAGCCGTAATTTGGTTGTGGCGCTCCAAGTTCCTCGACAACATCTCCACCAGGTTCTCCTGCTCCGCGGGGCTGCGATCCTGGCTCTCCTCTCCGCTGCAGCTGGGCTGGCTGAGGCGCATCTGGAAGTAGAGCTTCTGCAGATTGGTGTCGGAGAAGCCGCAGATCTCAGCGTAGCGTCCCACGTACTTGCCAGGGATGCGGCGCACGGCCGAGGGGCGCGTGGTGACGATGATGCTGGCCTGGGGACACAGGGGTGGATGAGTTGGGAGCTGCTCTGCAGGGTCCCGAGTGCGTAACCCACGGGGTGGGTTTGATAGGTGCACGAGGATCACCCCCCCCAGGGGCTGGGGTTCACAAAGCTGCTGCACAAAGGGTGTTGGATCAAACCTGGCCCAGGAAGAGGCATCAGAGGAGCTTTCCCCATTCCCTCCTAGACATAAATAAAATCTGGAAGATCACAGCCTTCATGACCTTACCAGGCCTCCCCAAACGTCCCACCAGTGACACGAGGCCACCTTGGCACGTCCCTTCGTGAACAAAGGCTGCCTGTTTGCTCCCAGCCAAGCTGGACTGCAAATAATTATCACAACAGCCCTGCCTTGATGCCTCAGGGCTCACCCCCAACCTCTTCCCAGCACAAAGGAGGGCGACACTGACCTCGGGCAGGAGGTATTTCCGCAGCAGGTTGACCACGATGGCAGAGGGAGGCACGGGCTCGTTGGGGTCACAGCACAGCTCCGTGCCAGCCAGGCGGAAGTCCAGGTTGAGGCGCTCCAGGCCGTTGAGGATGAAGAGCACCCTGAGGTTGGAAGCCTCCAGCACCGGCACCACGTCCCGGAGGTGCTGGTACTTCTTGGTGATGAGGCGCCGCAGGGAGATGTGGGCGTGGCTGTGGGACAAGTCCTCGCAGGAGAAGGGGATGACCAGCTCGAAGCGGGGCAGGCGGCCGTGGCACCAGTCCACCACCATCTTCTTGATGAGGGTGCTCTTCCCCGTGCCCACGGTGCCGTAGAGCACCACGTTCTTCACCTGGCGCCCGCAGGCGTCCACGTCAAAGAGGTTGTGGAGGCTGATAACCCGTCTGTAGGGCTGCTGGAGCTGGTTCTGGATGGTTAAATCAGGGGAGGGCTTCAGAATCTCCTCCAGGGAGCTCTCCCGGATCACTGGGTCCACGTGGACGGCATCCAGCGAGAAGGAAGGGCCGAACTGCCTCTCCTCATTGGGCTGGTGGCTGAACCACGCAGACAGGCTCTTCTGGTGCTTCTTGATGGCACCTGGAGGGAGGGAGGAAGGTGTTGGACATGACAAGGGCTTCTCACTGGCAGGGGACTGGGGAATTTGCCTGCCCCAAGCCACTGCAGGGAGGGGACAGCACCCAGTTATGGGCAACCCTCACACCACCCAGGACAGCAGCCACCCCCATCCCGCTGCGCAGGATCCTACACAGAGCTCCAAACTCACCAGAGGAGGCCACGTTCCTCAGCTGGGACTGGCCATGGCGAGAGGAGCTGGGCTGGACAGAGCTCTCCTGGGAGCCTCCCTGGTAGCGAACGCAGGCCCTGCAGGAGGAGGGAGAGTGTCACAAGGAGCAGCTGCCAGCCCTGCCCGGGGCAGGGTGGGCAGAGCACAAGGCAGGTCGTGGGAAGTGCTGAGAGGAGCCAGCTCACCCCTTCCTTCCCCACACCAAGGGAGAGCGCAGGGCCGGGGCAGGGGCACAGCTGGGAAGTGAAGGCAGGTCAGCAAGCCATAGGCTGTGCATTCCCAGAAAACCCGTGGGGAGGCAGAGGAGCAGGGCTGGAGTCAGAGCAGGCAGGGAGCTGGGTCTGGGTGTGTTTCTAGGTAGAAGCAAAGCAGTGTCCCAGGTGCCAAGGCAGCCAGCTCAGCCACCCAAGTGCTGTGGCAGAGAGAACCCCAGCGTGTGACAGTGACTGTACCTGGGGAGGGAGACGCTGCTTGTGTGAAGGATCTTCCTGAGGAAGCACCTGCCTGCAGGACCTGGTGGGGACAAAGAACGGACATGGTCAGGGATGGCCTTCCCCAGCCCAGCCCTGCTGACCCCACCCAGCCCGCTGGCTTCACACCTTGCTGGGGGACCCACACCCCTGCACAGCTGGGCAGGGATGTCCAGCAGGGACAGGACAGAGTGCCAGAGGCACAGAGCCCAGCTCACCTGGCACTGCAGCAGCACACACATGGACACCGCGGGTCCCCAGGCACCGAGGCAGCCGTGCCCAGCTGCCCCAGGGCAGGCAGCTCTGGCACTGCATGGCCCGGGACATCCCGCACCTGAAACACAGGAGAGGTGGTGAGGGGCTCCGGAGGGCTCAGCAGAGCAGGAGGGGG
>VZTX01016722.1:0-26065 GCA_013400915.1 Pardalotus punctatus
CAAGTAAAACCACCACAGTTTCTTAACAAAAAATGACAGAAAAAAACCTGCTTGAAAAGCAACCTTTTAAAGGAGTAATGCCACTCCTTAATATTTAACACACCCTTTGACATTTTTGATTTCTATGGGGAAAAAAAATACTGAAAACATTATAGAAATAACCATCAGACATTAAGATTTTGCTCTGCAAAAAAATAAAATACCAATTTAATAAAAAAACGTAAAAAATAAAATCAATTACAAAAATCTGTTGAAGGGGAAATTTACAGTTTTACAAAATTGACTTTCTACACCTGTGAAGATGGTCCTTTCTTTATTATGAACACGCCCAGGACATCAAACCATCCTTTTCACAGCAAGGCTACTTGGCAGCTGGATGTGCCTGCAGAGATGAGTCCAGCTGAGGTGGCAGCAGCCACTTCATTAGTTCAGTGTCAGTTTGGTTTTGACACGTTGATGGAACCATTGACTAAGTTTTTATAACGAGCGAGAACAGGATTTTTATAGCTAAGATTTTTTGCAAGTGTCACACAGATTTTAGGACATGGTCCTGGGCTGAGCTGTACAAACAAAACTCCCTTGTGGTTTGACAGACATCATGAGTATGAATCGGATCATGTTTTCTGTGCAAGATGAAACTTACTGCCTTCACAGCTGTCATTTTTTTATACTGCAAGGGAGGAAATTCAAGCATTTAAAGTTACATTTAAATATGAAAACTTGATAGACATATCTGGCAATAAAAACACAGCTGTTAACACTGAAAATACTGCAGTGGTACAGCACAGGAGGCTGAAACTCTGTCTGAGGAGAATCTGCAGGTGAGAGCACCTTCCTCGTTTATTTAACACAGGGAGTAGGCTTGTGTTCGTATATTGTGTAGTGCTAGGCAGAAATACCCTCAGGAACCCATCATCCAGCACTGCACAAATAAGAACAGAACTTCCCAAACTTCTGTGAAAAAGGCATGAGCCCTGGAATGACAATTCTCCAGACGCAAGACAAGAGCTACGTTATATTTTACTCAAGTGGAAGAGACGCACGACTCAAAGCCAGTCTCTTGAAATCTGCAGTGGACTTGAAGAATGAGAGCTCATGGGGGCTGCTGCTCCTTCAGTTTAGCAGCTCCCAGGTGCTTTCTGGGGGAAACCTGAAGAACAGGCTCAGATACAGCTGATCCACCACAGCTTGGCAACAGCACCAACTCCCACATCCACCAGTTATTTTTATGCAGCTACTAGTGCTGAGGATGTGTCAGGAAAGTTAATGAAGGATGAATATGCTCCGGGAAGAGCGTGCGCAGCAAGAGGCAGGTTGTGGGTTAAAATAGCCAGGTGCCTTTCACCAGCGCACGGAATGGTCAGAGAGCAGCTGCTGGAGAGACTCAGGAGGCCCTGGCATGTTATCTAGAAAACATTGAGGGTATTTTCAAGCACGCATTCAGCACCCAGAAGCTATTTTAAGTGCTCCATGGAGACAAGCTCGTGTTATTAGGGCACTTTTTTCCAGGAGACAACAATTCGTTTTGAGTCAAATAATCCCATCAGAGGCCTTTGTAAACACCGAAATCAGAAGAAGTGGCTGTGATAATCTCATGATGGGAGAGATTCACCAGCAGATTTTCTTAAGACTTAAACTCCTTGCTGGGCAGTTTTGGTGCTGTGTCTGTCACATCACAGCAGCTTCTAGAGAGCATCTCTGGAGTCTGAGGAACTGCCAGTTGGTTCAAGAAGAAAATTTGAGCAGAAGCTTACAAGGCAAGTTTTTTTACCCTACTGAGCAGCAAAGCCATGGCTAAATGAGCACAAAGAGCACAACTCTCACCTCCTGGCAGAACCAGCTCGGACCTGAGAGGAAGGACTTCCATCATTTTCTGGCCTTGGCCTCACCTCACCTCTCTACCCAGTCTAGAGTCTTTACAAAGCATTTTGAGACTCATAGACCAAAAAACATAAACAAAGAAAGATAAAGCTGTTACCACCCAATGCTGTATGATGTCAAAGCAGAGAGAGTCACAATGAACTCCCCACATCAGAAAAGCTGGAAGAAATCTGGGAACAGAAGAGGAGGAAATTTGATTATGACAGTGACAGAGTGAAGGAATAGTAGATGGCAGAGATTTAGAGACCTTTGGAAAGCACTCTGATGGTCTCAGTAAAGAAAATTGTCAAAAATAATGACCAGAGGAAAGAGCCTAATCAGAGTCATCCAAAACTGGTTTATTTTGTAAAATATTTCAGGCCTTCTTTTTCCTCCTGTTTCTGAAAGCCTTGCTGTACAGCCTGGTGAGGCTGAACAGGGAACTGTAAGCGCTCATGTGCCACTCTGAATACTGAGAGACAAAAAAAGCAGAGGGAAGGATGCCTAAATATAGTTCAGAAGGCTCCCACCTCTCCCTGCTCAGGTTCAATCTCCACAGCCAGTTCAGGTCAATGATTTTCAGTTACCTTTCAGCCACTAGCAGACATAAGGCCAAAACCACTTCAAAACCACCGAGTTTAGGGCAGAAATTATCATAGCTGATGAGGAACCAGGTATAAATAAAATACATCCAGTGAACTCCCTAAAAAGAGCCACTGCCTTCTCTTTATTAAAGTTACAGTCCATTGATATTTAGCAAGTTTTAATCTCCCAAACCACTGACTCTGGATCCTCAGAGGGAGGAAATGTAGTGTTGACCTACCCCACAGCATGATCCAGCCCTGAATTTACAGGTGAACATAACGCCATGGACTTTGCTTACATTTTTGGCTCCAAAACATGAGCTCTTTTCTCACTATATATAATGCACTATTTTTGCTTAGTAAAGGGAGTTCTAAAATTAAATAAACCAAAGATACAGAGGCACAGGGGATACTAAAGCTAAGGTAACTTGGCAGAAAATACCCAGCACCTGAAGCAACACCCGTGCAATAATCAAGGATCACAAGGAAACCAACAAGCTCATGATGTCAAACACAGAGAAAAAAAGTCCACATACTCTTTCAATGACTCTTTTTGTTTCAAATACGCTCTTGCCATGACTCTCACACACAGCCTTTGATCAGTGTGGAGAGAAGTACTTTTGTGAACCAAAATAACAGTGAAGTACCAACAAACCCCTGAGAAAACACGCAATTGCCAGGCTCTTGTGGTTCCTCAGTCTCCTGCAGATCCGAGTGATTGAGGGCATTGAGGAAATACTCAACAAGCTCATTTCTTTATTGCAGCTAGCCTGCCACATTTCCAAGCTTCACTTACCCGTCAGGTTCCTCAAGCCAAGCTCCCTGAGTCCAAAGTTCCCGTCCTTCCTGTAGTTAAGGAATATGGCCAGGGCGTATCGCTCCTCGTAGAGCTTGGTCCCACGAACGATGCGCAGGTTCTCCAGGGGCAGGTATTCAAACTGGTTCAGAGCCACCAACACATAGCCCGTGACTTCCCGGATAGACTGAAAGAAATGAAACAAACACATCAGCTGTGGCCTGTTTTCAATTGGCCTGAATCTCCCAGAGTGGATGCTTTAGGACGAGATGCTGTTACCCGAGGCAAACAAACAAACCACCTTTGGAAAACAAATTCTGTTTCAACTGCGTTGATGCTTTAGGACGAGATGCAGTTACCCAAGGCAAACAAACAAACAAACCACCTTTGGAAAACAAATTCTGTTTTGACTTCATGATTTCAAGCACATTCCTGTCTTAATTTTAGTGAGTTTACTAAAAAATAGTTGTTTGAAAGGTAGGAAATGAAGAGGTAGCCATTTTTCTCAGTTTATTAAATCTCAAACAAAATTCACTGGAAGGTATTAAGGATTCACAAAAGGATGACTTTGCACAACTCAAAGCAGAGAGCAGGTCAAAGGCCTCTGCAGTACATGAGCAGAATCCACTGGGGCAGTGCCACAGTTCAGATGAGATTGTCTGTCTGCAAGTAACTCTGAGTTGTACAGCGTATTTCAGACTGGGACTGAAGGGACACAGCATGGAAAACACCTCTGGAAGAGCTCAACATCAAACAGGAACACATGGGAGATGGGGGGCAGGTTTGGAAGAGGAAATAAAGACACCCATTTTTTGTATTTTCAAATGGAACTGATCACTGAACAGTTGCAGATTCATCCCCAAGTTTCATCTGAAAGTGCTGGAAGAACCATCCACGCCCATATATCCCAGTCTTCGATCAAAACTGCTATCCAAACCTTTAGCAAAATGATTGTTGCACCTTTGAGTTGCCTGGAATCTTTTTTGGCTTTAGATGAACTGCTCAATAACCCTCCTGCTCATACTCAGGAATTGATTGCCTGGGCTGGAAAGAGAAAAAACACCTCAAAACCCAATAACTAGAAATAGTTTTTCAAAGTCTAAAAGATTAACAGAACTAAGATGTTGCCAGGGAAAAAAATACAGAACACCCAAAACCGGAGAAGTATGCTCCCTTAAAAAAATAAAGTTCATTCTAAGGAATTGAAAGAAATGGCCTAAAAATACGCAAATGCCTTTGAAAAACATAATTTCAACACTCACCAAGACCCCACCATCCTCAGCAGGACTTGACACAGGCTGAGGGATGCTTCTGGCCAGATCCTGGAAACAGGATTTTTTCAAAGCTCACCTAACCCCGTGCCTGCAACCACTGTCCAGGTGCGTGTTTGTGTGCGTGTGCGTATTTAATGGACAGAAACTGATACCACTGCTTGTGTGCTTAAGTGGCTGCACGCACTTTTTCCTTCCTTTGGCAAAGTCAATACCTTAAACAAAACACTGAAAGAAAAATTCTGCTCTGAGTAACGTGCCCCGACTACAACCAACCTGACAGGGACTCCAGTCAATACTGTAATAAAAACAACCTGACAAGCAACAGCAGGCTGAGAATTCAATGTGTCGTGTATGTATCATTAATAAAGAAAGGCAACAATGGATTTGCAGCACCAAGGACAGGATCCTGCTCTGCTGGTTCAGCTCTTTGCCACGGTTTCACATTTAAGTCTGCACGAGCCTTTCAATTAGGCTTATAAAAGCCTGCAAGGTTATTAACACGCGTGGCAGCGTACATAAGGAGTGATTTCTAGGCCACAGAATCTAGGTACTAGCTGTCCTTCTGAAGTCAAACATTTGTACTCAGCTGAAGCTGCTGAAAAAGCTCTGGAGCCATTTCCAGACTCACTTGGCATCTAAACAAAGCCCAGTGGCCTGCCAGGACGCTGATGAGAGCCCAATGAGTGGAGGTAGGTTGAGAAGGACGGTTCAGCAGCTCAGTAGTAAATGTGGAGCTGCATTATACCCTGGGACACTGATTCCATTATAATCAGAAGCTTTCCAGCACTTTCATGATAGCTCTTTGCCTTCAGACATTTCAGCTTAGCCAGTTTGGTCAGGAATTTGCTTTTCATCATATGCAAAAATTTCTTTAAGCTGGCTTTTTTAGCCTCTCCTCAGAATTCAGGAAGTACTTCAATTACACTCATGGCTTCAATTTCTCCACTGATATTCTGGGGATACTGTGATTGCTCTAATTAATTTAAATGGATGTTTAACTTGGAATTGAGTGGAAAAAATTAAAAGCAGTTCCAAAATTGCATCTGAACTGGTCCTCCCTGCCAATTGTCACTTATAACCACATTTTCTATTTTTAGGGTATGTCTTACTGCCAAACAGCAATTCCACCTGAAAGGGCTGCAATTCAGCTCAGTACTGAAATCACACACACAGAGCAGCAAATCTTCATTCCAAACTTGGAGGAAAAAAAAAAAAAAAAAAGCCAAAAATCCCCAAAAGAAAATAAAATGAAGAAACAACCCACCAGAGAAAATGACAAAGTTTTGTTCCTGATAAATGGGAAATGCCTCAGAAGCCCTGTGCTTTGTTTGGCTTAACCAACTGAAATGACAAATTATGGCAAGTATTTTGACAAACCAGAGGGTTCTTTGCAGTCCCATGGCTTCCACCATATTGCAACACACATTTATTTGCTGGAGACACTGCCATGTTCATGCCTGCAAAACAAAATTATGAAACTAAACCAAAGGCTTTCTAACTTCCTAGGAAACAACCACCTGACCAACCAAGTCTAGTAGTCTGCTATATTGAGTCAGGGTTTCATTTTGGTCTTAAATTCAAATAGGAATGAAAAATACAGAACGAAAGCCTGCTTTGCCAGGATGGTTTTGGAATGGATTCTGCTTTGCAGGATGGTTTCTGACTGGTCCATCTTGAAAAAATGCACTGGGAGCGCAGAAGGCATCCCAGGTTTTGACCACTCCTGGCCACCAGTGTCCCTTTGCCCGGCCCTGCAAGTTTTAACGTGCCTCTCACTGAAGATGGACACCTGCCCGCTCGGAGCTCACTGCAGAGATGTCTCTTGGTGTTGCTATGGTGCAGCCCATGTTCGGGGTAAACAGCTCTGGATGGGTTGATTTCCCTTCACAGGATTCCCTCCCTGAGGGCGGATCCAAAGAAGAGTCTGCAGCACAGCTACATCTACTCCTCGCCTGTCCATCACACTGCCTCAGGCCCTGTGGCAGGCCTGTGTGGTTGGAAATTCCCTCCAGCTGTATTGTTATTAGCCAGTTTGATTTTGTACCTCACCTGAGATGTTCCTGTTGGTTTCATGTCATGTGTCATCAATTCCTGATTGGATAATTATATTGTACCAGCCCCGAAGTTGTAACCCCTTAAAAGCAACAACCAGAGAGCAACAAACGGTCTCTCTGTCCAGCTTCCCTTCAAGATAAAATCTCCCTGCTCCTATGGGGCTGAGTAATAAAACTTGGAATGCAGCTGGCAGGAGTCCACTCTTTCCTCCTTATCTTCACCTCTGCCTAGAAACTGCCTGATGCTAACGGCTCTTGGATCAGACAGGGAAACTGAGGCACGGAACCTCAGTTCCCTAAAACACCGTCGCTGGTTCGTGTGGGCATCGAACCCCACGACAGCAGATCGGGCCAAAGGCAGGCAGGGCAGGACGGCAGCAGTGAGAGAGCGCTACGCTTTCCCTGAGCCACAAGCAGCGGCCTGGCCTAAAACATCTTGGCTTCCGTGCTGCCTCAAATCCCTGCGCCAGATGGGAGCAGGGAGCCAGCTCTCCTTCCCTGCGCCTCGTGCCAAGGTCAGGCACAATTTGAACCTCTCATCCTCCCAGTTCAAGGCTGGATGCTTTCCTGGGCAGGTATGCTGGACTCAGGTATCCTAATGCTCTGTTTGAGCTGCTTTGCTCCAGCTTCCGTCCGCATTCCCAGAAGCTGGAGTGATCACGGCACCAAGTGCCATCTCCCAGTCGGATTCTCTTGCTAGGGCTGCAGGCACTTGCAAAAATACATTTCCCACGAGTCTGTCCCTCAGGGAAGGCAAAAAGGAGTCTGAGCCTATTGAGCATCAGCCCCTGGATAAGGGCAAGCTTCCAGCAGAAACAAAAGGAGTGTTGGGGGGGAAAATGTATTAATGCCTGATATATGTAACGCCTCACAAGCTGCTTAAAAAACACACCAAACCACAGGGTTCTGATATATTTACCAGGGAAAGGGCTCTTCATCTCCATTTTCAGACAGGAGATGAGCACTTGTGCTCCACAGTTTGCTGTCTCTGTGTCCAGCCCTGTCCGGCACCCCAGGAACAGCCATGTCAGTCTATAAACCAGTCTCCCAACAGACTCTACGAGCCCAAACATAGCCCATTTTTTGGATTTTAAACCTAAAAATAGCTACCCTGAGATGAGAACAGAGCCAGTGAAGTTGCTGCCCTCCCCAGAGGGCCCCCCAAGATGTGCAGCCCTACAGAGGGTGAGGGAGAAACTCAAATTGACACCAAAAGCAAAAGGGTTTTTTCAGGTGATGAACTGTAAAAACGAGCTCCATTCCCTTAATTACAATTAATATTAGCTGAGCACAGATGAAGCACTTGAAGCTCCCAACAGCAAAACCAGAATTATCCTGTCAGCTGGGAGTAAATGGGAGCAAAATTGCTCCCTGCCATCTTAAATAGTCCTTTGGTTCGAATCAAGTGAATCTGAGCGAAGCGGAGCAAAATAACAGCGCAAACTTCATCATTCCGCCCAGAAAAACAGATCAATGAACGATTAGGGAAGCTGATGTTTCTCATAAACACTACCAAGGCTTCTTAACATCCATCAGGAGGCTGGGCTGTGGCAGAGGCACCGAGGAGAACTCTATTGTGGGGTTTATTTCAGCTGCAGATGCGTCTGGTAAAGCCCCTGCTGCCTCAGCTGACCAGACACATCCTCAGCAGAGTCAGAGCAACAAGAACCTGCCACAGGGGTCAGCTCACACTCGTGGGACCACTGACAATTAATTTTTTTTAGGGTGTTTTTCCCCTTTTCCATAAAAGCTGAGAACATTTTGATCGACTTCAATCTCAGTTGCAAGCACCAATAAAGAGAAGCACAGGAGATGAGGATCACCTAGAGAACAAGTGTGTTAAGCTCACAAACATTAAAAAAAGGAAGCACTTTTCACATCTCAAGTGGACTTGAACAGGGTATTTCACATTTTTCTTTTTATCAATTATTTATTATATCAATTTTTATCAATGCGTTTGTACCTGTTGAGAGCTGCCCAACATCCAACTGGCCAAATTTTGAGGAAACAAATCTTTATTGTGAGAAAAAACCCCACAATACAGCGAAGTCCACACCTGCCTAACTTCAAATAAGTTCACAAATTCAGTCAGGCATGTTTGTGAGCGTGCTGGTAACCATCAATTAATTTTCATTATTTGTTCATACATTTTCACCCATGCAATGCAACACACCCATCACTGTCACAATTTAAAAATTAATGTTTACCGAATAACCATAAAGCAGTCTCTAAGCAGCTACATCACTTGCAATTCTAACTCTGAGAGAAACAATAACAACCAAGATGTGGAAATAGCAATTTATGGAGCTTGATCAGCTGTTCCAAGCATTGCTCATTGAGGGTTATGAATTTCTAATGACACGAGAAGCTGAGATTTTCAAAGGAGTTCAGGTATTTATGGGATCCAGCCTTTGCCAGTTTCTCTCAAAGCCCCATCCACACCATAAGAAATACACTGACATTTCTGCTGAGAGAACACCCCGTTTAGAGACTGTGTCAGAGCTAACATGGCATGCACATGAGGAATTTTGTCCCACTGCAAGCTCATGTCTTGTCTCCTTCCACGCTGTGCATCCTTTAACTACATCAGCACTTGGGAAATCGTGATGTTAAGCTCCCTGAGCACCAGTGGTTTTCCAGGTACTCTGTAAAAGCTTCAGTAAAAATCCCTTAAGTTTGAGCACACTGATCAATACCAGGACGCAGCTTGTAGAAAACATTTTCTAGAGCCTGGTCAGAAGCAGTGTATCCTAACTAGCTGCCTTGGCAGCTGCAGAGAAATTATTCTCCAAAGCACTAAAGATGCGGTTTTTATTCAAATTGGTTACCAAAGAAAGAGCAGCTTCTGGTAGTCTTTCAGTTTGCATTAATGTGTGTTAAGGGCTTGGATTTAATTTTGTTAAGAGCTGTAGCTCAGGAGCCCAGCACCGCTGTGTGCTGCAGAATTGGACTGAGGTTCAGTTATTTATGACAGTCAGCAGGAACTTTAACTCCTACTCTTGTCCTCACAGACATCTGGTCTTCTTTGGCAATATGCTTACAAAACATCCTGAGCAGCAGATCAGTGAACTGAACACAGCACTCGATTCCCCCAGCTCTAAAGCAGCAGCCAGTCAGATACATCTTTTGTTAAGGCCACTGGAAATTTGTAAGGATTTTGCTACATAATTTATAGAACCCACCTTGGGAGTTGTTGAACTAAAGCTCTGTTTTCTGAATGGCTGGTCTTTACATTTCATTATTCCAAGAGTGGGACTTTTCATACGTTAAAACAGGAGGATTAGCTGTGCAGTTATTTATTTACTGAGCTTGATGTAGGAAACACACTGTTGCTTTTATAGGTAAGTTTGGCTGTGTCTGAGCTAATATACATTACAGTAGGGTCTAGGGAGGTCTTGGAGGAAAAACAAATGCCAGCCTAGAGACTTTTAAACTGCAGAGCAATGTCCAAATCTGGCAATTGGAAAGAAAGGTGACGGACAAAAACATGAGGAGCCTTTGAAATGTGTGTCTTGACTCATTTTGCGAAGTACTGATGAGAAAACAACCTGGGACTTGAAAAACAAAGTAATAATAAAATAATGGGGAATGGGAACATTAAATAGAAATAAGTAAATAACAGGACCAAAAAACCCAACCCTTTTGCTTTCAAATTTTGAAATACAGTTTCTAATGATGTACCCGAGTGTTCTGCCTGCTGACTGAGTTCGACTGAAACTCAGGTATCAGCTTGCCCCACGTGCCTCTGCCCACTTTTCAGTCAAAGATATCTTCTGAACAGAGAAACTGAGCAGGCTTACATCAGTATCTGAGAGTCTTCCCAACGCTTCCTGTCTAAAACATAATTCCTCTGTTTGCAGATCTGCTTAGAAGTGCCCTAGAAGTGTCTGTTTAAAACTCCGAGGTGCCCGGGCTGGCTGAGCGCACACAATCAGTTCTAAACTGTTTATGTTGAACGACATTATGACCTAGACAAAGCCTGCACTCTGCAACAACCCCAAATCCACAGCTAACATCTGTCTGTCCTGAGGAATGCTGCGGAAGAGACGTTTAGCCAGTCAGATAGAATTTTGACATCACACTGTAATACCTGATTTGCCTTCAACGTATTTGCAGCGTGGTTTTCAGGAGAGTTTATTGTATCATCTCCCCAGGGAAACCTCAGTCCTAACCGAGATTGAAAAGACTACAATGAGAGCATTATGCTGTTACAAAATGCTTTACCACTCGGGCTGTTCAGTAGAGGCTGCATTTTGCAGACACTCAAAGCACATCAGCTCCTAGCTGCCCAGTTACAGAATTTCCAGCAGCACAGATGGATGCCTTTTGCCTTCTCTGCTTTGGGGAGCTTCAATCGAGTAAATCATAGGTTCTTTCCAGGCAACATAAAACTGCACAAACTGCTACTTCATAAACTAAATAATATCAACACTCTGGAAGGATTTTAGGAAAGCAATAACCATGTGCCAAGACATACCTTTTTATCGATTTCCCTCAGAGAGCCACAGCCCGTGAGAAGCTGTGAGTGCATTGAGGGTCTCGGGATGCTTTCACTGGGAAAGCCAACGTGAGGGCTGTCTCCTCAAACATTCATTGTGCCATTTACACTGGATGCACTGCCACGGGCATCCTGAGATGGCAGTGGGCTGAACCGAGGTGGTCGTGTATTTATTTTGGCAGAACAAGGTGTCCTGTACCAAAGAGGAAAGGAGCATCCAGTTCCTCACTGCCCCTATTTGTGATAAATCCCCCCTCACATTTTAACTCGTGTCTAAGCTGAACTAAGTTTTGGCAGGCTGCTTACTTGGTCCTCTGCTGAGTGACAGGCTTTGTACATCAGACACTGTGATGGCTTTTTTCCTGCTACACAGCCAGGCTAGTTGGTATGAATTACAGGAAAATCTATAGTTAGACAGATAAATTAAATGCGTTTATTAAAATTTCTTCGGCATCTACTGTGGAAGAAATTGAGCCTTTGGCTGGCATGATTCCCACTCCTTGGAGGGATGCAGAATGAATTAAACATCCCAGAGATCTGCTACAGAGGTAGAGCTGAACAACAGGACTTTTCTAGTTTTTTCTATTCAAACTGCACGTGAAGGTGTCAAGCCACTCCTGAAAGCAAAAGGTTGTTTCTATTTCTGGACACAGGAACAGACTACACATCGTGAAAATGTGTTAACCTTGCCAAATTTCAGCTCAACATTCCCAGTCTGCATTTTTGCAAGAAGCAAATAGCTGGCTGTCCAATCCTGGAAAGGCAGTTTGCTTATTTTTGGAGATCTTTGCTTTCCTTTCCCAAGAAAATAGTTTCCTAAAAACACACTTTCAGTTTGTTTCATATGTACTACATCCACTCTTTAATGAGTATTTTAAAAGCATTTCCTGGGAGGAACCGATTTTATTGGTGCTCTAGGACATTTTTGCACACAGAAATTAGTGAATATTGGAGTTGTTAACGGTTTCTCTGGTTTCACTGAAGAGGAGCATCTTCATCCAGATATTGGATTTTAGCAACTCTTATTTCTAGCTGAGCATACATAAAAACAGCATCTGAGCTCAACATCACACCTACCTATTGAAACTGTTTCAGCCTTTGTAACTCTAATCTCTTCAAGAATAGAAACCCTGGAGAGATTCATTAATTGCTGGCTTTTGATTAGGTTTATTTCCATTTAGATAAAAAGTGAAGAGGCTTCTTGTTTTTAAAGCTGTGCTTTTATTTTGTTTATCTGGAAGCTGGCAAATAACTGTTACTCAGGCTTTAACAGATTGTTAAAATGTCCTTCAAGGATAGATCTGTAATTTATAAGATGTGAGCAATTAGTAAATGATCCGATTTTCAAATTCAGAGGTATACTTTAAGAAAGACACCTAAACTCCACTTTTTGAGATTATGCAAAGTGCCACCAACCAGGAAAACAAGATTTAATCTGCAGTGCCTGCACTAACCCTAAGATAAGCTTTTCCTCTGCATTAATTCCACCACTTTTCTTTAGAGGGGCCTGCTAAAAACTTCTCCCACTTACTACATTTTCTTTGCGTTTTCTGAACCAAGCAGGATGCGCAATCTTATGGGAAACAAAACTTTTTAAATCATGTCCAGAATGACCAGACGCCCTAAATATACCGTTATTGCTACATGCAATTCCGGCACCATGAACAAATGGTGGCTCCCTCAAGGTGCACAAACAGCTTTGTTTGAATTACAGGTGAGTTTATGGAGGATGATGTTGGAAAAGTTGTAGAGAAAATTATTTCTCTCTTTTCCAGACACAAGACCAGAAGAAGACATTTGGTCTTGACGTAAAAATACTAAAAGGGTTAAAAATTAAGACTTTTGGAGGAAAGGTAATTTTATGAAAGGAAATAATGGGGCACAGGGCAGGAGATCAGAAAAGAAAGTGGAAAAGCTCATGATCAGGAATGGGGAAGGACAGATCCAGACACCCATCATTCTGGCACTATCTAATTTCTGAGTGCCTGAGTTTGCAATCTTACTGCTTATTTTTGTATCATTTTGTTCTTTTTTTAGGGGAAGCATGGCAGGAAAAGTGCAGTACTCTGTACAAGATATAATTTCTTTCAGTACTCATCACCAGCAAATGATTGGACAAGCAATCTTTTGCCAATAACTTAATTAGAGGAAACCTCTATATTTAATAATGTTCCTTAATGTGCTGAACCCCACACAGTATCTTGTTGAAGGAAGAAAAAGCAGAGTGGTTATTTTCATAGCTAAGGATGGAAGAAAGGCTCAGTCATTAAACTCATCACAGAAACAATGTTATTAACTACACAGGAATCATCTCAAGGGAGCTCTGAGCTGACTGACAGTGATGAAATAATGCAGGAAGCTAAAACCAGGGCATCTCTCCTCACCTGTTTTTATTAATACCCTTATTACCTTTCCCTGAAAGACAGCTTTTCAAGAGCTATTATTGCGCTTAATATGAAATGAAATGAAGCCTGGCTATTGTCAGTCGTGCCTTGTGAAGCCCCAGGGAGAGGGCGCTCACCAGGGCACCCCTCAGCTGGGGTGTGCCCTTCATCACGAGCAGTCCAGTGGCCAGACTCACAAGATTCAGGGACGTCAGGGAAAAAAAAAACCAACCAAAACTGCTCAAGAGAGAGAGAAGAGAGAGAGTGTTCAAGGACCCAAATACATCAAAGGGCCAGCAGTGGTATTTCATTGATATTAATTACTTTACAGTCTGTAAACTCTGCAGAAAGTGCCAGCTGCTGTGAGTCAGGACCANGGTGTGCCCTTCATCAGGAGCAGTCCAGTGGCCAGACTCACAAGATTCAGGGACGTCAGGGAAAAAAAACCAACCAAAACTGCTCAAGAGAGAGAGAAGAGAGAGAGTGTTCAAGGACCCAAATACATCAAAGGGCCAGCAGTGGTATTTCATTGATATTAATTACTTTACAGTCTGTAAACTCTGCAGAAAGTGCCAGCTGCTGTGAGTCAGGACCATCAAAGGTCAGATTATCATGAAATCATTATGGGAGAGGCTGCTTTTACCTAGCATATAATTGCTAAACCTAAGCACACTCCACAGAACCAATAGGAAAATTAATTATTTAAATACTCTTTTTTTAACAAATAGTATTACCATTTTAATTACATCAGTATTAATTTAACTCTAAAAAGTGCCTGAGGATTTTGCAGAATTAGGTTTTGTGTCTGTGGAGTTTTCAGGAATTTCAGAACTTCTGCATGACCTAGGTGTGTGATTTTAGCTATGTAAGGCTTCTTACATATTTACAGATACACCTATATGCTTTAAAAAAGCGTGTTTGTATTTCTGCAGAATTTCTTGTCTTCGGATATTGTGGGTGTCTACAAATGCAGTCCTTAGGTAGCTTCCTCCCTGCATGCTGCTGTGAGATAAGGGGGAAATGCTGGCTCAAATGACAGGTTTTTCCCAGTCCTCATTCTCCCAGCACCCAGCCTGGCTTGAAGGCTCCATTGGCAGCTGTAGCACCGGGTTTAAGTGACAGGCATTTCTAGCTCCAAAGGACTTTTCTTTTTACCCAATTCTCTTCCACTTGTAGCAACCAGGGCTTTTGAGATGTGAGTGGGCAAACAGGAGATAGCAGGACTGGAGATGGAGCATCCAGTCTGTGTGCTCAGCATCGGCTCCCCGTGTCCACACATTGCCTCAAGTCCCACACACTCCAGATGTCGCAGCTCCTCTTTCCACATTGCTCCACGCCCTGCTCACCCAGTTATTCTTCTCCTCCCTTTTTTCTCACCTGGTGCCAGACGGAAAAGACACCTGGACTTCGACCAGCTCCTCATTTATTCCCAAATGCTCTGAATTTCAGGTACTTCCCTGCATGGTCCTGTGGGTTAAGGTGTTTGCCCTTCCTCCCAAGCTGGTGTGTCCAACTTGAGAACGCCCTCCCAGATGCACCAAACACATCTTTCAGGCCTCACAAACATCTTCCTGAACGAATAAATCCGTTTGTTTTTCTTAATTCAGTTATTTCATTTGTTGAATAAATTAGTTTTGTGAACATTAAATTGGATGTATAGGTCCTGATCCTTTGCAGTCAATAAGCGTCATTTTACAGGCTTTGAATCGTGTCCCTAAACAGGCAGGGTATGCCCCAAAAAATCATTTGGTGATACAAAAACCCTCCATAGATATTTACAGGATGTCTCAAAACCAACCTTTTCTATCCCTCAAAACCATGAGGTGCAACAGACTTGTTCAATGCAGAGTGCACTAAACATTCTCCAGTATTGGGAAGAGTTTGGATATGTAACTATATAATTCTGCTTGGAATTCTGTGTGTGAGCTGGCACACCTCATGCCCTGGAAGTCCCACGGGCCGGGGGCAGGAGTGGCTCATGTTTAGCTCTGAGACTCACAGATGCAGGAAGTTATTTACAGTATTTTTCCTAATGGGTTTCCATGGATGACTACCCTTTCAGCTGGATTCTTTGGCATCCTACTTTGCCCATGCCTGCTACAGTACTTTTCTATCCCTACTTGACCCTGCCAGTCCATGAATATTTGATACTAAATTAAAGCATTACAAACCAAGAGATAAATTCTATCCTGGGTGAAGCCCTCGCAGAGCTTAATTACATTTGGTGGTGTGAATGTTAAAGACCTGACACTGCAAGAGCCTTGGGCTTTGGCTTCTGTCAAACCAGAGCTTGAGAAGGCAGGGAACTGTCACCTGCCCAAGCCTTCTCAAAAGCCAAGGGGTTTTATTTTCCTTGCCATTTACAAGTGTGCTGACACTATCCTTTAGCTCAAACTGCTCCCAGGTATTGGCAGCAATTAGCAGACCATTTAAGCTTTTGTTTTGTACACTAAACAAGCCAAGCTCAGCTCTTCTCTTTCCTCCTCTTTTAGAGACTCTCTTCCCCTTCAACCAGCCCAGTACTTCATCTCTCTGCTTCTCTGGTCCCCAAGAGAGGATTTAGCAAATTTTCTTTTGCCTTCAAAAAACTGCCAGCCTTCTTCCCCTCTCCTGTGCATTTAGGCTGTAAGCTTTCCAGAAAAGGGAAAGGTTTGTGTCACACAATGCCCTTACGCTGTTTAATGGAATTCTTAACTGAAATGAAGTTGAAAAGTCAAGAGCAAAACACGAATTATCAGTAGTTACAGAGAAGCAGCCGTGATCTTTGCAAGCCAATGCTAAGAGCTTAGTGAAAAGAGCTAAAGGTTGCTGCTCCATATAAGCATTTCTTTCAAATAACTCATTAAAAGAGAGCTGGTGGTAACGTCTGCACATCCTGCACTACACACCCCAGCAATCCTGCTATTTCCAGGGAAGGCTCACTGGCCTATCCATGTTTTCCTTTCCAGCAGCTCACATTTGGCTCACACTGAGCCAAAGTAAGTGTGTCTCACCTGCACCCAACCATCCCCTGTCTAAAGAGACCACCACAGCCCTGGCACTCCAGTGCTTTCCCCGGCCAGAATATCCACCAGAATGGGACAATGGCTACATGGGACCCCACAAATCCCCATGGCTGGATTCACAGCAAACTCCAGGGAACAACAGACTGACCCCCTGGCTCTTGACACAGCTTTGGCTCTAAGGGATAATATCTGCCAGAGAAACTTCACTATCACAGCCTTTGCCACTCTCCCTGCGAATATTTGACTGGAGATACAGGTGTGAGACAAGGATCTGGAAGGATCCTCCTCACGTCTCTGGGCGCTCATCCTCATGTCTCTTCCCATGTTGGTGTTTCCAATAATAAGGCAAATTGCATTTTCCTTTCCTGCTGTAGTCAAAGTTAACTCACAGGACACCTACAAATTAAAGTGTCCTTTGCTTTGGCTGTTCTGGATGAGATTTATAACTAAAGCTGAATCCATTAAAACAGACAGAACTCCAACAATTTCAGTATTGCTCACCAGGGGCCATGAAGTCGGGTGACATACCTGAGGCCAAATTCACCTAATTGTTCCATGAAAAATCCATATGTTTAATCACAGGCTGCTTCACAGAAACAGGAATTAAAACTCCCAATAGTTTTAATTAATTATCTTCATGCTATGTCATTTCATGGAACTGGAAGTATCTTTGCCGGCAAGGCATCCCTTCGAGCACTGCGGGACACCTGAGGAATGGGGCTGGATAGAGCTGCTGATGGGATGGCATCTGTGTGTGCCCACAGAGGGGAGGGCAGGTAATTTCCTTCTAGGAGAGTTGTGCTGGGATTAATTTCACCTGTACCAACAACTGGATGTTTATTTCAGTATTAGCAATTATGCGAGAGGCCAAGAAGAAGGAAATATTTTCCTTTCAGAGAAGAAAACAAGCTCAGGACTAATCTGGAGAGCTCCTGAAGTGAAGGATTAAGACCAGGAACTCCCTGTGATGTGGCCAGAGGCTTTGCTGGGCTTTTCACAGCTGTAGCCATATCCTCCTCCGTGAGGTCCATCTTCCCTGGCAGAGGCTCGGCCTTGGTCCAGGCAGGAGGACAAAGAACCATGTGAAGGTCAGCTACAGCCTGGGGACTTCAGCTGAGGCAGCACTGAGGAGTCTGAAAACCAAAACTGAGTCACAGCACCGAACACTGTGCTGGGTCACAAGCAAACAGGCTCCTGAAGCAGATCAGGATGGATGATGGAATTTTGCTATGGGTCAAGATGTTAGTATTTCCAGGAAGACAGTGTTACACCAGCCACATGTCTTCATCTTTTCCAGCTACTGCTGCCTTTCCTAAGCCCTGCTTTCCCAAGCTTTAGCAGGGATCTCTCTGGCAGCTGCTGAAGGGCTGATCATGCACAGAGAGGCCAAATACTCTTCCTGCTCTTCGTGTTCTGATTGAACTTTTCTCCTCAAACCACAACACTTGCCTAATAAGCATCACTTACATTTCCATATATACACCATTTGCTATTTCTGAGGCACAGCTACAAGAGCAACTCTTCAAAGCTACTTCCACACACAAGAAAACTCAGTGTAAGGAAGATGGGCTGGAATAATGCAGGAAGAAAGGAGCACTGCCTTCTAGGTGGGCAAAAATGCTGACATGACAAATCTTCCCCCTTAATCAACTTAATTTACCTTCTTGAAAGCTCATGATGACAAACTACCTGGACTGGAGCAGCTTGGAGCTGATATCCCTCAGCGTCCACTGCAGTAAATTATTGCCTGGCTCTGCTGATGGAGATAGAGAGAGGTGATAGTGTTCTATAACAAAGGATAAATGGTAATATCCACCATTTCTTTCCACTCTGCAGCCAAGCTGCTAGTACAGAGTGCTTAGATTAGGAAGTCAGTACTATTAAAATAAAATGTCTCTCTCTCTCTTTTTTTTATTTCCTCCCTAAGGTGAACAATGGCTATAAAAACCCCATATATTTCCTAATAAATAGTAAGCTGTGCTAGAATCAGATAACTGAGTTTATGCTAAGTTCTAAAATGCATTTTTTGGAAACAAATAGTCATTCAGGTATCAATAAACAGTGTGCACTTTATCATCATCCTGCTGGGTTTTCATCTGGCAAACGAGCTGTTTATGTCAGGTATCTTCAATTCCTGATTTGTCAGTATCCCACTGCTGCTATTCCCACCCTCTCCTCATCTCAGAGGTGCACGTGTGCTGCTATTGATGCGGCTCCGCTCCTTTGTACTCGTGCATTTTGCTCAGCAGATAAAGTTCTGCTCCCCACGGACACCACGGACAGTTCCTGCAGTCCTGAAAACAGCACCAGGATTTGGGGTGACTCCAGTGCGGTTCAGCTCTGGCAGCTCTGGATTTAATAACAAAGGACACAGCCTTCCACATATGCATGAAATGCAGTGCACAGCCTTTTACCGGAGGTCTGGAACTCCTGCAAGGCACCAAACACGGTTCAGGGAGTGGGACATAAGGGAAGGAGGTCAGGCCCATGTAATATGGAAGTAGCAAATGAGAGCCAGGGAGAGAGATCCCTCCAGTCTGCACTGCTGCACTGAGGTCACCAATAGGATGCCAGGAAAATGTTGATTAAAAGCAGCACATCGCTTCTCTTTGTGGAAGAAAAAAAACAAACCTTGGTGCTTACAGGGAGTGAGCTGAGAATCTGCCTGTTTTCATAAGGCAGGAGTAAAATGCTGGGAGACCTGCTTTGATCCTCTGCTGTGTCACTGGTGAGCATCCCCTGGGGCCGGCAGCTCCCCTGGCAATCCCCAGGTGAGATGCTGTCCAGCGCACCCCTCCCCTCCCACCGCTGGGACCACAACAACTCCCTTCTCACCACCGCCAGCTCTCCCGAGGCTCAGCATGTCAGCTCCTGGAAAACCCAGAGGAGGATTGTACTGCCTTCCTTTCGGGGAGCACTCAGCCCTCCGAGTGGAGGAGAAAGGCTGCTGCTTGCCAACACAAACCAGCTGCTTCCCTCTGGAGGCACTGGTGCTTGCTGGGTGCCGTGACAGAGCCCCTGCATCCACCGTTCCTGCACGGGAAATAATCCCCGGAGCCACCGGCGCATCACCCAGCTCTGCTCCCCGATCCCCCGTGGGCTGGGAGGGCTGTGTTTGACACAGCCTGGCACCGGCACAGCTCCTGCACAGCCAGGTAACCACAGGCATTTATTGGATTTTTTCACTTGGCTGGGTGTTACTAACACGGCACAAAGTGCTGCTGCTTCCGTCATTCATCATAATCACATTTCTTTTCTCTGAAAAGCCTCAGATCCTGGGCGTTTCAGCAATGGCTAGTTTTGTGGCATTGGCCTTTTCCCCTCCTCCTGAAGCCCATTTGTCAGTGAACATCAGCTCACAAGCTTCAGACAGAGCTACGACATTGACTCCAACAGCAGATGTCACACCTGTTTATGAGGTGCTAGATCACAACACACAACTCCTACCTTTCTCCAGGCTGTATTTCATTTAAGCCACTGTTGAAAACAAGTGTAGATGACCCAAGTTAGGACTTTGAACAATCAATAATGTTGATGATGGTGGGATTATACAATGAATATCATCCAACTCTTTCTCCAGAAGCTTCAGAGAGCAGGAGCCTGGGCAAACTACAAGGAGGACAAAGACTCCAAAGATGCCTCTCCCTTATGTGGAGTGGTGAAGGGACAGGGGCTGGACACATTTTCAGCATCCTGAATGACTCCTAACGAATCATGTACCAGCCCACCTGCAGAATAAAGCCTGGACAGGAGTGGCCCAAGGCACCAGGGTCCCCAACCCTTCCCTTCGTGCCAGGCCCAGTGGGAAAAGGTAGAACCATCTCTGCTGAACACGGCACAACACAACACGAACCAAACATTTTCCATAAGCCAAAGGCAGAGAAAGAGAAGGCACCAACTCTGGAGCCAAAGTGTCAGTGTAATAACAAAATGATCCCTCCCAGCCTATGCCTGGCACTTCCATTCCTCAAACACCAGACTTACTCAGATGCATTTAAAAAGCATTGGCAATTAAAGATGTCAGCGTGATTGACCGACCAGAAAAACGTAAATAACAGAGCCCTAAATTGCATCAGTTGGGTAAATATGTATTTATACAGTTTGGAAAGAAAAGCCTTGTTATTCAACTGTTGGACAGCAGCAGCGACACAGGAGCTGTTCTGGTTTATAATGCAAATCATGTAATTTGGGACACGCATTATGGGCATTAAAAATGCAAAGTAAGATCCATGTGAAATGCTGTTAATTTGCAGTAGCCACTTTTCAAAGTATAATTTCTCAGGCATTTACATATTTTTTCAGTAAAAAAAATAAATTAAACACTATTTAGAACATTTGCCATATCTTGTTTGTTGGATCAAGCTACTTTTGAGCTATAGAAACAGGAAAAGGGCAATGGAAACTAGTAAATTACTGATTTTCTTCTTTAAGAAAAATCAAATATAAATTAAATATAGGATTCTCATATTTCTAATAGGCCAAACAGTTTTAATTACAATCTGATCTCAATTGAATTATATTATCATATTTGCCAATTCCTGGCCCCTGGAAGAATATTTATGCTGAGAAAACAGAGGCACAGAGCATCCAACAGGAAGAAACTCCAATTGAAACCAGAGCTGTGCTCAGCCCCACACAACCTGGGCCTTGAGCAGGGATAAAGAGGGATGAAGGACCAGGTCTGACCTCCATTATGGGAGGGCTCAGCTGGCCCAAGGAGGAGTCTCACAGCTGCTCCAAACCTTTGGTGTAATTCTGTACTTTTCACCTCCATCCCTCCCATTCCCTGTGCCCCAGGGAAGGATCTTCCAAGGACAATGGCCAGGAGGTGCCCACAATCCTTGGCTGCACATTTGTCCTGTAGTTACCTCTACAGCCTGTGAGCCTTTCCACGCCAGGGACTGCAGCATCTCCTAGGGAGGGGGAGCTGTCTACTCCCTTCCTATGGAGTTGGCAGATTTAATCCCTAATTCGCAGATCGTTAGAAATATCACAGAGTCTTTTCATGGGGATCCAGAGGATCACTCCGTGCCTGTCCTTGCAATGCCAACTTCACCAGGCTGCTCTCCCTGGTCTCAGGATGGAGCCTGAAGTTGGGGTCTGCTCCCCAGGCAGTCTCACTTCTGGGCACAGTGAGAAAAGGGGTGTCCAGAGAAAAAGAAGGACAAACAAGTGAAAAAAGTATGTTTCCACTGCAACGCCACTCCAGGCAACCTGGTATTTGGGAACATAACCTTGAATTGCCACAAAAGGCAAAAACAATTAATATATAAAGTCAGAAACTGAGATTTTTATTCATAGGTCTTTTTCTTTGCTTTAGTTTTGCTGGAATTCTCCCAAGTGCACACCTGAAAAGGCTGCCTCCCAGCCTAGGCTGCTCTCAGCTGTGAGCATCCCTCTCCTCTCACAGGAATTAAAGCTCTGTCGTGCCCAGAGCCCCTCTCAGTCCCGGCAGCCAGAGTCCAGCAGTTCCCCTGCATGGGGCTGACTCCCAGAGCTAAGCTAGAGCATGGAAACAGGATCCGTGTGTGCGAGCCCTGACCCCAGCTCTGCCACGGCAGTCAGCCTGTAACCCATGGCCAGACATTTTGGCACGTGCTCCAATTGCTCCTCTCCAATCCAAACCCCATCCTACACACTGGGGAGCAGGCAAATCCACAAGCTCTGACAGCGTTTGGATCATGCCCAGCAATACTTGCTAGCACTCCCGGAGGTTGTTGCACAGAAAGTATTATTTAAACCTGGCTACTTTATAATTTTCCCAGCGGCAAGTCAAACAATAAGCCTTGAAGCGGTGAAGCCAAGCCACAGTCGTTGTCAGATTAACCTTCCTAGAGGCCCTCTAAATCCAATTGCAAATGTTGGCTCTGAAGGACCAGGCAGATAAAAGTTCTACCCCCTCTCCTAACTTTCATTTCAAGTTGCAAAACCAATCCACAGTCCCATTACAAATCAGATCTGAAAAATGCTGCTTGATTATTTTTTAAAGAGCTCAAACTAGGTCACCAAAAATAGAGTCTCTAATGGGCTAAATGCGGAAAATGACTGCTCAAAATTAACAAGTTCCTGGGCTCCAGGACCGCACAAAAGCTTTTTGAGTAGATTGCTTGCAACTACACAAACTGTATCCTCTGCCACACATGGCAAAAACCCAGCCTGCCAGATGCTAGGCGATCATTTGTGCGAAGTGTAAAGTAGTTTTCAAAAAACCATAAAGGGATTTTTATTCTTAGAAAATAACTCTCCAGCTTCTTTTCCCTTCATTAGGAAGTGCTTTTTAAGCACGGCTCCCGAGACTGGCTGTCTGGGCCGGCGCAAAGCACAGCCTGTCAGCTCCTGCTGCTGCTCTCACACTGTTCCCAGGGACGTGCCGGGGGACAGCATTTGGCCCCTGGAGTAACAGACCCACAGGAAGCTGTCCACAAGGATGGCCCTTCGTGGGCAGCACCAGGCAGTAGACACGGAGCAGTTTTGTTGTGAAGCTCTGACCAGAAGCCCCCAGGACGCGGTCAGCAGCGCTGCCAGGCTGCCTTGCTGAACCACCCTGCTGAAGGGCACGTGAGAGTCAGAATGCAGGAGAATATTCTCCTGTTTGGAATTCATATTCCAAACCAGGATGCCCTCGACAATAATGAGGCCAGTGACTGCCAAGGCCCGTGGTCCACAACTTAGGGGCTGTGGCATCAACACTCACAGCTTTTCTGTAAGACAGCAACGCACAGCCGGAATCTTGGGGTTATGGGAAATACAGGAACCACCATTTGATCTCACACACACACACCCCAAAACCAGTGGCTAAACCCCAGATGAACAAGCAGGTCCTGAGTACCTGCCTCGGGCACCACACCCCGTCATATCTCCTCTCCCAAATCCAAGGAATAGCCAGCACATCACCTCCACTCCTTGCAGCTCTGCTTGTTGCCCTATATGTAAACTAAGCATTATTTTGAAGGGAGATAAAGCACTGGGAGACACCCTGCTCTGGGGACAATCTCTGCTTTCACTGGTATCCCTGGCATGCTGTGCAGCACCTGGCCCTTTCCTGGTTGCTTCCTTCCAACCTCAGTGGATTAAATGCAGAAAACTATGATAAAGACCCTCAAAATCATGTTGCATAAAGCTCTGACAATACAGGGAAAAAAGGTTATGTCCCCCAGTTGCTTTCTCTAAAGAACCTTCCATCTTCGGAACAAACATTGCCACGGATAAAAGGAAGCTCTGCCAGATTTACAGAAACAGAGAAAACATCCTTCTGGGAAATACACACAGGTCTCAGTAGCAAACAGCTGTGCTCGTGTTTCGGACCTGAGTCACCCTCTGCACAAAGCTCATGAAAAATCGATCGAAGGCAAGGAGGAGGAGGAGGCCAGGGCAGGCAAACACGTTTGAGACAGCAGAGCAAGAAAATGTCTGCAAGCCAGGAAGCTGAGTTGGTACTTCATAAAAAGTACCAAAGCCCCACCTTGGTCAAACGGTCACTCAGAACAGTTCATCCCTGCCTGTTTCCTCTTGTAACACAAGGATTTTGCCTAACACCCGAGACCCTCGGAGAATGGATGCTTCAGCACATGCCAAGGAAGATCCTGACTCCTCTGCAGCAGCCCACTGTCACCAGGAATGTGACTTGGAGATTTTCAAGGCTGAGTGTGTTTACTCAAGAACACGAACAGGGAGAATTTGGTGTGCTCTGCATTTCATTTTTGCTGTACGTGTCTATGGGATTGTGTCGCAGAAATGTCACTTTTCCACAGATGGACTGACCTTTGCAAAAAGTGAAACATTCAGACAAATTTTTAAAATCCGTGATCAAAGCACAGCCGTATGTTGGAGAGAACCCCCTCCATGTCCTCAGATTTTCCACCTACACACTGAGCACCTTACTGCACTTGTCCTCTTACATCATGCTACGCAACATGCTGGAACAACACATTGAAAACAACGTGATGTGAAGTGTAAAACACAATGAGAAAGCTCTAGACATATCTCTCTTCAAAAAACTGCACCTTTTTTTGCAGAAAGTGTGTATCTTGGAGTACCCAGACATGGGGACGTTTCCCACTTTGGGGTAGGTGACATTAAAACAACTTGGTAAACAATGATGTGGTGCTCTCCGATCTCAGCTCCAGGGTGGCAGTGAAGTGACAGACTGTGGTGAGCCCAAACTAAGCTGCTCATCAACACCTTCAGCCCATCGCAGGATGGGCAAGGAAGGAGGCCCACACCATCATCCTTTGCCTGCTCTTTGCTGTGCAAGGTCCATGCTGGACGTGAGGAAGACTGTGGAACAAGGCTTTTCCACCTGGCATTGGAAAAATGACAGGGACATGGGTGGGTGAGATTTGCTTTGTTTTTTCTTCCTAAGAGGGATCAGTGGAATTAGAAAGGCACGGAAAATAACAGTTTTGTTATTGGTTTTAAGGCACATAATTAAAATTCATGCTCATTAGCTCAGGTCACAATTTTATTTTTAGGAGGTCAATAGAAATAGAATATTAAAATTACAGGGGTATGTTTTATACTGGCATGTTCCCACATTTTCCCTTCAATCCAGTCAGCTGCCTGGCGCTGCATGGCGTGTGGGAGTCTGCACAGGCTTTCCCCACAGTAAACATGAGTGTGGCTTTCCAGCGTGGGCAGAGGTCTGCACAAAGCCACCACGGGTTACTGCGATACACTTCCACCAAAAATGTCTGTGGGATTGACATAGTTTAGACTGTAGGCACTCATGCCATTCCAGCATAATTGTGTGTGTGTGTGTGAGAGCACTGTTCAGCAGGCATTCCGTTTCTGGACGTGGACGTAGGAGTTTGTACAGGGGGAAATGAATTTTACAGGACCACAGCCTAAAGTCTTCTCAGGCAAATCGCCCCCTGATTTCAAGAGAAAGGATTGTCAGATTCTTAACAGTTTTTACTCAAAGACCTCTCTGTCTTTATAAGACGCTGATACCTTTTAACATAGACCTTTAACATAGACACAGAAATATCCTTGTTGTCACATATAGAACTTCTTAAGTTTTATAAGCAATAAGAGCTTGTGGATATGATACAGCAAATCTAAGAGAAGGTGGGTGGAGTTGATCAGGTGAGGATTCAAATCCTGATTCATTTGGAGGTTTTAATTTGTCAGAACAGACACTAAATTGTCCCAATCTCAGCTCCTTCCCTTCTCTCTTTCCATCTTCCAAATAGTATTTCCCTTCTTTTAAGCAAAAAAAAAATACAATATCTTCACATTTAATGGCTTTATGCAAAAGTTGCAGCTTAAAATCTCATTGCAGACCTGGGGCACAGAGGAGAGTGAAACCACGGATCCTCAGTCAAGCTTTAGCAAAATTCCTGATTCATTCTCCAGCTTCACACTGACAGCTACACAGAGAATTCCCGTGCTCAGGCAACCAGCCTGTCATAGCCAGGTCATGGGCATAGCCTTAGAGAGAGGAAGATGGACTTGAGTTTAGACCTGGTAATTCCACACGTGGGTGTTAAAAGTGGCCATAGCTAAATTTTACAAGTCTCAAGAATGAGGAAGTATGACCCAAAGTGCTCCTAAACAGCACATCAGGTGGGGAACCATAAATAGGTAACGGTGTGTGGTGGTTTTACTTGGC